>CM070822.1:41066629-41262539 GCA_036326025.1 Chrosomus eos
TAAAATGGCAACCGGAATGATTCGCCCATACATGTTCGACCCAGAGTCCGTGTGTTGCACCATTCCTGTCAGATCCAATATAGACGGCACAGCACCGTTCTTTACTCTTAATCGGTCTGCAAATCCAGTCTTGTTTACAAAACAATCCTCAGTGAAATGAAGCGAACAGACGGACAATGTTTTACCTCATCAGCTGGAGTGGAACGTCATTAAAAATAAAGTTTATCCATGCACTCCTATTGGAATCCAGAGGAAGCTTATGCAGCGACTGTCTTCTTCCACAACCAGGCACTGCACAATATTTTGTATTGCTCGGTAGCTCCATCCGGTTTGTCATCACGAGGAAAACCTATGTTATTTAGCTATGCGTGTAATGCGCGAATCGGTGGGCGGGGCTAAACCGGCCGTGTTGAAGCAGGCGTTGATCATCTTCTGCGGGGGGTGGTGTTTTATCCTCTTTGACGTCATAGTTCCTAGGGTGACCAAACGTCCTGTTTTCCCAGGACATGTCCTGTTTTCACGTCCTGTCCTGGCCGTCCTGTCAGTTTTTTAAAAAGTGATGAAAATGTCCTGGTTTTCATTATTTTTCATTGGGCCATTAAGCGTGTACTTTAAATACACGCTTGCCTTTGCACACAAAACATATGACTTTGGCTTCACCCCCTCTTGTTATAATCAGCGCGTTCCTTAATCCGCAGCGTCAAGCACAGAGCACGTCAGACTCAGAATCATCAGAATACAGAGGCCTGTGTGTGTGTGTGTGTGTGTGTGTGTGTGTGTGTGTGTGTGTGTGTTCATCGCAGCCTCATTGGTCTGTCACTGCTTGTCAATGTCAGAATATTTTAAATGACCAATCAAATCAAAGGAGGCGGACTTTACACGTTCACAGAATTTTAGCAGCGTGACGCTTCAGTTTACGGTCAAGTGCGAGGTAAGATGTAAGTAGCTAACAGCGTAAAAAAAAATAAAAAAATAAAAGCCCAAATGTTAATTCACAGACGATTTACAGAGAAAATGCATGTGTTTTCGTTTCGGTCAGGATCCGTGTAAAGCAGAATGCATGAACTGCAAAGTTGGCACGTGTCAGTGTTAAGGTGCTAGCGACCTAGAAGCCCACATAAAGAACGTATAGGCTAAAAGAACATCAGGAGGATTCAAATAGTTTTTTTTTACTGAAATAGTGGAGTAGATTTTTTATTTTATTTTAGTAGTAGATTTTTAACCGATGCTATGGCCATGAAAATAAATAGTGTCATGTAAAAGGTGTTAAAAGCTAAACTTTTTTTAAATAGTATTCAATTGTTGCGGGCCAAACATTGAATGGAAAGGATGTATTACTTTATGTATTAAAGTACAATAACATAGTTGCAAGGTTGTGAATGCATTTGTCAAGTATTTTTTGATGCATTCTCCCCGCAAACCACGCCCCCACCCCTTAACCACGCCTCCCCAAAAATCACGCCCCGCCCATCAACCACGCCCCCCGTCCTGTTTTCTGAAAACGAAAATATGGTCACCCTAATAGTTCCCCACTTTGAAAAACGAGTCGTTTGCTGAGGCTGGTGTCAATAAAAGCATTTATTGGACTAACAAGGACGTTTTCAGTTCTGAAACTTACAGGATATTCTTATAATATGATGACCTCTCAGATGTCAAAAGCTCAAGGAAAATTTGATTTCTCAGTTCATCACCCCTTTAATTCAACAAGAATCTCATGGGTTTCTCTAGCTCTAGAAGTTGATTGTATATTGTTGCTCATCGTTTGCTATTGTGGTGCATTTCGTAATTAAATGAGTGCACTCGATAATGTCCACTATATTTTTGGACACCACTACAAATGACTCTACCCTAAAATAGTGCAATATCAGGGGCGACAATCATTTAATCAAGTCAATCACTTTGCTCAAAAACACAGTTTCTTTCGGGAATTAAACATCTGTAATTGGCTGTAGTTTACTACTTAAATTGTAATTATCTGTCCTGTGTAAAGTAAAGTATCTGTCCTGTGCTGTGTGAACAGAGACATACTGAAACATCATGTCTGACGTGTTTAGGAAGTGACTTCAGGAAGCTGCAGATCAGTTAGTGTGCTTTGCTTCTGCTGCGTGTTATTCTAAATATCTAGCAAATGAGACTGACTTTGCCATTCAAGATGGTGATGCCCTATAGAGGAATGTTTATGAGAATCTTTCAAATTATTGATTTAATCTATACTCACAATTTGATATTATAAATAAATTATTGCATTACATTTACACTCACATGCCCACCCACACAATATAGTGGCAAAGTAATGTGGTCACTATAATCCTACAGTTTAAAATAGAAATATCTGTATTGCTAAATACTTTAGTCATTTTTATAGATTTACATTACAGATTGTTTTAAATGTATAAAGTCTGGAACACACTAGGTGATTTTCAAATATTACCTGATTTAAAAGGGGACATATCATGAAAATTTTACTACATTATCGGGTCCCCAGTGCATCTACCAACCCAGAAAACATGAAAAGTGACAACCCAGTAACTTTTATTTTGTGACTATTTTAATTCCTTTTGTAAAGCACTTTGAATTGCCATAGTGTATAAAATGTGCTATGTAAATAAACATGCCTTGCCTTATATTTTATGTAATGTAGCAGTATTTATAAATAATTTATCAATGAAAGTCAAAGTCATCAACTTCCCCTCTTGCAATGACATCTCTTCTCTGATGAAATGTTTACTGGTGCAACCTCCCAGCAAGCAAAAGCCGTCTTTTCACCGTGTAGGTCAGGGTAGAGCCCGAAGCCATTTGTTTTGAGAATAATGGCTGGCTGGTGAAGTTATTGGCTGGCTAGCCGGCTCAGCCAAAACCTAAATGGCTGCTGCAGCCGCCAAACGTTTCATAGCTGCAAATGGCTGAAGCTGCCACTTCACTGATTAAGAACGCAAACTTTTGTTGAATTTATGAGAAATCTACAGACGCAAACAGACGAAGTGTAGTAGGCTAAAAGAGCTAAATGTGTATTTCGTTTTTTTTTTCAACACAAGTCTGAAAGAAGACCTGTTACCTATTGAAGACAAATATCCAAAAATAGCAAATTGACCAGTAAAAAAAAAAAAACGATGTTTTTGCCTGCCGTGTCTCGCCTTAATATAAACACACACTGTTATCATTATTATTTTGGACAAAGTTTTGCGCATTTCCCTTCAATATAGCCTACACTGAAGCATGCGTCGTGAATTAGGCTATCAATGTGGAAACGGTTTGTTACTGCAGTAATCACGTCCAGTGCTATAAACCTCTCCGTTCCTGAATATTTGGTTCATAACATCAATCTTTGATTCAGGTGTTTGTGCAACCATGCCCGGAAGATTTAACAAAAGTCTGGGTAAAATCAAATCAATAACGGACGCGATTTGTCCCGTATTTTACATAAGGCCCGCACATAATTGGATAAAAACATAAGGATTTACTTTAGACTACTAATAGCAAATAGCCTATAAGAAATCAATTTCGCAATAATGTTACATTATGATTAGAATTAAATGAATGTTGTCCATTTTCTAAGCTTAGAAAATGCACATTTATATGGGCTGAATTTTATAGGCCTAAAATATTGTTTAGTAATTAGGCCTATGTGAATTACACTGCGCAAACCAAAGTAATACTAGGCTACGCATCGGATGAAGAGGGGTTGGCTTTTAGTCTCCACAGAACAAAATATTCATTTTATTTTATTTTATTTTTTAGTGTTCGCATTTAAATGAGGAAAAAACAATGGTACACGATGACAGTTCTCCGTTACGGACGTGAGCGCTCTGAAAGCGGCACTAAAAGATGCTTTAAAACTTTCACAAAAACATTAAACAGAAAGCACAAAACCTTTCTTTAAAATGAATTTCGTTTTGTATTAATTGTATCTTAATTTCAATCTATTTTTTATCAACCATTGCCTGGATTTAATACATAATAATTAAATATAGCAGACGGTAGATTATACGAAACGCCAGCGCGTGAACTGGAGCTCGTCTCATATGAACCGAAAGTCGGCGTATAAAGGAAGCCTAACCTGGGCTACTTGCCTCACAGACAGGGCCGGCGCTATGGGCGGGCCTTAGGGGGCCGGGCCCGCCTACAGAGCTCCTGTGCCCCCCCCTCCATCCAATTTGCATTTAATACATTATTTTTAAAATAATAATAATTTACGTACAGTATTTATATATTTATTGATGTGTATTTAAGTGTAATGTTTGACTCATAATCTTATTAAAAAAAACACCCGGAAGTTTGACTGATTGTTTACAAAAAAGGGGTTTCCCGCTGAGCCACTCTGACCGCAGCATCTCGGTAAAGTTATAGCGACGCGACGCGCTCGGTTTTGCCTATTCAGAAACGAATGGAAAGAGAAACTCATGAGGAGAATCCACTCCCAAAAACGTCGACATCAGCTGTATTAAGAACGTGAGTAGGCCAGTTGTTTTTATTACTCTTAAGTTGCACCAGCCGTGGTGTAAATTATGCATTTGACACTGATATGCTGTGTTAGTGTGTCGTAGTTGATTATGCATGGTTGATTTAATACAGTACTTAACTTGAGATTTGTGACTATTAGGCTGTTATTATAAGAAGTTGGTTTAGCATGCTGTGTTCACGGAACAATGCAGACCAAGGCTATAACTGTAACATGATATTTTCAGTAGCCGAAATAAGATTGGGCAATACCTAGTTAGGATATTGAAATCGCTGTGAAACTGTTGTAGCTGGTCTTGCCAACCATCCCGGTTGTCGGTTGTATGTTCAAACAGCGCGCACGGCAGAGAGGTAGAGAGCGCGAGACCTTGTTTGCGTGTGCAAGTGTGTCTCATGAAGCGCATGTAAGCACCTATTTTTTTACAGTCAACACCCCCCCCCCCCCCCCCCCCCCAATAATTTATTGGATGTCATAATTAGGCCCCCCCAAGAATATTAAATGCCCGTCCATTGATTTGTTTCTGCCGCCGGCTCTGCTCACAGACATGTCTACTTTTAAACAGAACAATTCAAAACGAAAGAAAACAGACTAGCCTACTACTCTCTTCTTATGTAATCCGTATAAAATGTGCATTTCTCTCTTGCGCGTCTACTGCGAAGATCGCGAGTCAGCATGTCACCCCTCGTAGCAACGAGTGCTGTTACTGTTATGAATCCAGAGGGAAAATAGATCTCGTGTATTGTTACATTTCGTGTGTGTATGTCTCTATGTGATATTATTATTTGATACAAATAATTTTTGGCCGGCTCAGCCAAACTTTATCAGATGGCGGCTCAATTTGGCTTAAGAAATTATTGGCTGGCGGCGGCTGAAATTCCAAATGGCGCAAATGGCGGCGCCTGGCGGCGGCTTCGGGGTCTAGGTCAGGGTTCTCAAAGTCTATATTCAAAGGTCCGAAACTGTTGGGGGGGTCTAGTGACATGCCCCCACGGAAGAAAATTTTGAAAAATAACCCCTGAAATTCATACGTTTTATAGCACATTATAAATGCAACTTATTAGGCAAAGTTGCATTATATATTTTTATATATTTTTATAAGTTGCACAAAAATTTGTATAGCAAAGTAGGCTCAATCTATATACAAGACTTAACCACTCAGATATATAAAGGCTATCATGATCATTTTGCCAAAAATGAACCATGTATTTGTTTAGTTCATAATACGTTTTATTTTTAACTTAAACAAATACGTATTATACGGAACGGTTGGTAACCCATGAGGCACATTTGCGCACACACACGTAAGGTCGCTCTCTCCCTCTCTGCCGGTTTGGAGCTCGCGAGCTCTAGGTTGCAGGGGATTTGAACTAATTTGCGGGCATCAGGGAGCCGCTATCAATATGCGGGAGACTCCTGGAACTTCCGGGAGACTTGGGATATCTGTGAACGCATACCTCTCTGTCCAATCATCTTTGAAAACTCTATTTTCTTCATCAACTTTTCTTTTCCTGGACAATGACATCCTCCACACCCATTCAAACGCTTACTGCGGTGAAGTGTCGCGTACTCGCGTTGCACCCCTTTTTTCAGTCTATGGTTGCGCCTGATTACGTCAAAAGTCATACGCTTATTGGATGTCATGGCAACTAAATCACGGAGGAAAACATTAAATATCTCGCCTTCGTTTTAATTTCGGACCATCTCAAAAAATAAACTAATGATTTTAACATGCGTTTATCAAAGTAGGAAATCCACACTTTTAATCCCTTACACACAATTAGTGCTCTTGAAATACGAAATGGAGGCGGGTCCGGATTGAATTCCCTCCGGGTCCGGATCCGGACCGGAGTCTGGACTTTGAGAAGTACTGGTCTAGGTTAACTATAGACCCGATAGCCCGGTCATAAGTAACCCACTTCTAGACTGAATAACCTTGAATTTGGTTACATGTCTTTGTGAGATGTATGATATTCCATCATGTAAGCAAAGTCAACAGTGATTACAAGGTGTTTGGTTTCATTTCTTTGACATGTTATCTAATTAATGACCAGTCTATTCTTTGGCCATGTTTAGACGTCTATTAAATTTTCACTGACAGCCCAAATTTTGCCTTGTTTTAGCCTAGAAGTCAGGGCTGTGTTTGGACGGAGCTAGATGTCTTTTAAACACAAAATTGCTTGCTGGGCTGTCACTCACATGGCCGAGTTTCACATATACATCAGAAAAGGGAAGTAAAGACGATCACAACTTCTCATTTCATATCAACTTTAAGGGTCGGATGTCACATTTTTTTCTTCTTCACACATTGACCACAAGTCTGTTTGCCACCTTGCTTTAAAAAGAAGACGAGTGCTGATTACATCTAAAAAGAACAAGGAACCAAATAATTTAATGTTAAAGAGAAGAAATGTCTCAAAGTATTTATGATGATGTGATCTGGACTGCGTCAGAGGGAATGCAGACAGAGAGATTGGAGATGACAGTGGAAATCTATGAGAGTGCAGAAAGTGTGAGAGATCATGACTTCAGGACAGAGACGAACACACACCAACCACTTCAGCGTTCAGGTAATCACAATCATTACTTTAATAGAAACATCGCAATCTGCACATTTTTAGTCATCTAATGTCATAACTGTGGTGTTCAGGAAGTGTGAAGAAGCTGAAGAAGTAGTGTGTTTGGTTCTGCTTTGAGTTATTTTGATGTTATTATTGGATTTAATTAATAACCATTTGCATTTGTTTTCAGAGAGAAAATAAAAACAGACCAAAATGTTTACTTAGCTTGTGTGTTTTAGTTAGCCTGACTACATCAGACTTCGTACTTCCGCTCAATTTCAGTTCGCTTCTGTACTCGGTCTGTCATATTTTTAAAAATTCTGAATACGGTATTATATTCTGAAATATCAGTTAAAGCATGTGAAGTGATAATAATGTAATTTACTGTGAAATATAAGTTGCATCTTGTAAAATCCTGTAACTAATTGTAGTGAAGGTTCTGTGGTACACAAATAAAAATGTTGATATGTCATATGATATGTTTGTGTGAAGAACAATCTGAAATTCAAGTTGTTGTTTATTGATCAACTTCTCCAGTGAGCTGTTAAACGATGTAACTGAATAAGAGTCACCCCCGAAAATGTGCTAACTTGAACCTGGCTGCTACATCTAACCACACTACCACAATTGTGTCATTTAGCAAGACCTTTTTGTTACGCAAATTCATTGGTATTATCTGACAGGAAGTCACATGCTCTTGTACTGTGACGTACGGTGTCACTTATTGGCCACATGTACTAAATTTAGAGTCACAAATAGCAGAGGACCTCAGAGTAGAAGCACATAGCTTCCATCATTTCCATGACCAAGCAAACAAAAATGTCTCAGCCTGTTTATGGCAATACAAACACTGATGGAACACAAGATCTGGACTGAGGCACTCAATAGGACATTAATAAAACCTTTAGCATTATTTTCTTTACTTTATGTTCAGGAAGTGATTGTGTGAGGATCAGAAGCTCCAGAGCAGCTCCAGTGTGTTTGGTGCTTCTGTGTGTTCTTCTGCTGACTGCAGTCATAGTGCTGTGTGTCCACATCCATACCAAGAGCACAAACTACACAGAAGAGAGACAACAGTTACTAAACATGATTACAAACCTCACAGAACAAAAAGACCAGCTACTAAACAAGATGACCAACCAAACAGAAGAGAAAGACCAGACACTAAACAAGGATATAACCCTGACAAATGAAATGGATGGAGTAACCAAGAACAATTACCAGACTAATGATCAGGAAAGAAATGAACTGTGGAAGATGCTCAATGAAATGGGTAATGTTAAATTATAGTGTTTTCATAATTCAGTACCGGTGTTAAAAAGTGCTAGTCGATGATCTGGTTCTGTTTACAGATGGATGTATTTATCAATCCAGTTTTTACTATATGTCTTCTGAGAAGAAGAGCTGGACTGCGTGCAGAAGATACTGTACAGAGAGAGGAGCAGATCTGATCATCATAAACAACAGAGAGAAAGAAGTGAGTGAAACAGATTCACCGAAGGTTGTGCTGCACTCTTACAGTATGACCACTCAGAAACACAGACGTTAAAGAGTTAATTCCCCCAAAAATCATAACTCTGTCATCGATTCCTCAACCTCCTCTCTTTTCAAACCTATAAGACTTTGTTCTTCTTCAGAAAACAAATTAAAGATATTTTTAATTAAATCAATTGAAAGTGTATTCACCCAAAACTCTTGACGGTTGAGGATGCTCATCGAACACATGTAGAGATCAACCGGTCTTGCTTGTTCGCTGATCAAACGCTGAATCTGTTGACCATATAAAGTGATCGTGTCTCTTCAGAAGACTTGGATTAAACGGCTCAATTAATGTGGATTACTTTTACGATCTCTTTGTGAACTTTTTAAAGCATTAAAGTTTTGGGTGAATAGACTTTTAATGGAGGGACCAAAATATCTCAGATTTAATTACAAATATCTTTATGCGAGTACCGAAGATGAATGAAAGTTTTATGGAGCTAGAACAACATGAGCCTTTAAATGTAGCTTCCTTGTTGGTTCTACTAGAAGCTTGTTAAGAAGATGTCTGGAAATACTGGAGTCTGGATGGGTCTGACTGACAGTGATGTGGAGGGCACATGGACATGGGTTGATGGCAGCACACTGACCTCTAGGTGAGACATCTCTGAACTGATTATTCTCTAATAAATGATCATATCTCACAGTCTGAACATCTAATGCTGATCTGTTGATGCAGGTCCTGGATGTTGGGAGAACCAAATGGATATAAAAAAGAGAATTGTGCTGTGTTATTTCCATCAGGGTGGTATGATCATCCATGTAATAATGCTTTTAAATGTATCTGTGTGAAAAATATTGAAAAACAGGGATCACGTGACCCATCAACAGCGATGCCAGCATAGTTTTCAGCTCTGCTCGCATAATCTTATTTTTTCAATTATCCTATCACATACTTTAAATACTTCGACACCTATCTCATCATGAATCCTTCCCCAACCAAAGAAGCACAGGGGAAAATGAACAATCGCCTATGAAGAAAAAATTTAAGGATTCTGCCATTTCCAAGGAAGAACTCGATGCAGCTATTGCTAATGGCATAAAGCTAGCCCTCCAAGAACAACAACGTGGTCTAGATGTAGTCGTAGCTTCCGCTGTCAGGGAAGCTGTGGACTCTATCCTGGTCCCAGCACTACGTGATTTACGAACCGAAATTCAAAAGACTAATGAAACCGTCAAGGAGATCAGCGGTGAACTTGAGAATGTAGCCAAATCCACTAAACGGATTCAAGACCGAGTGGACTCTGTTCAGACGGCGGCACGAGAGGACAGGCGATCGGTTATCGAACTAAAGACCCAGCTAGACCACCTCACCACAAAGTTGACAGACCTGGAGGACAGGGGACGAAGGAATAATGTATGGCTGGTTGGCTTACCAGAATCAGTGGAGGGTTCGGATGCAATCGGCTACCTGAAAGAAAATCATGGGCCTGGAGCCATTCCTCATTTATCCTGCGCGGATTAAACTGCAGTATAAAGGCGAGAGGAAGATGTTCGACTCCCCCCAGGCCGCCGAAGATTTTATCAACTCTCTTCCACGGAGGTCCACCTCTACACCGGTACGGCGCGACGGTGGTGTTACTGACGCAGCCTCAAACCCGACCAAAGAAAAGAACGATGGGGATCCTCCTCTCGCTATAGAAGGCAATTTAGTGGACATGGAGGAATGAATTCAGATCACCTAACAGGTTTTCTTGCATAGTTAATCTTAGGATCCTCACCACAAGGCATTTTGGAATGTAAGTGTAGTTAGACTATGTCTTCTGACAATATTGTCTCTTAGAAATGATCGAAAATTAGTATGCTAACCTAACCTTGCTTTACCAGTTCGAGAGGTGACGAATGTATTCATTTAATGTGTTACGATTGTGTGGGTTTATCTGATACTATAGCGTTGGGCTGGATTGGTCACGTATCAGACATTGTTTATGTTCTTAAAGACCTACGGCTTTTCGCCCATGCGGTCTGTGTTTGTTTTTGTATATAGTTTACAAGCCCCCCCTCCCCCCCTCCCTTTACAGACATATTCCTACTCTTTGATAGAACATCAGCAGTGGGACATCTGTACGATAGTTGGCAGGTGGTTTACACGCTTCTGTTATATACTAACACGCTCATATTTTAAGACGGATCTTAGCGATATAATATGTCGATGCAGTCATTGAATGTGTTATCACTCAATGTGAATGGCCTAAACTCCCCTATCAAACGCACTCGTGTCCTTGAGTATCTATATCGGAAAAAGGTAGACATCGCCCTTAATCAAGAAACACACCTAAAACAATGCGACGTCGCACGATTTCAAAATAAACATTATAGATTAATTGCATCATTGTGCGCCCTAAATAAAACCAAGGGAGTATGCATCCTTCTTAACCGGAAAATATCATGCAATGTAAATGTTACTGGAAATGATGAGAATGGAAGACTTGCTTTTGCCCGGGTTTGTATACTCAATCATAAATTAGCTTTCACGTCCATATACTGCCCAAATGAGCCTGACAGAGTTTTTTTTTTCTTACATTGGAAACACATTGTTAGAACAAAATGACTGTTCTTTAGTGGTGGGAGGTGACTTCAATGCAGTCCTTAATCCGTCTCTTGATAAATCTAATTCAGATGTAATGGCCAATCCTTCATCTACATTATTGAATACACTTCTCAAAGACTTAAATCTTGTGGATGTTTGGCGCATACAGAATGTTACTGCTAGAGATTACACATTTTTCTCCAATAGACATAAATCATTTTCCCGGATAGATTATATTTTTCTTAGCCCAACCCTAATTACAGGACATACGTCCATTACTATTTTACCAAATCTACTATCTGATCACTCCGCACTTATATGCAACATCGATCTGCCCAACATCAAGTCCAAGGCCCCCAGGTGGCGTTTAAACACATCTTTACTAACTAATGCTGTATTTCTTAGTTCACTCAAAGCACAATTAAAAGATTTTTTAGATATTAACACAAAGGATTGTCCTAATCCACAAGTTCTATGGAAGGGCCACAAAGTGTTTTTTACGTGGTTTCTGTATTTCATTCTCCTCAACTTTAGCTAAAACAAAAGTTTCCCAGATCACAAATCTTGAAAACAAAATAGAATCATTAGAGAATTCGCAAAAACATAGCTTCTCAGATGATCAGTCTAAATTGCTGGCATCTTTGAAAGATGAATACGCGGAATTTATCTTGCATAGAACCAGACAAAAGTACTATTTTGAAGCAGAGAGGCCCAGTCACCTACTCGCTCTTATGCTTAAGGAATGTGAAACAAAAGCTCACATCCCAGCAATAAATACACCTGAGGGCAAAATTACTACCAATCCGCAAGCCATCAATAATACATTCTTAAAATTTTATGAAAACTTATACAAATCAGAGATTTCTTATGACGATGCTACCAGTAAACATTTTCTTGACGAACTAGAGCTTCCCTGCCTCAAGCAAACTGATCAAGATGATCTGGAAGCGGTATTAGAGCTGGACGAATTACACAAAGCTGCGAAATGTCTCAACAAAGGCAAATCGCCTGGCTTGGATGGCCTCCCTCCAGAACTTTATTTAGAACTATGGGACATGGTGGCACACTCATGCTGGATTCGTTTAATTTTGCAATCCAAAGTGGGACCTTCCATAGAGACCAAAAAACGGCACTCATCACCTTACTCTTGAAAAAGGGAAAAGATCCTTTTGAGTGTTCTAGTTTTAGACCAATATCCTTACTTACAAGTGATCTGAAGATATATGCCAAAGTTCTCGCTCTGCGCCTGGAAAAAGTTATTCAATCCCTAGTCAATGAAGACCAAACAGGCTTTATCAAGGGACGCTATGCATCTGATAACATGAGAAGGCTGCTACACATTATAGAGGTTGCAGAGACACACCCAAATCCTTGTGCTGTGTTTTCACTGGACGCAGAGAAAGCCTTCGATAGAGTGGAAATATATGTGGGCAGTTCTTCAACGTTTCGGTTTCAGGACTAATTTCATAGCAATGATCAAGGCGCTATACCACTCACCTTTAGCAAGTGTTCTAACAGGGGACATAATCTCTTCTCCTTTTACCCTGCAGCGTGGAACAAGACAGGGGTGTCCACTCTCGCCACTTTTATTTTGTCTTTCTCTTGAACCTCTAGCACAAGCCATCAGGCAATCTACAGCTTCCCCTATGGAAATTGGTCATCATAATCATATTATATCTCTGTACGCGGATGATATAATTTTGTTCTTGGATAACTTTGACACCTCTATTCACCCAGTTATTAAAGAATTTGATCATTTTAGCAGCCTGTCAGGCTACAAAATTAATTGGACAAAATCTGCACTCATGCCTCTAAATAATATACACACAAGTGTTCCTATTCCCAGCTATATTCAGACCAAAAGCTCTTTTACATATCTGGGCATTACGATCTATAAAAACATACATAAAATTACCAGAGATAGCTTTAACACTATGTTAAGCAAAATAAAATCAGACATTCATAGATGGAGGAATCTAAAAACGTCTCTTCAAGGTAGAATTAATACAGTCAAAATGAACATATTGCCCCGTTTTAATTTCCTTTTCTTTATGTTACCACTCTGCCCCCCTCCAAATTACTTTAAAGACATTCACTCTATGATTTCCAGTTTTATTTGGGATGGTAGAAGGCCCAGGGTTCGTTTGAATACACTGCAACGACCCAAACTGCTAGGTGGTCTGGCAGTACCAAACGTTGAACTTTATTATTGGTCATTTCAGATCAGAGCACTCAGCTCATGGATAGACCCACAGTCTACCACGGCATGGAGATTGATTGAATCTGCTAAAATATCACCATACAAATTGCAAGACATTCTATTTTCTAGTGTAACAAACAAAACAATAAAAGAGAATTTTGGGCCCATCATTGCTAACTCTATATATGTGTGGAAGAAAGCAGAACGGTGGATGGGCGGCCCACCTAAATTCTGTCGGAACACGCCACTATGGCATAACCAGAGATTATTATGTGGCAACAAACCATTCAATCAGCCATCTTGGTCATCCCTTGGGGTAAATACATTAGGTGATATATATGATACTCAAGGTCTCTGCTCCATTCAAGATTTAGGAACACGCTTTTATCTTCCTGGGTCCTCTTATTTTGTTTACTTTCAGCTAAGATCAGCATTAAAAACGTATGGTGTTCCCTGGAATTCTCCTCTCCCCTCACATCCCATGTTACAATGGATTGCACCATTACTGGTCTCTTTAATATATAGTGCACGGATTCAGCATAGTGCCAAGCCTTTACCAATTGAATCCATATGGAACAGGGAGTTGGGGAGTAAATATAAACCTAGATTGGGAGAGAATATGGTACAATCTAAGTAGGACTTCTAAGAATTTAGCTCACCAACTAATTCACTTCAAAACAATACATAGAGCCTACATCACACCTTATAAGAGATTCCAGAGGAAATTACAACCTACTCACAACTGTCATATATGTAACACTGCTTCACCTGGAACGTTTTTACACATGTTTTGGGAGTGTCCAATCCCGTTTTCCTCGGTTTTCCTCCGCTTTAATCTCCCCAACCGGAAACGGAAGAGCATCCTTGCGTCAAATGCGGAACTTATGTGTGCATATAACCTATTCCTGCCGGTTCCATAGTGAGAGCGGCGCGGCCAGAGTTTGGGGCTTTGCGGCATATTAAATACCGTAAATACCCGAATATAAGAAGACCCTGAATATAAGACGACCCCCCATTTTCCAGACTTTCCACTTCACCTGTTTGTCTGAGGTAGTTTTGAAATATAATCTTATACAAATATGCTAAACGTTTAAACTGGCCATTCTAAGTGGGTTTTGTAACTTTTCTCAATTTTCTTTTTACTTTAATACACAAATAAAGTAGCTCACGAAATGCTTGGCAATACATTTCTCCCTTTCCCCCCGTTATTTTGTCTATATCGCGAATAAGGCGACCCCCCCATTTTTCAGCCTATTTTTAGGACAAAAACCTTGTCTTATATTCTGGTATATACGGTATATTACAAATAGTTTTTCAGCGTGAGAAATACAATGTGTGAGTGACAGAGTGACTGTCATGCTCAATGACACTTGTGAGACTTAAGAGCCCTGCACTTCACATATTTCAATACAATTGACATTGAAGACCTAGAAGCTGCGCTGTGCGTACACAACACACAAAATAATTATTGAGCATGATACATAAAACATAAAAGCAACAATTAACCCTCAGAGCCCGACGGCATCGTCGACGACGCCACACGTCACCTCCGATAGAAATTAATATTTATCGATGACAGATTTATCGATTTTCTTACCGTTTTTTCCAGCAGAAAGCTAACGAGCTAGCCATCACGGGGGTGTCTTTGGTGTCTTTCTAGCCTTTACAGAAGGTTTTCTATCCAGCCTGGAACTTGTGCATCCTTTCAGAGTTTTTCAGCAATAAATATTATATCGTTTATATCCAACTTTGATACACTTGAAGTCCATAATTTGTAAATATTCCATCATTTTTGCCGCTAGCTCGATGCGAGCTGCCATTTTGGATATCACGTGATGGTTTTTGACCAATTACACGCTGATCCGTCGTAAACATTGGATGCGTCATTGTCATTATGCACGAACCAAGTGGAAGAGAGAGAGAGAGAGAGAGAGAGAGAGAGAGACGCAGGGAGACGCGTGTTTCACAGAGAAACCCAGAGAAAATTTCCAGAGGAAATTTGATTAGCTTTTATTTATTTGTGTGTGATTTCAATAAATATTTGAGTGATTCAATTTCCGATTTATTTTTTCATTTGTCTTTATGGTCCCATAACTTATTTTACATTCAGGTGACATCAATGTAACACAAATATGCTGAAAGTTCAATTTGTCCTAAAAAAAGAGGTGTGTCAATTGTCTGTGCACAAAAGGGTTGATGTTTTACAAGCTTTTTTAGTAAATAACACCAGACGGAAAATTTATTGTAAAAAAAACCCTTAGGTCTCTGAGGGTTAATATTAATAATACTTGCAGGTTGTGATTCGGAAAAGGAAGCTGATCCAAATAAACTCGGTACTGAACCTTCCTTCAGTATCAGCCGGCTCCCAAATCCATACTTTATAGCATTTAGGTTTGTGAAGCAATCATCTTCAAAATGACGCGAACACAGAACAAGTTCGGGCTATAATACTTCTGTGGTATAGTTATGAACTGTAGCCACTGTCTTCAAATGCTCCTCACTGGGCAGATGAAAAAAGTTTGCTTTTGCGTCCCACTTCAAAACACAGCGTCTCGTCGACATGATGTTAGTTTTCCCTGGCGTCTCCGAACGCAATAAGTGGGCGTATCTTATTCAAATAACTTGTCAAGTTGACGTCATCTAGACCAGGGGTTCTCAACCTTTTGCAAGCTGGGCCCCCCCAAAGCTGGTTCATTGCAGTTGGGGCCCCAGTGCCCCCCGCCCCACAACACCCCCCACACCACCTTGCAGAAAGATAGATAGATAGATAGATAGATAGATAGATAGATAGATAGATAGATAGATAGATAGATAGATTATTTTTAGGCCCACATTATTATTATTATTATTATTATTATCAGTAGCGGTAGGTAGGCCTATTATCATTATAGGCTATTGTTATAATTGGCAGTAGCACCAGACTTCTAATGTGAGCTTGCATGCATTATTATTATTATTATTATTATTATTATGAGTAGTATATAGGCCTATCATCATTACTAGGCTATTGCTATATAATTATATGAGGTTACATGCTTTAGTGTTGTTGTTGTTGTTATTATTATTATTATCAGTAGGCCTATTATCATTACTAGACTATTGCTATAATTGGGAATTGGCACCAGACCTCTGATATTAATTTATGCTTTATTATTGTTATTGTTATAGGCCTAATAGTAGGCATCATCTGCATTTTTTACAGAAGCTTGCAGGTAGGTGATGTTAAGCCTTGCAAAGAATCCTCAATTCTTGGCTCAATGTTTGATAAGCATAGCCTCAAATAATTCTGAAATTAGCAATAACAACTAAATGATTGATAACACCTATAATGATTAATAAGCCATTGATGTCTGGATAAAAATTAACTGTGCAACAGGTAGGACATATACAGAAATTGAATAAAGTTATCAAACAGTCTGCGGTGCATAAATTATAAATTATATATAGACTAATCCTTATTAAAGCTACACAAGTTCAAGAGCAGT
The DNA here is from genome assembly GCA_036326025.1 of Chrosomus eos. Taxonomy (NCBI): domain Eukaryota; kingdom Metazoa; phylum Chordata; class Actinopteri; order Cypriniformes; family Leuciscidae; genus Chrosomus; species Chrosomus eos. The sequence continues at coordinate 41,083,401 of CM070822.1, forward strand.
GAGTCATTTTCTCTATTCCTTTTGTTCTTTGATTAACTTTACTGACAGAACGCTTTATTGGCAGCTGGCCCTTTAAGATCAGCCGCTGCTGAGAGACGCAGATCTCACACGAGTCACAACTCTTTATGTCCCTCATAAGACTGCTCTTATGCTATGAAGATACTCGATAAATGACATTTTGGCATAATTGTTCGTTCAAGCGCGAAAGAGAACTGTATTCTTTCTGGCGCGCGGTCTGAGCATGCGCATTATACGGGCGCGCGTCTTTCTGTGAGTCACATTCAGGACATTTACAGGCAGCGCGAAAAATGTGTTCGTTTCAGATCGGTAAAATTAAATCTGTAAAATAGACGTAATGAGTGGCACATAACGTGAAGTAACATAGCATTTTATTTTGTTTGAAAGTGGGACAACTAATTTTCTCTTCCACTTGTCCTACAAAAAAAATCCACTTGTTGTCGTTGTCGAGCAGGGGCGTTTATAGGATTTTCATTTTAGGGGAACTAAGCCCCCAATGAGGATATGATTTGAAAAAAATTAATAAAGTTTAGGCCGGGTCTAATGCTCACTTTCATTACCATGCAATGGCAGGGTTTTAGATTCACTGATCCTGAATTTGAGTTAGGTTAGTTAGGGGGGTTCGGGGTTTCCCCGAGAAAATTTAGATTTCTCTGAACTAGCCTAAGTTACATATGTGCATTTTAAGATGTTTTGAAGGCAAAAATTGGATAACAACAGCTTTAAAACGATGTCAGTGGGCAGCTGATTATTTTTCTCTCCTCATCAGCATCACACTCTTTTTCTCTTTGTTTTTCTCTTGCCCTGTCTCTTCCCCTCCTAAAGCTGAGCTTTGACTGATATAGGCTTTTCATTTTTGTCTGTCAGTGAAGAAAGCCTAAAAAGGGCCTAGTGACGCCCCTTATGTCGAGCCCTGCATCCGTCATAAAAAATAAATGTGATGGTTTGATTTTCTGCATTTTTGGCATCCGTAGCAAATATTTTGAGGGGTTTTGACAATTGAGAGCCACCAAATGACGAATATGAAAAAAACGAATACGACAGTTTCGGACTCAGTCAGGGTGCAAGGACCTTAAACTTTTGAGGCTTGCGCAGCTTCTCGAGGAGAAATCAAACAAATGAGCGCCGTTTTCTAAAGTCTATGAGCGCAGCACACACAAATAAACTAAATTGACATACTGCAGTTTAATTTTGCAGTTGACTGAATACACTTCAGCAACATAGGCTACATCACACGAACTGACGACCAGAGAGCTGACAATTGACCACTTAATTTATCACCCCACGATTGAAAATGTGACACTGATTTCATATGATAGCTCAACAAACAAGTTAATAATATTAAGTCACTTACATTTTAGACGAAATAATGACTGTTTTGGTATATTTTATCAGCGAAAATAGATCCGATGAATCCAAACAAAGATCACAGCAGCGCATCTCACAGCAACACTCAATCGTGTTTTGAACGATTCAGTGTTTTGAACGAATCAGTTGAGTCAAAGATTCAATGACCCATTCACAAACATCTGTTTTATTCTTGATGAGTCGGCCGTTTGAACGAGTCGTTTGAATGAACGACTCAATGACTGGCTTAATAAAACCGCTTATCACCTGCATTTGCGCTCACTATCGACAAACCAATCAAACTTTTTTTTAAATCAGTCCAAACACATTTGAATTTTTATTTAGGAGTTATGTATATACAAAACTTTAACTTTTTATGACAGTAGTTTATTGATAAAAAAAAAAAAGTGATTTTTTTGTTTTCAGTTTTTTTTACCCTTCCCATCCTGTAGCCTACTCGCCCCCCCCCGGTTGAGAACCACTGATCTAGACAAAGGAAAAGCATCGTTCGTCGAACGATTCATATCAGCGATATGACTCTGAGTCAGACTCTTGAGTCGACTCTTACTTTTGAGTAGGGTTGGGTATCGTTTGAATTTTAACGATTCCAATTCCGATTCCTTGTTTCGATTCCGGTTCCTAACGATTCTCGATTCCGATTCTTTTAAGAGACAGGGTCAAAAAAGTTTAGGATATTTTAAATGAGCTAGCTAACCAACGGTCTTTCTGAAGGAAATAGTCTGACCTTCGCCATCAATTTTAATTTAACTTTTAACCTTTTACTTTTCTGAAATTTACTATGAATTTCTCACAGGGCTGTTTTCAACTACAATATAAATATCAAATCCATGAACTTGAATATAAATATTATAAATTATGAATATATTTTTACAGGGGTTAACATGTAACAAACATGTGTACAGGGGTTAACAAATAACATGAGTTAACCAGTTCGCTGTTTAAAGATGTGTAAAAGTGAACAGAGTGCATCTTCTCCAAAGTTGAGAGATTTTCAAGTAATCTCCGGGGGAGCATAGCGAAAACACATCTGCTTACATGAAAGATCTGACCAGAAATGACGATCTGAAAGAGCGTTCTGAGCCACACGCAGACTCCTCCCACGACACGCCTTCCACAGCGTAAGCGTGGGAAATACAACACGCGTCACACATACGTCACACTCACGCACACACATAATGAAAGAGTCCACCTCCGTATCATGCCACGGTCTATTCAAAATAAGGTTGTTAGATTATTTATCCCATGGGATAAAACTATATACAAAACGTTATACGCTCGTGTTTTGTCAAATAAGAAGTTTTATTCTAGTGGTTTAATAAAATACTTATTTTTACAACGGTTTAATTTATAACTATGGGTGTTTAATGCTTTTTATTAACCTTTTATACATGTTTTTAATTCATGCGATCTTTAGTCTATAATTATTTGTATATCTATCTATGTAAATCATTTTCGGATGTTTCTACGCAATGTAGGTTATATAAATAAAAAATAAAAAGTTGTGCATAGCAGCGTCTAAGAACACACACACACACACACACACACACACACACACACACACACACACACACACACACACACACACACACACACACACACACACACACACACACACACACACACACACACACACACACACACACATGTGCGCGTGTAGGCTATTGCTGCGTTCCAAACCGCATACTTCCCTACTATTTAGTATGGGAAAAAGAGTAGGCGAGCGAAAAAGTATGTATGAATCCAAAAGAGTAGGCGAGAATTACCTGGCTGACGTACTAATTATCGCGAGATTCGGACTTAAGTGCGTTCGAATATGCCTACTTTCCTACTATATAGTAGGCGAAAACAGTACGTGAAAGAAGCAGTACGTTCGAAACATCAGTATTCATAAAAGAGTAGGCGAGAAGTTCCCGGATGGCTTACTGCTTCCGGCCCGATTTTTGAGTGCAGTCCGATGGGTACTCTTCTATCCCAGGAGGCCACGCGAGAGGATACGTCATATAAAATAAGAAGAAGGATAGGTCATACTCGAACATGACGCCGGACGAAATGATGACGGACGAGTGTTTTCAAATGTGAGTAGCCTACTAGATATTACAAATCAAATGATCGCATGTGTTGAAGTACTGTACGGTAAACTGTTGAATTGTTCAAGGTGTAAAGACGCTATGGTAAATTTGTGATTTTGCTGTAAATCACATTTTATTGTATAGCTAACAGAGGAGCTCCAGTAAGGACACATACGTCTCCAAACTGGATTTGCATACATTTTAAACCGTATGCATCTTAAATAATTTCTAAATGTCTATTTAATATCTGGTAAGAAAAACTAATATAAGAATTGCATATTTCTACGTCTAATAGATATGAAATAGACTTCTGAGTTACGTGTACTATTGTTTAAGATAATTCACTGTTGTCAACACTGTTTTCATTAGACAAATGTGATGTAAATAATTTTATATAATATTTGTGCATTTTTGTAGGATCTGAAATGTCTACAGACTGGTGTGATATAGCCTAGTGGATTTTATCTTTATTGTCTTTTTTTTTTAAATGCATTGTAGAATTTGTAAATGTTATTTATCTAATATATTGTTGATATTGCTTAAATGCTTATTTAAAAAGAAGAGTGTTATGTCCATTTATTAAATTATTTTCGCTTAGCATACCAGTAGTAGCGCGCGCCCGTGATGTGCTTCGTTCAAGAGTAAAAACGACGACCAGGAAGCCGTCACTGACTGAAGCGCTCGTTTTATTTATTCTTTTATCTTTTTAGACTGGAGCCCAAAGCTGAATCCTGGAAACGGTCCCATGGATGAGTCCCTCCATCACTCCATCTGCCCTTATGAGACCCTCTATCACTCTATCTGCCCTTATGAGTCCCTCCATCACTCCATCTGCCCTTATGAGTCCCTCCATCACTCCATCTGCCCTTATGAGACCCTCTATCACTCTATCTGCCCTTACTGCAGATTGTGAAGTGAAGCAACAAGCAGGCACGGCTCAGCTCTGATAAATTTATCAGGATAAAGCCCAGAATGCGAACCGCTGTGTTGAGATGGCAGTATGTGGGGTTCACCGCCTGTAAATACATGCTTGTAGTCTGAAAAAAGCTTTGTTTCATGCGTTGTTGTCTTGTATATGCATTTGTTTATTGTGATGGTTACATTTATTTGTTCGTTTACTCATTTATTCATGTTTATTATTGTTGTCAGTAAATAAAATATAATTATTTAGCCTAATGTATGCATTAATTCATTGCTTGTCTGGAAATTGAGATGTTTCACTGCATTTATAGCTAGTGTGTAGCTATTCATGTATAACTATATGACAAAACAAATTACATTCGGCTTGTTTTATTAAATTATATCATTTTTAGTAGGCTATAAAAAAGTAATATAATTAAGTATTGGTCAGCATTTGCAATGCAATTCATTCTAAGGTAGGCTAATATTAATTTTTAAGGAGCGATACTTATATAAAGTATAAATCAACAGTTTCCTCCAACGGAGAGATCTTCGAGCTGCTCGTCTCCTTTGTGCAGACATTACAAACGCTGAGGAAAACTGTTTGTGCTGTCGAGTTACTGATGTGAAGTGTTAGTGCACCTGTCGCTCATATCATTTAAACTTATAAACTTATTACATACAAGATCATGGAAAGATTGATCTAACAATGAACAATAATGACAAAGCAGAAAACATAAAGACCATTGGTTTGTGTACATCATAATATGATATTTATACACAGGAAAAAAAGAACAATAACAAGGCGAGATACTATTACTATTTATATCTACTTATTTATTTATACTATTCATATCTTTAAATAGTTCTGAGGAAAATAAATAAATTAACAACATATTCAAGAGATGACGTTTTTTGAGGTTTCTTAATAATAATAAATATATCGTTATAAGGATAAAACTGCTTAAATCAACCCTAAATGTATTCACACAAAAAATCGGCAGCTGTTTCTTCAACAATACAACAAAATGAGCAACTTTCATCAATATCAAGATATTTGCAGATAGATGAATTAAACGTGTCGTTCATCTTTTAAGTTGTTGCGCTTGTGATAACGCGTCGTAGGTCACATGATAACGTAAACATGGCGATGATGTCCGGATCGCATTCATACTCAACGAGATTTGGCTATAAAGTACCTACTCTTTTAGCGCTCGTTAAGTAGGTACTCATTGAAATTAAGTACCTACTCATTGAGTATGCGGTTTGGAACGCAGCCTATGTCTCCATAATGTCTAACCCCTGGGGTTTGAAACCGTGAGGGGTCGCTCTGCATGTGTTTCTTTTTCTCTTTTGAAGCTTGGTGGTGTGAGAATTATTTTATTGCGAAGCTTATCTACATAGATTGGCCGGATTTGTCGCGAGACTCGTATGTTTTTCTAGTTGTAAAAAACTCTTATCAGGCCACATCACAGACTATTTCACGCAGAGTTGAAAGAACTTCTTTGAAAATGAGGATGAGCAAATGTGTGTGCGTGTGACGCGGTAAGAGGCTTTTTGAATAGCGAACTTTTTTAGAAGTGCAGATGTTTCACATAACAGTTATACTTCGAACGACGTTAGTCTACTGAATCGAGAGCCTGAAAAACATGTCTGCTAATCAAAACGGTAAGCACACACCTCATTTTAACAAAAATAACAATATTTTTTATTATAAATCGACGTGATGTTAGAACTATATATTTTTCTTCTCTCTTTTTAAAAATGAACATGTCTTGACAATTGCAAAACATCAGAGCTTGGATCATCGGATGTATTTGACGAAGATGTGATGCAAATCCTTAACGAGCTTTGTGAGTAAATTTTCCAAAACGTTATACATTTTATTGAAATATATGTGTTGTTAATATACATGTCTGGATTATAGATGACGAGTCCTTTCCGGAAGGTGTTTCACCTCACGATTTTTTACATGATTATAACGATAATTCATCAGAGGCGGAGAACACTCGACACAGGAGACAGGAGCTCATCAGGTTTCGGAGGCTGTGTGCGCCGATCCATTGGATGGAGCTAATGACACGTACGACAACGTCACTCCTTGGAGTTCCACACGGTCTGAAAGCGAACATTCGACCCGCTCTCAGACAGAGGACGAGCCTTCAACCAGTGGCGCTGTAATACACTCCGGTGTCCGGGGAGGCGGCGGGCGTGGAATAAAAAGACTTCGTGATGTTTATGGAGCGTATGATTCAGACACCGGTGAAGAATTAGAATATCCATGCGAAGGTGTGTGATAATTTTTGGTTTATCCTATTTTTATTTGTCAAATCTAAAAATAATAAATTAATATTTTATTTTACAGAACAAAACACTCCGTTTGAGTGCAGGCCCACGTCGACGTCAAGCCCCTGTATAAAACGGTTTCCCCGTATATACCCCGGAGGAGCCAACGGGTATAATACACCTGAGGATCACGGTAAGATTTTTTTTTTTTTTACATTATATTTTATCTGACAAATAAATCATATAATAACAACGTATTATTATGTTTTTTTCCCCAGCACAAGATTACTGCGAAAGAGATTTAGAGATTTTCTTGGAGTCCCAAGAAGCAGTGTTGGACACCATCGACTCTGAGCAGGGATCCTCAGGCGGCAGCAGCACGCGTTCCGATGCTTCACCAGGATATTTTAGACCTGCATACAGAGACAGCGAACTGCGGGACCTGAGCCATGACATGCTACGCGGCGTTAATAGAAATTTTTTAAGGATTTTAGACGTTGTGAGCAGACCTTTATCGTTTCAACAAACCGAGGACATCGTCCACGATTCCCAAAGAGAGTTGATCTCGCTTCTACATCGTATTATAGAGCGACAGGATCTACACACAACCGAACTGAGGAGAGCTGTCGATTTTTGGGGGAATTGCCACGAACAAACACTGAATGAAAATCGTCATTTACGTAACGAACTTATAGCCGTGCGTGGAGAGAATGCCCAGGTAAGAGAGGATCTACAGCTACTAACTGTGGCTTTGTCCTTATTCTCTGAGAGACTAAATATAGTTCAAAGATTATTACGAGAATTACATGAAGCATTCATGAGAAGATGATGATTATCCACTTATTTTGCTTTTAAAAATTCGATTACTGTTCTTATTTTTAATTATTTTGATTATCTGTTTTAGTGTTACCAATATTGATATTGTAATCTGTTTGTTATTGTATTCCTGTTACGACCTGTTATCTACACACATCATTATTGTTTATGTATGGTGGTAGAAGGATACGTTTTTGTTTTACACAATTTTTAAATAAACCATTTCAAAATGCTTTCTAAAAGGGCACGAACCGACTCAAATTCTGACGACGATGACCGCGAAAGATCTAGGTCTCGCAATAATGACCAGCTGCGTATTTTAATAAATGAACAATTACGAATGTTAAACACAGACGGCCTATCCACAACCGAGCGATTGCGAAATATTGTAGCTGAACAGCGAAATTGGGGTGAAATACCCGTACATAATGATAATGAAAACGTACAGACAGGTGCGGGGGTCACACCGCAAACGAGCTATGATCCGCGGCAGCCAGAGATGGGTTTGAGTCAGGCTGAGATACACAGACTCACGACTGAGGGAGGCAATGCTGGTGATTTCACAGTAATACCAAGACCACGTTTCAACGGGGTAGAAATTAATAGAACGCTTAACCTCCGTGAAATAGACACAAATGATTTAGCTACTTATAATATACATTTGCATAATATTTTAAATGAGATTGTAGGTTTTTCTCAATTGTTGGCCGGTGACACGGGTTATATTAATATAGCCCTTTTGGGGGATAGTTTACCTACGTCCATCAACACTGTTTTAACACCCGACAACAATCACGACCCCACATTATTTATCGATCAGATTGAGCAGGCGACACAGAGTAACGCGGATGTAAGCACGGACGCCGCACTGTCATTACAGGTTTCTATAGCTATGGACAAACCGGCAGGAGGGCCTCGTAGAAATATTACGACTCTCGCGATCAGTGATACTATAGAGAAGAAAAAAATGCATTTATTCAGCCCTAATAATATCGAAAATAGTATGTGTTTGAGCTATTGCCTAGCCTATTTTCTTAATCCGTCTTTTACAAATCAACAACTACAAATACAGGCGTACGAGATCCATACAAATTGTGGCTTCACACCTCATGAAAAAATAGGATTTCACGATCTGACTGCTTTCGAAAAAAAATATGATCTAAAAATCGTGGTATTTCATCGTGACTGTACAGGGAAACTGCAAGTGTACAAAAACACGGATGAAATTCATCCAAAAACTGTGAACCTGTATAATCACGAGGGACATTACCATCTAATAAAAAATTTGAAAGGTTTTATAGGGTGTAGCTATGTTTGCGAATATTGCCACAAAGGGTTCTCTGACAAAAGATTGCATGCTTGCAAATATGTATGTAAAGTATGCAATACGTCAGAGTGTCGGATGCATGTTACAAAACATAGACAATGTTCAGAATGTCTCAGATTCTGTAAAAATACATTCTGCTACGAAACACATAAAAAATCACGAGTTCCTGATGAAAGATCGCAATGTGATACCTTTCGTTTTTGCTCAAAATGTCACACTGTTTATAGGGTGGCCAGAAAAGGTGATAAGATAAGCCCCCACGTCTGTTCTCCAAAGAGTTGCGAACATTGCAGAGAGATCTTGACAGATGATGGGTATCATGAATGTTACATTCAACCACTTAAACCTGAAAAACATGACGAGAAATACATTTATTACGATTTTGAAACCATGTTTGAAAATGGTAGACACACAGCTAATTATGTGTGTGCGATGACACACGCCGGCGAGACGTTTGAAGCAGGTGGTACGGAATGTGTAGAACTTCTAATTAAACACTTTAGGCGTCCGAAATATGCGGGGTATACATTCGTAGCCCACAACGGATCGGCGTTTGACAATTTTATTTTAGTCGAATACCTCACCAGCGAAGGGTTGACGCCGAAAATTATCATGCAAGGGTGTCGTATTTTATACATGTATGATCGTACGTTTAGACAGAGGTATATCGACTCATACCAGTTTCTCCCTCTAGCGTTAAGCAAGATACCTGCAGCGTTAAACCTAAGTGTGAGTGATAAGGGTTTTTTCCCCCATCACTTCAACAGGTCAGAGAATGCAGATTATCTGGGTCCGTACCCTCCAAAAGAGTTTTACGGTTATGAGACAATGAGTCAGGTCGATCGTACCAGATTTGATCTTTGGTACGCTGACGTATCGGGGTTGTTTGACTTAAAAAAAGAGCTTGCTTTTTACTGTCGGAATGATGTAATTATTCTACGTCAGGCTTGTGTAAAATATCGCGAAGAATTCATCGAATGTACAAACATTGATCCATTTAAAACTGTGACATTGGCTGGAACATGTATGAAAGTGTTCAAAACTAATTTTCTGACAAGCGACACACTGGCCCTCACCCACAGCCACGCGTACGTTAATCAGCACAAAACTTTCTCAAATTCGTCTATACAGTGGTTAGAATATTTTCAAAAAAAGCATAATGTGAATGTGCAACACGCATTGAACCACGGGGAAGCTAAGATCGGCCCTTATCATGTAGATGGATATTATCAGAGTGATGATGGTGTGAAAACAGCTTTAGAATATCTAGGATGTTTCATGCACGGTCATTCATGCAGATTTAAGGCTGAAGAAATTCAACCCTTATCAAAAATGTCTTTTGGATCTCTCAGGAGACAGACGGATGACAAACTAGAGACCCTGCGTAAAACGTATTCCTTGCGGGTGATCTCTATATGGGAATGTGAATGGCTTAATGCAAAACAATCAGATCCGGATGTTATACAATTTATGCAATCTTACGAAGCCCCTGAGAGGTTGAAACCTCGTGATGCTTTATACGGTGGACGCACAAACGCATATAAACTCTATCACAAAACCACCGATGATGAGAGGGTAGATTATTATGATTTCACATCGTTGTATCCGTACGTACAGTCGTGTAAAACATATCCTATAGGACATCCTAAGATAATTTTTAAGGATTTTGAACCTATAGAGAATTATTTTGGGCTTATCAAAGCAACAGTCCTCCCCCCTCGCAAGCTGTTTCATCCTGTATTGCCTTACAGGTGTGGCGGTAAACTTATGTTTCCTTTGTGCAAGTCTTGTCTAGAGAATCAGATTCAGGACCCTCAATGTACACACGCAGATAAAGACAGATGTATTACATCTACGTGGGTATCCATTGAATTACAGAGAGCTATTCAACACGGATATAAAGTGTTGAAAATGGATGAAGTCTGGCATTTTGAACAGACATCCGACACGTTGTTCAGTGATTATGTAAACACCTTTCTAAAATTCAAACAGGAGGCATCAGGTTTTCCCACACATGTAGTGACAGACGAAGACAAACAGTCTTATGTTGACGATTATCTTGAAAATCAGGGTATTAGTTTGGATATTTCTAATATTTCACACAACCCCGCAAAACGATCTATTAGTAAGCTTATTCTTAACACACTTTGGGGTAGATTTAGTTTACGAAGTCATCTCCCGACTGCGGAGCTTCTTACAGATCCAGAAGAGTTCACTCAGAGGCTTTTTAGTAATGCGTATGTGATAAAACATTTCTCATTTGTATCTGATACAGTGGCTTTAATCCAATGGTCTTATGGCGAGCAAGATCCCTCCCCCACTCGTGATGTTAACGTGTTTATCGGTGCATTCACCACAGCATACGCACGACTTGAACTCTATAATCTTTTGGATAAATTAGATAAACGTGTGCTTTATTCAGATACAGACAGCATTATTTTTGTATCGAAAAACGATGAATGGATTCCTGAAACAGGTGCATATCTGGGTCAGCTCACCAGTGAATTAGAGGCAGGCGATTTCATTTCGGTGTTTGCGGCATCGGGTCCGAAATCGTACGGCTTTGCCACAGCAAACGGACATACATGTCTCAAAGCAAAAGGCATTACGCTTCACGCCAAAAACGCTCAAATAGTTAACTTGCAGAGTCTGACTGGTCTAGTGCACTCATATGTTGAGACAGGTGTCAGCCAGCAGCTGCTAGCTAACTCGGACACCATCAAACGCAATAAGTTGCGTTTCACACTGCATAATAAATCAGTCGTGAAAAGTTTCAGAATTGTGTACAACAAACGCATCCTTTTACCAGACTACACAACATTGCCTTACGGATTTTAACAATATTTTGTGAATATGTGTGAAACTGATGTTTTTGACTGCAGACTGCAACATCCCTTTTCCGCCGTGATCAGCGGTCCAAGCAATAGTGGGAAAACTTTTTTTGTAAAGACTCTAATGTATAATTCAGACAAAATGTGTTCTGTGAAGTTTGATAATTATGTGTACATTTATACATGCTGGCAATCTTTATACGATGAATTGTTACATGCTTTTGATATTAAATTCATTGAAAACATCCCAAAGAAATTGGATGATGATTCATTATTCCCTCCTGGTAAGAGATCCCTATTAATTTTGGATGATGTTATGGGCCAAGCAGCGTCCAATTCTGAAGTCGAGAAGATATTTACACAATATGTACATCACAAAAATATGAGTTGTTTGCTACTGATACAGAATCTATTTTTTCAGGGTAAATCTACCAGAACAATAGGGCTTAACTCTAATTATTTAATAATATTTAAAAACCCTCGAGATAAGCACCAGATTGGTGTTTTGGGTCGTCAGATGTTTCCCGGTAATACAAAGTTTTTTATTGAAGCCTACCAAGATGCAACTAGTCTTCCTTTCAACTACCTGCTAATAGATTATAAAACACAGACACCTGAAAGATTTAGACTCAGAACTGATTTACTGTCTGACTATCCTGTGGTCTACGTCCAGAAAGGAGTTTAAAATGACTTCGAGGCTTTCCAGAAATCTGTACCTTTTAAAGTTATTATACAAGAGCTCACCCAAACAGCGAAAGGTTATTCTCCATTCAGCACCTGACGAGCTCATACTGGCTCTATGTGAAGTGGCCCTCAATATTCTTCACGGTAAGATCCCTCTAACTGCAAAACAGCACGGCTCTTTAAAAAGGAGAAAGACGGTAATAAAATACGTTGCTAATAAAAAGATCAATATTGCAAGAAAAAGACGTATGATTAACCAAAAAGGAGGGTTTTTACTACCTGTTTTATCTGTGGCACTACCTTTCATAACTAGTTTGTTAACTAGAAACTGAATCTGAGGAGAAAAAAAATGCAGCATACTGAAAAATTGTATCTTGTGCCAAAGCATCAATTAGATAGACTAAGGAATGTACCGCCGTGTGAAAATATCCATAAGGCCGTGGAGGAAAACTTGGATTCATCTATAAGAGAGATATTACAGAGACATGATCTGGGCACACATGAAAAAGCAAAACTATACACACACATGTTACAGAGGTTTCTCTCTGTGTCAAAGCATAACGATCTGGATAGCAGCACTTTAACGCTGACAGTGCCGAGTCAGGAGGGTGAAAATGAAGAGGCACCTGTCACCTCTCATAGTGTAGCTGATAGGACTGAGACCGGCACTGAAGACGTAATCGTATCAGAGGTGCTAAACAATGTGTCTCGGAGAAGCTTGAAAAATGTAAAATACATTTTAGATAAAATGTCTAAGGCCAAGCAGTTGTCTTCATGGACAGACACCGGAGAATTTGTTTATAAAGGGAAAATCATTGCAGGATCTCATATGCTTGACCTGTTGAAAAGCGTAACAATGCCTCAAATGATACGCGATGAGCGTAGGCCAACAGGATGGAGTGAATTTTTGGATGCGTTTTCCTCTTTAAACATACCTTACTCAACAATAAGTAACCAACATGTTAAACGAATGATTGATTCACTTAAAAGAAAAACAACAGGGGATAGTTTTGGGGATGTACCGACAAAGTCTTTGAAAAAACAAAGACGTCGTAACACATCACCACACATCCCTTCAGACACACCGGATACAGATGTATTTAAATCGCCTGCATTAGACACTAAGCAATGGTTACATTTTTAGCAATTTTTTGTATCGGTATAATTGGAAATGTTTATCTGTTTTACAAATATTATTGGATGTAAATCTGTGTATATCATAATTATGTAACTGTATTTTTAAGCTGTATACTAATATCTGATGTCAATAAAGAAAAGAAAACGTTTAATCTGTTTTACAAGTTTGTTTATTCATCACACACATAAACAATACATCACACCACACATTAATACACCTGAAATGTTTTGCCAGACTGTACACACTGAATGCATTTAAATGTTTTACCGTTACAGAGACTAGGTTTCAATTTTTTCACAAAGAGAGAGACCATGATGTCATTTTTTAACAAATCATTATGGTACATTTTTATAACATTCTCATATTCATAGCCTCTTGATATATAATACAGAAAAAACACACAATGTTGTCCACAGGTGTCGGAAGCATAATCTTGAACTTGTTTGTCTGAGTACTGAACGACTGTAGAATTGTTTTTTAGAAAGTTATGAAAAGATGCAGGAAAACGATGTGCATCTGGTGTGTTACCAAAGCTGTCAAAAAAACAGCCGACGCCATCTCGACGTATTCGAAATTAGCAGAGGTGGAAAGAGTAATAAAATATTCTACTCAAGTAAAAGTACTACTACTTCAATGAAATTTTACTTAAGTACAAGTAAAAGTACTGGTCTAAAAATCTACTCAAGTAAAAGTAAAAAGTAGCTCATTTAAAATGTACTCAGAGTAAAAGTTACTGAGTTACTTTTTTAACAGCGGGCGGGGGGGGGGGGGGGGGGAGTTGTAATGGTATGAGATTTTCACAGTATGATAACGTCTCAGAAATATCACGGTTTACAGTATTAATCAATTATTAAATAAACTGTATTATTAAATTATGGTTATTCTTATTATCATCAGTTAAAAGGACCGTGAAATTAATGAAACAGGGTTTTTTTTGGTTTAACAAATGCTTTTAATTAAAACAAACTTGAAACCATTTGTTTGTTTTGTTTATTAAAAATTCAATAAAACGTCTAATCAATTAAATTCGATAATTGATAATGAATTAGATTAACAACTTATTTTTAACATTATTTATTTATTAAAATGTTTTAGAATAATATTGTCCTATGAAATGTATTTTATTCTGAAAATTAATGTTTCTTTTTATGATTTAATCCAAATATATTATCAAAAACGGTGGTAATTAAATGTAAATTTAAACTTGTGTCCTTTTATTTTTGGGGGAAGCGCTCCAAAAACAGATTTACTAAATCAAACCATGGACAAAAAATATATTCCTTTAAATAATGTTTAAATAAAATGTATTATTATTGTTGTTATTATTATTATTTTGAGAAGTAGGCTATGTTCTATTGTATGCCTACAATAGTAGCTAATATATTTCTGTCATGTCTCCAAGTAAAACCGAACTTTTATTTTGACGGGTTGTAGTGAAGACCAAAAGTGTAAAAAGGTGTTTCAAAGTGTATTTGACAATGGTTTTTATCAAATAAAATTATGAAAATGCTCATTAGGCGTTCTCTCAGAGCAGCTCTGGAAATGTTCATGTATGCATATCATCAAATTGTGAGACGCTGAAAACACCATGAACGTCACGCGTACTTGAGTATGTAACTTAGTAGACAAAGCGGCGCAGCTAAGCAGAACAAATATGGTTATATATTTGCAGTATTTTTGTGCTTAAATATTCACAGACCATGTCGCGATTGGATTTATTGCACAGTTTTACTTTCCATGTATTCATCCATCCATTATTTTGCGTGTTTTACGTGACATCTGCGTTAAGTGAATAATTCCATTTTCATGACTGGATTCAGGCTACTGGATTCCGGGATTCCCTCTGCATAACGTAAGTCATTCGGCCTTAATTTATAATCGGGACATACCGTTATCTGCAGGAGGGATGGTGTCCTCCTTTTGCAGCCACTTTGCGTCCACATTTTTTGCAAATTGGATATCTATCCTCGAGGACAACCACGCTTTTTTCCTACAAACTATTTTCATACTGCCCATAATTTGCTTCATAAGAATTCGAGGGCACTTCGCTTTCAGCTTCAGCTGGGTCTGCGACGTCACCTTTCTTGCGCGTTTGTTCTCCCGCCCTTCAACCAATGCAGTAATTTCCGGAGTGTGATTTTTTTTTTTCTCCCTTGTTGTATTGATATTTTTTACTCAGTAACGGATATGATTTCAAATGTAGCGAAGTAAAATACTTCAAACAAAACGTACTTAAGTAAAAGTAAAAGTACAGATTTTAAAAACTACTTGAAAAAGTAGAAGTACACAAAAAAACTACTCAATTACGTAACGCGAGTAAATGTAATTCGTTACTTTCCACCTCTGGAAATTAGCATGCACGGTATATCCTTTAAAGGCTCTTTGGGTAGGTAATCGCACGGTAGTACACCTAAAAAATTTGTGTTACAGGAAATTTTATCCATCAACCCCGTCAGTTGCACAGTGTTCATTTCAGTAGTGATCTGCGAACACCTGTCTCCGATTTGATATCTCTATAATTGAATCAAAGACTGAATATATTAAAATATTAACAGGATGTGGGAGGGGTACTCTGAAACGTACTTCTAATCTAATATTTCCTGATTTAATCAGCGAAACGTGTTGACCGCATTCCTCGTCGGGTGTCAGGTTAAACGCATAGAGGGTGTATCCGTGGAGGAAATCTTCACGATCTATGACCATAGATTGATTCTTTAGATGTCGGCCTGTGGCTGTCACTAACTGATAAAACTCTCTCACGGCAGACCCGTTATTATATTCCGGTTGAAGGGGGCGAGAAGGGATCGGCTGTCCATCACAGGTCAACGTAAGATATTCAAGATGAAAATGTTTAAAGGCAAAAGGGTTTTTGTCGTAAGCACCGGAAAAGGCTGTGTTTTCCGTCATGGCCAAAATGATAGATTTCGGCAGCGTCCCGAGGAAGAGATTTTCATGGTTAGATACACGTGCACCTGCTGGTACTGAGAAATTTTTTACACACACTCTGTCTATGGGGTATTTAGCAGTGGTCGAGAGAAGAGCTTGCGCATGCCCCAAGCGCACTGCCGGGGATACGGTGACTCTTTTCACAAAAAGCGAAGCCGATAGTATATTAAGCTTATAATCAACGGCATCATTACGCATCAGACAGAATGCGTCTTCCGCACGAGTTAAACGAACCCGTATATCCACACCGTTCAATAACAACTTCGATTGAAAGAAGATGTCGCTGTGAATTGGTGCTAGTAGCTCTACAACGCTACTGGCGTTTGTGAACGCTGCTCTCTTTGTTACGCCCTGGAGGGGCGTTTGCCCTCCAGGATCTGTAGCATCTATGTGCGCTGAAGAATCTTTGTAAAATAAACCTGCTGAAAAGTTACTCTCGAGAGTGTCTTTTCCGTAATTAATGAGGGCTTCTATGATACACCTGTAGGGATATGTGTTGGAACTATGAGACACTAGACGATCGCCTAAAGAGACATCGACCTGAGAGAATATTGTCGATCCGGGATAATTAATTAAACCCGTTGGAGCTCCTTGAGGAATATCCGTTCCATCCGGAAGAGTTATTTTGATGCGTGTATATAGCAGAGTGTTATTCAGATCTGTGTAATCTTCACCAGCCCCTGCTATGAAGAATTCGATGGGGGACGAATCTGTTAAAGCTGACACTGGGCTTATCTCCACATATGTATTTTTTTCAATAGCTGTTTGTGTCAAAGGGAGCGTAAACAGATCCAGCTCTGATTTAATGCACTCGTCAGACATACAGTGTAAAAGAGACATGTTTTAGAAAATAGTGATACCCCGTCTTTTTAAATTTGTAGATCTTTTCAGCCGTTTCGTGCTAGTTCTTCGCTTGCTTTTTGTAACTGAGCGTGTTTTGCTAGAGCGTCTAGTCTTCTTTACAGCAAGGGCACGCCCTCTTCTCATACGGGTACCTGGAGGTTTACGTGACATCACCATCATGCCATGGCCCTCCTGTCCATTTTCATTATTATTATTATAAGACTTTGTTAGAGCACTGGTGACAACATCACTCATTATGTTTTTAGCGGCTGACTTTAAATGCGGTTTTGCTATACTGAACCCCCTTCTAAAAAAAGGTAGAGCCATTCGAAAAAGACCTTTAAAAAGTCCACCAATCCCTGAAGCAAATCCGGACCCGTACATAACCCCTCCCCCTGCGTACCCCGGAAGCCCATTACCGGCCTGAGCCCGGTAGTATGATATGTAGCGTTCGGGATCCGCTTTGTACGGAGCGTGATAAGACATTTTAAAACGGTTGATGTTTCACAGGTCTAAAATGCAGTTTGGTAACAACCTTTCCGTAGGTGAAACGCACGTCCTGGTTTAAATCGTCTTTTACATCAACAGAGATTTCTGTGATACAGCTCTTATTAACCCGTACGTAATGAGCTTTGTCGTATCTGACACTGACTGTATTGTTAGTTTCACCATCTATATATTACAGTTGCTAATAAAGGTACATATGCATCACCAACTGATTGATAGTCTATTATGTCCGTGTATACGTACAGTGTGTAGAATCCGGCTCTTATATCAGCCTGGTATGGAGCATATGTGATGTGTGTGTCTTGATGTTCATCCGAACTGTTTACAGTTTCTATAGAAACCCCCGGTTTTAAACCAAGGATGATCGCTAGTTTGCCATAAAATGTCAACGAAGTCCTGTGAGGTGCTTTCAGAAATACCTTATTCTTTATACGGTCGTAGGCGAGACGTACCCTCTGGGCGAGAGAGACATTTATATCCCTGAGCAAAATGGGTACATCCTCAAAATACCCACATTTTAATGTATTCCGACTCGTTGATAATTTTAGAGCATTCTGAAACGTATCACCCCTTACATCATCCAGCTCGTAGTTATTCTGTAGTACACGTTGTTCACAAACAATAATAAAAACAGCGTCATCCTCATTAAATGTATACCATGTCAATGGATATTCAAATTCGACCAATGCCACCTCCCACAGACCTTTTAAATTTATATTTCTAGCCAATCTAGTTCTTTAATTAGATATATTGTTATCGGGGTAGATGTTCATCGATGCGTTGCATGGGAGCGTGACGTAGAATCCTTCCTCAGCCATGGTTATTATTTAATGACATCTGTCATGAATTCTCTATGGTTTTAACGGGCCCTGCAGATCCAGCACCTGTTTTTCAGCTATCCAGCTGTTAAATTTGGAGGGCCATCCCCACCATTTGACTAGAACGTACGTGACTTTTCCTCGTTTTTGTTTATGCAGAATCTTCTCAATCTTAAATGATTTATCATCACTAACAATAATTTTTTGTAGTTCTTCCTCATAAAAACACCCATCGATAAATTCCCCATCGAAGTCTTGTAATCGGTAGACGGGTGGGGTACGTGGAATGCATGCAGTTATGGTGAAGTATTCCTCTGTATAATTCTGCTCATACCCCTTAGTAAATATACCTCGGACTTTAGAGACTCTCACAACATCACCAATTGAGAATTTAAATTTGGGTGTCTCTTTACGTATTTTCCCGTATAAATTATTAAACACTACATCTTCATTTTCTTTATTCACATCCAACGGGCGCATTTTAATGGATTTGTGATAACTGGAATTATACCCCTCTGTCAGATCTTGCAATATATCACAGTAACGTTTGGAATTTACAGCTGTTAAAAACCTCCACATACGTGATTTTAAAGTCCTATTAAATCTTTCAACCACACTTGCCTTTAGATCACTGGCTGTTGCAAAATGGTGTATACCGTATTTTTTCATCAACTGTTGAAAATGCTTATTGAAAAACTCTGTACCCTTATCTGTTTGTAATTTTGCAGGTATATGGCCTTCTCTCAAAATAGATAGAAAAGCTTTAGTCACTTCCGGCCCCGTCTTATTTTTCAGTACGCGTGTCCAAGCGAATTTACTGAAAATATCGATAACCGTAATTATGTATTTAATATTATTGTTCTGTTGTGAGAATTCCGACATGTCAACTAAATCGGCCTGAAATTGGTGATTTTTTCCATACACCATCACACGGTTTCGTTTATAATTTATTGGTGCAGTACGATGTAGAGTGTATGTGTCTTGACTGGAGAGCCAATCAGACACCTCTTTATCAGATAGTTTTACATTGTATTGCTGTAACACAGCCCGTTTTAATCTGTTTTTACCCCCCAAAGCACCAGAATTCGCAGGGTCGTAGTACATTTTCTTCATTAGCTCTGCCATGTCGACACTACGAGTTTTTTCAGACAATAATGAAACACATGTAATGTTGTTCAGTTTTATTTCAGGATTATCTATTATTATTTCAGAAAATAATGAAACATACAACGTCGTTGGTCAGTTTTTTATTTATTTTTTTTATTTATTTTTTACAATCAACAAACAATAAAGTTTTTTTTTTTTTTTATTTCAGGAACATTTATTAATTTTTATTTCAGAATAGAAAAAAGTATAGGGTTACAACATACACAGGTTTAATTATGTAGTAATCCAAACATCAAAATAAAATGCACACACATTTCAAAATTTTTCTCCAACATGTATTCGGTCATAATATCAATAATTTTACAAACATCCTGGTGCTCTTTTCTTAACAGTTTGCAGACATCTGTTACATACGTGCAAAGACATACAATATTTCCTATTCTAAGAGATTCCTTGCATTCAGGCATGAGTTCGAGAATGTTTTTGACAATTATACATGCATCTTTGTTTACAGATATATTCAACATATTATTCCAGTCACTCGATAATCTACGCACAGTGTTCATTTGAAACATTAATTTCGTTAGACCCGTATTATCCGCAGTCACGTCGGCATTTGACGTATGATCATCAATAATAATGTACAACAGCTTTGATATTTCACGTTTAATATGTGATTTAAAGAAATGTTTGGTGATCCAGGAGGCACAGGAATTCCCCATCATCACACACAGGTAGAGTCGGCGTTTTCAGCATCAGCAAGTTTCCAGGTGTCTACAGCATTGTACACGATCTGTTCACAGCTCTCGTCGATCAGCTTCTGTCTGATACACCCCAGGCGTTCCACTATGTACATTTCATCTTTGAGCTCAAACAAAATCGTCTCGATAGACCCCTGGATTCTTTGCAGATGAGTCGTTATTCCACACAGTTTCAAAGTCTTAGCCAAGATCTTTTTCAAGTCTGGCTGAAGAAGTTTCAGGTTGATCTCATCAAAACAACCATAAAAATAATAAGCAGCAGGCTCAAACAGACACGAATGTCTTGTTTGGGATGGGTGGTCTACGGTACATCCAACGCAGTCTTTCTTCATTTGCTTATCAATCAGATATTCCAATATGACAGTGACGACTGCTTTAATAATCCGGTGGCCAGTATCGCCAAGGCATCCGTCCGGCGCGTCGCCGGTGGTGTCCGGGGCGTCGTTGATTGGTTCATCAGCAGCCACTGCAGCTGCACGCTCAGCGCCCGCGTAGTTTGTGAGGAAAGACAGGTTGTGATATCCGAGATCAGTACAAAATTTATTTAGCCATTCGATGCTCTTCTGAGGATATCCATTAATAGCATCTGATAATCCATCTGCTCCGTAACCATCAATAGATCCGTTAGGAGAGAACGGGGTTGTGATATCCTCTTGAGACATGTTGAGTGTTTGAGACAGAATGGCAGTGTGGGCGGGTATTAATGTTTGTAGAGTGTAGGCGGTGCTATATACACGCCCCTCCTTGCAGGTGTGCACCAATCAGGATGAAACAGTTTGACTTTGACAGCCTTGTATCTATCATACGCGTCACTCCATTTAAAGAACTGCATGATCTTAGAAAAAATTTCCTCCAATACGGATAGGTCTTTCCATTGAAACATAAATTTTAAATCGTAGTATTTCAAATGTTCGGCCTCCACAATGGGCCATGTGCATTCTGATGCACCCGACGCGAAATCACTGCATAAAATGTATATGTAGTCGTCAGGATGTTTGTTGGCATTATCCGCGAGGATCCGGTATCTCGTACCAGCTGATAATCCTTGCCACTCGCCGATGAAAAGAGGGACATCACCGCCGTCTTTCAAGTCTCTCCACACTTTTGTGTAAAATAGTATCCAATCCCTTTCTGTGAAAACCAAATCAGGGTCTTCAGAAGTATTCCACGTGAACATATCATCGTCATCAACGTTCAAGAGTCTGACTTCACGCATGTCTTTGTCAAACTCGTACGCGCACGCCCTTCCTCCAGACAGGTGAAAAGTGTACTTCACGTGGTCCGCCATCTCGTGGAGAAATCGTGTTAGTGGCGGTCCATGTATTTTTTTTCGCGGAGCCAATGTTAAATCCTCCATAACCTCATCAAGGCATCTCTCAGGAGTTTTGGGTGCTGCAGAAGCCATAGTTTCTAGTTGAATAAAAAATCACAAGTATTCCCCCGCAGAACGTGAGCTCCTTTTTAAATAGACCGCGGCGGAGGTGGAGGTGGAGACTCTTTCATTATGTGCGTGTGTGTGTGACGTATGTGTGACGCTTGTTGTATTTCCCACTCTTACGCTGTGGAAGGCGTGTTGTGGGAGGAGTCTGCGTGTGGCTCAGAACGCTCTTTCAGATCGTCATTTCTGGCAGATCTTTCATGTAAGCAGATGTGTTTTCGCTATGCTCCCCCGGAGATTACTTGAAAATCTCTCAACTTTGGAGAAGATGCACTCTGTTCACTTTTACACATCTTTAAACAGCGAACTGGTTAACTCGTGTTATTTTTTCAACAAAACGGTTTGTAAAAACGTAAGGTCTTTTTTTTAATATGGTTACATATAGTTTGAATATTATGCTGTGTTTGAAACAGTTTTAACAATTTTAAGGTAAAAAAACCTCTTTAACTTGTTTTACTGAAAATGCTTTTAAACATATAGTTTAAATATTATGCTGTGTTTGAAACAGTTTTAACCATTTTAAGGTAAAAAAAAACTCTTGTTTTACTGAAAAATGTTTTTAAATGACATTTTAACATTTAACCATGTTACAAAGCACAACTATTTGATGTAATAACACTAACACATTTTTTGATTACTTTAAGAAAAAATATATACTTTTTAACACATTGTTTTAAAGTGTATGAAAAAGTATTTAATAAAAAACACTAAACTCATCTCTGACTCTGTCATCCTTCTTAAAAAAGATTGTTTTGAATGTTTTTTTATCATTTTTGAACATTTTCACATTAAGAGCTAGTAATCGTGGGGGTGACACCCCCACCCCACAACTCTACAGATGTTCACACCCCTAAGGGAGGGGTTGGGGGGATGAGGGGCTGAGTCTAGGGAATTCCCACGGTCACATGACATACCCGGAAGTGGGCGGGGAAAGGGGCGGGGCTAACGTGGGAAAATCCCACGCAGGCCATAAATGGGTAGGGGAGGGGCTTTATGATGGCAATAAATCACTCAAAGTGACAGAAGCCGCCCTCAATACTCTCTCTGAGCCCTGTGAGTAAAAGAAAGCCAGCTTCGCTGTTGAATCCTCATCTTCTCTCTGTCTGTCTGAGGCCTGTGAGTAGAGTCAGCTTTACTGTGGAAATCTAATCTTCTGTCTGCCTGAGCCCTGTGGAAAGAGCCAGCTTCGCTGTGGAAACCTCATCTTCTGTCTGCCTGAGCCCTGTGAGTAGAGCCAGCTTCACTGTGGAATCCTCTTCTCTCTGTCTGCCTGTACCCTGTGAGAAAGCCAGCTTCGCTGTTGAATCCTCATCTTCTCTCTGTCTGTCTGAGGCCTGTGAGTAGAGTCAGCTTTACTGTGGAAATCTAATCTTCTGTCTGCCTGAGCCCTGTGGAAAGAGCCAGCTTCGCTGTGGAAACCTCATCTTCTCTCTGTCTGCCTGAGCCCTGTGGAGAAAGCCAGCTTCGCTGTTGAATCCTCATCTTCTCTCTGTCTGTCTGAGGCCTGTGGAGAAAGCCAGCTTCGCTGTTGAATCCTCATCTTCTCTCTGTCTGTCTGAGGCCTGTGAGTAGAGTCAGCTTTACTGTGGAAATCTAATCTTCTGTCTGCCTGAGCCCTGTGGAAAGAGCCAGCTTCACTGTGGAATCCTCATCTTCTCTCTGTCTGCCTGAGCCCTGTGAATAAAGCCAGCTTCGCTGTTGAATCCCCATCTTCTGTCTGCCTGTACTCTGTGAGAAAGCCAGCTTCGCTGTTGAATCCTCATCTCTCTGTCTGCTTGAGCCCTGTGGAAAGAGCCAGCTTCGCTGTGGAGTCCTCATCTTCTCTCTGTCTGCCTGAGGCCTGTGAGTAGAGCCAGCTTCGCTGTTGAATCCTCATCTTCTCTGTCTGCCTGTACTCTGTGAGAAGGCCAGCTTCGCTGTTGAATCCTCATCTCTCTGTCTGCTTGAGACCTGTGGAAAGAGCCAGCTTCGCTGTGGAGTCCTCATCTTCTCTCTGTCTGCCTGAGGCCTGTGAGTAGAGCCAGCTTCGCTGTTGAATCCTCATCTTCTGTCTGCCTGTACCCTGTAAGAAAGCCAGCTTCGCTGTTGAATCCTCCTCTCTCTGTCTGCCTGAGCCCTGTGAAGAGAGCCAGCTTTGCTGTTGAAACTTCACCCTCTCTCTCTGTCTGCCTGAGCCGGTGAAGAGAGCCAGCTCCGCTGTGGAATTATCATCGTCTCGCTGTCTGTCTGAGCCCTGTGAATAGAGCCAGCTTCGCCGTTGAATCCTCATCTTGCCTTGCCTGCCTGGGCCCTGTAAGGAAGGCCAGCCCTGCTGTGAAATTCTCATCGTCTCTCTCTGTCTGGCTGAGCCCCGCGGAACGGGCTAGCGACATTGACCATTCACCTCCTCTTGGCCTGCTGGGGTCCGTTCTAACATTTTATTCAATAAAGATCTTGTTTTAACTTCCAAATTGCTGTTGCCTCTGTGTCCTCTGTGGTGTTGGCTCCTCACGGTGGTACGTGAGTCGGGGGTTGAAGCGGCCGGTCATCTGGCGTTCACCCTCGACCGGTGACATTTTCACTCTATTCAGGAAATATTGTGCTTAAAGGCATTATTTCAGAATAGCTCTGTGAGAACTTCCTGGTTTTTAGTGTGGATTTATCCATCCTAGTTTACCCAATAGTGGCGAGTGAACTCTTGTAAAGAGCCAAACGTATGTACCGATACATTTTATGATTATATAAATAGAGATATTTACCCCCAATATTTTTTTTAATCGTCCCAGTAAAGGAGGAACACTCTGTGTTATAAACAGTGACATGTAAGAATAGTCTTGCATATTAGTTCACCCCAAAATGGCCAGTAGAATTTGCACATTGTCACTTAACTTTTGCTGCTTGACTTCACGGTGAAAGGATCATTATGAAATTAATATTAGCCACATAAGAGATGCAGTTTTTGCAATTAATACTGGCCCACAGACTATAGGAAGAGACAACTAAATAATTATGAATTTTGAGTGACTATTCCTATTCCTCACACATGAAAATTGGACAACTATTCTCTCACCTTGCGAGCAGTCTGCGCCAGTAGTTTCTTTTGTGAACTATCTCTCAGAACAGCTGATTTGCAACAGATAGTGTAGGCCAGAGTGTGTCTTTTTCATATATTCAAGATGAGGCCAGTATGGTGTTTCAGTCAGATATCTTTAACAAACATTAAAGGATTAGTTCACTTTTAAAAAAACTTTTGCTGATAATTTACTCACCCCCATGTCATCCAAGACGTTCATGTCTTTCTTTCTTCAATCGAAAAGAAATTAATGTTTTTGATGAAAACATTCCAGGATTTTCTCCATATAATGGACTTCAATGGGACCCAAACGCTTCAAGGTCCAAATGACAGTTTCAGTGCAGCTTCAAAGGGCTTTAAACGACTAGCGAAACCATTTCAAACCATTTTAGATAGGTGGAGGGTGGCACATCAGACCAAAACACAACATGACAACATCAACATCAGTAGAGGGCTGTAACTTCACTTTTTAAATGACAATATCCTGGCCAGACTACTGTTGTCAGTGATAGAAGTATTTGAAATTAACATGATTTCTTACTGTCTAGTGACATATCAGGGCCATTTTATGATTAATTGAAATACATTTCTTACATATAGCTCCTTTAAAAAATAATACTTTATAAGACATTTATGGAAAAAGACAATATTCTTTTCAAGATGTTTCCAACTCTAACTTTGAACCAATTCTATAGAATGGCCCATATAACCTATTTGAACAGGATTTATTTTCTAAAAATGTGCTTTTGACTTTCATTTATATTTTGATTATTTACATTATATATATATATTATATATATATATATATATATATATATATATATATATATATATATATATATATATATATATATGTATGTGTGTGTGTGTGTGTGTGTGTGTGTGTGTGTGTGTGTGTATGGATGTATGTATGCATGCATGCATGTATGTGTGTGTCTATATATATGTGTGTATATGTATGTATATGTGTATATATATACTTCTCTGCTGGCCTAAACACTTATCAGAATCACTGACTTGCACTTTAATATATTTTTTCTATGAATGAGTATTAAATTATTCCCAATAGTTCATTCTCTTAATTTCATAGCTTTTCTCTTGGTTGCGCTGCTTTCAGTAGTGTGTTTTTATGTTAGAGCTTTTATCCAATCATATTTCAGCCATCATGCGTTGCTATGGCCAAATAAATCTGCCTGGAGGCCTTCAGAATCGATAGTGCGGGCGCATGTAGCTTACAATGAATGGCAATGAAACCAATCAGATTTCGCTTTGACTGCAGCGGGGCCATCTAGCAGGCGTACAATAACGTCTGCATTTTCTCGTTCTTTGATTGGATGCTCAGAGCGCGTACTGCTGGTACTATCCGCATGTGTAGCGAACTGCGTAAACTAAAATATATTCCTGTAGATTTCATAGTTTTTCAACCCACAAATTAATGTTTCTTTCCCTCCTCGACCCACAGCAGGTTCAAACCTACTGTAAAAATCCCTTATTCAGCCTGAGCTAAACGCAGAGTAACGGAACTCTATTCGATATGTCCGGGTAAAAAACAGAACTGAGTTATGTAAGTTATGCCACGAATGATTTTGAAGGCAAAAGTCCCACTGATCTCATTGATTTCGTTCAAAACTCTGTATGAGAGCATGGGGCAGCTGTACACATCGTCATGTTTTGCGGTGACTGCGTCCACTGCGTCTGTCGAGCAGACACTAATAAAGCAAAGTAAAACTTACACTGAAATATGACGGGACAGACACATTGTTGGAACTGAAACGCAGTTAGATAACCTGTACAACTGTAATTGAAGTCTTATTGAGGAAAGAAATAAGGATGGATTTTGTGTAAAAAATAATCAGTAGCCTATAGTTTTGGTGAATATAATGCTTTTTTCCCCGTGGTGAATATAATTTTCTTCTTAATTTTTATTTTAAATTTATGATCGAAACTCATATTTATTTAAACAAATATTCATACTATTGTAACGTCTGAAAGGGAATATTGTAACCCTTGAACGACAAGATAATGGAGGCTCCGTTTCTGAATAATAATCGGATTCGGAAAGCAAAAACCACTGTACACAAACGCACCAGCCGAACTCACACGCTCGTTTCTCTCTACCGGCCTTTCCCGAACTCACCGCATTAACTGCCGGTGCAAAATAAAAACAACAATTATTCGGTTGTTAAGTCTGACGTCACGCGTGACGTTTAGCCTCTTCCGGGCCCAAGCGCTCCGCTCGTCTTTCAGATCCTAGACTACATAAAACCTTTTCTTAAAGGGCTTTTTTCGCTTCAGTGCCAGTGGATGTTACTAGGGATTAAGGGATAGCACCCACTGGCGCCAAAGTTTCTTCATTCGTTTAAGATTTGTAACTTACCTAATCAACTGCAGCCATTTTCTCTTATCTTTCTCGTCAGAGGGAAAGCGGTAGATGACAGTTAAATGTCACTTGTTTTTTTTAACTCCGATCTATTTAAACTACACAGGAACACGTTAAAACTCCGGCGAAAGCGGTAGGTAGGTAGAGAGGACCCGGCCTTTGGACCCGGAAACAGTAGTATCGGAGAGCGCTTACGTCACGACTTAACCGGATAGAGAGTTTTTGCGCTGCTACACTATTAAAAGTTATTAATTCAGGTAGGACAGAAGGCCTATGTGTGAAATGCACGGCCCGCCACTGAGATATATATATATATATATATATATATATATATATATATATATATATATACAGGGGTTGGACAATGAAACTGAAACACCTGGTTTTAGACCACAATAATTTATTAGTATGGTGTAGGGCCTCCTTTTGCGGCCAATACAGCGTCAATTCGTCTTGGGAATGACATATACAAGTCCTGCACAGTGGTCAGAGAGATTTTAAGCCATTTTTCTTGCAGGATAGTGGCCAGGTCACGACGTGATGCTGGTGGAGGAAAATGTTTCCTGAATCGCTCCTCCAAAACACCCCAAAGTGGCTCAATAATATTTAGATCTGGTGACTGTGCAGGCCATGGGAGATGTTCAACTTCACTTTCATGTTCATCTAACCAATCTTTCACCAGTCTTGCTGTGTGTATTGGTGCATTGTCATCCTGATACACGGCACAAAACTGTGCTCTTACCCTGCTAATTGGACCTTCACAGTCTGCTCTTATTGGTTCAATGTGCAATTATTGAAGATTGGCCACCAGGCTGGTCCAATTTAGCCATGAAACCTCCCACACTAAAATGAGAGGCGTTTCAGTTTCATTGTCCAACCCCTGTATGTATATATATAGTCCTTGCATTCTTTCTTGTGTGAGACACCTGAATGAAAGGCTCATTATGCGGGTCTTTGTCTTCTCAGGTGAGAACCACCTGATTATTCATGATAAGGGGTTGGGCCGCCCACGCTCATTCGCATATTGCTTTGCCAAACAAAAAAATGTTTTTCACAATTTAAAACAATCTATTGTTTTATGTGAATGATTAGGTGTAACGGGGCAAACAAGACGAGAGACGTGCGGATTCAAGGCTTTATTCCAAAACATGGTCTTAACACAGGCAAGGTCAATAAACAGCAAACCGGTATGGCAGAGGCATGGCACAGAGTAATCCTTAGGGCAAGCGTGGGTCGACGATCGGCGAACAATATCCAACAGGGGCAAGGCAAAGAGAGATAATCCAGGGAGACAGCAATAATCCAAATGAGGTACAAACAGAGTCCAAAGGGCTAGGCTAAGGGTGAATCCAAGAAACAGGCAAGAATCATAACAAGACTAAGATTAATGGATGGGCTCGGTAGAGAAGCTAACACTAAGGGAGTGCTAAACGCAAAACAATACTCGCATCAGGGAGAGAAAGTCCAAGGCTTATAAAGAGTGTGAGATAGTGTGTGATAGTTCTCAGGTGTGAGTGTGATTAGTGGAATCAGCTGTGTGAGTCATCAATGCAATGAATGATGGGGATTGTAGTGAAGTGCAAGAGTCCATGCTGTGAGTGGGTGACCTCTGGTGGTGATTGACCGGAAGTGTATGGACCAGATTTGTGACATTAGGCAGGATGATTTTTAGATCATTTTGAAGCAAAAACTCTAGGCGACAACATCCATTAGTCAAAAGTTTTGTGGCCTTATTTCAGAAACTTTAATTTTTAGTTTTTTAAATAACCATTCATAAACAATATTCTCTCAAAAATACAAACATGTACATACATGTTGCTCACATATTATGGTAGCCCTGTTTGTGCTAAATATAGCGTAATTACACCTGTGCCATTAATATGTTTATAAGCAACTGAAAAAAGCACAAATGTCAGAGCATGTCAAAACATATCAAGGACCCCAAAAACACCTTAGACCCCAGAGGGTTAACTCTATCTCTTCCTCTTATTGACTTTGGGACATGTTCAGTGCTGATTATCTTCAGTGTACTTGGTGAACCATGATTTGTATCTCTATAATGTAGGGCCATAGGGTTTAGTAGTGAACTTTTTTCTTCTTCTAAAGTGTAGGAACTCAGAAGTGAAGACCAGGAGACTCGGGTGTATCTTCAGCATAATCTTTATTGAGAACACAAGCTGTTGGATTGCTGTAGTCTATTTCATCCAAGTCTGACTAAGGGAAACGTTCCCTTGCAATTTATATACATTTAGGGGCAGGGCTTAACGTTGTGATGAACAAAGCATGTAAATGATGTATACAGGTTTAGGAAACCTGCCCTATACTGAGAGTGTTACCAATTCCAATCCAATTAGAGTCGAGAACAGGAATGGCAGGACTCTCTCGCTTAGACAAAAGCTCCCAAGAGCCACCAAGAGTTTCACTAATCTGATTAATTTAACTTACAATAGAGAGAAACAGGAATGCTAAATTCAGTCTTTCTATCTTATTTTTGCATGTGAATTTATGTAAAGAAAAATAGGATCAGCAGATCTTAAATATATTCTTAAATTTGTAACCCTTCAGTATAGAGGGTTGCAGACTCGAATAGCATTTTTATGTTCTAATAATCTGATCTGATGATTCACAAGAGTCCACTTTACATGAACCCTCTGGGGTCGGCAAACGCACCGGCGCGTTTTGGCAGATTTGTTTCACATAGCAGTAAAATAGACTTAAACTATGCCATCATTTCTGGTCATACAGACTTAAGACATATGAGAAAATAAACTGTTAAATGTCTATTTTTTTATGTGTCCACTTACAATCGAAACGAAACTTTGTGCTTTTGTAAAATAAAGAAAATAAACAGGGTGTGCTTTCTGCCTCTCCGTCTCGTTGCACTTTTTTTCTTGAGCACATCTCTAAACTTAAACAAAACTCAGCAAATACTATTCACCCAGGCCTGAAATGTATATCTTTACAATCATTTAAATTTGTACTTTTAAATGATCTGATTCAAAACAAAAACAAATTTTCTCTGTTTAAGGAATTTGTATAAAACTAACAAGATTTCCAGTTTCTCAAACGCTTATTATTTTTAATTTGACCACGCCCACACCCGCAAAAGAGACTGATATGCAAATCTCCACGAAGGAACGCGAACGCGCTCATTACCTCAAAAACAAAGGACCAAACTTCATCAGTCCTCTGCTTTTCGTCGAGTTTAGAAGACACGCAGTGAGCTTGCATTGGATTTAGTTACATCAGAAGAAGAAGAACGCGATTTGAAGACAAGAAAGATGTAAAGTAAGAAATGTATTATGAATTATATTAGTTAGTGTTATTGTTGCATACACTTGACATTCCAGTTGAACTGTTGCTAGACTAAAATTTATGAAATCGACAGAAACATGTTGAAATATGAACTATAGCCTAGACAGGCAGGAAATGTGTAATGTACGACACGAGGATGTTTTTATGTTTAAAGCTACACTGTGTGATATTTAGCACCATCTATTAGTGAAAAGGTATATGACCATCCAGTGAATATTATTTTCTGTTCCTCTCAATTCCGATTTCGTTTTAACTCCTACGGTGGCCAATGTAGTCCAGTCTCAAGCAATCCCCCTCTTCACATTCGACACGGTGCCATCGAGTGTTAAAACGCGAAAGCCGAAGCTTGAATTGTCCCTCTTTGGCTAATGTACTTTCAAGATGGAGGGGCAACATGGCGACCGACATAGGAACCCCTCACCCGTATGTATTTTTAATTGCATATTATACACTCACGAGATTACTTTATTACTTGAACGAAGTAAATATACATTAAAGAGCACATATATTTTTGAAAGAACTAAGTGTTTTTAGCAAAGAATAAACTAAAAAAGTTACACAGTGTAGCTTTAATAAAACAGCTTTATGTTAGTCTAGTATCAGTGTTTACTCTAATATGGTGAATATTATAATGTTTAGAACCATGTTTACTGTTAAATACTGTGTTTGTAACGAATGGAAACATTTGAAGTAAACGTATCCATATATTTTTTTCTAGTGTACTGAAGTTCCCTATCGAGGGAACTCGACAATGCATCGAGAATCGACACTTTGGGGAACGCTCCCTTAGCGTGCGCCTCTGAAGTAAAAATGAAACTAATCCAATCCTGATTGGTGTTGCGTCGTGACGTAACATGTGACGGCATAACCGGAAGCATAAAGGTGACGCTGACGCATAGAATGCCAGCTATCGCTCTTCAGCAAGCGCTCTCTGTGAAACTGTCTGTCTTATTTAATGTTGTTTGTCTGTGTTAAGCTCTATATTATGGCGAGTGAACAATACACTAAGTGTGTGCACCCCTGCCCAAGATTATATGCCACGGGTGGGGACACGCATCTGCTGTGTGTGTATTGTTTAGGGGTGCAGCACGCACAGTCAGCGCCTCGAGAGGGCTGCCTGTGATACTGTGAAGCACTTCCTATTAGAGTGCTGCGCTCCCGCTTGGCTATATTATTTCACTGATGATGGCCAGACTCGCGATCCCCGCGATTCGGGTCCCGCGTCCGTTGAGGCGGCGCGACAGCTTAGATCGCGGAGATCGCAGAAGGATCTCGCGGATGAGAACGAGACTGCTGAGGCACCTTTTCTCTCATCATCCGCAGATTCTATGACACTCGTTCACGACGCAGAAGCCCGCGATGCGGCTTCTTCTGCCCGTGACGAGTGCCCAGTGCTCGAGCTATCTGTTTATTTATAAGGAAGTAGATGTGCTCAGCATCGGGAACGAGCAACATGAGTCACACTCGCCAGCTTTTCTTTCTGCTTATGTAGAGCTCGTGTTGTTGTGATGAGTGCTGTGGCCAGTATTAAATAAATAAATATATTTAAATATATAAGCTGGCCACAAAATAAGCAGGATGATCCCCATCAAAATGAACTAGACGAGAGATTCCTGCAGCACCGTTCACAAACTCAGAGCCGGGGCTTACTGTTTTTCCCAGATCTTTATAAAAAAATATATATGTGTAGATCCTGGGAGAAACCCCACACTTTACGTATCTCACCACATTCATTATATGTTTATTCGAATGTGGTGGGTGCGAGAGAGTCGGGTTATGGCAAGATGCCGCAGATGGAGGAAGCTTTAGTGAGTTATCTTTCTCCTGATCTGGCATCTTCGCTTTAAGCCCCGGTGCTACCCAACAAACTGTGCAGGGACACCTCTGCACTGGTTGGCTGGGCTTATATGGTGCAGGAAATCGATGTTGCTCTTCCCCCGTTAAAAACGTTTCGAGACACATCGGTTTCCAGCGAACGCAGGCTGCACTGTCCGCCCCACAGGCTTGCGGCCAGGCAGCTTTCGCGTTCGCCCATCGAGAATCGTTTTTCGGTCCAGCCCTGCCGGAAACCCGCTTCAGGGGGTCAGGAACGAATCCCGATTAATACCCGAAGCCAGGCTCGAGAGCCTGGTTCCTTTGGTAAAATAAAAAAAAAAAAATAAAAAAAAAAAGGGTCAGGCTGGTGCGTGCCTGCACTCTATGACGATTTTGCACGCGTACCAGGCCGATCTTCTTAAAGATCTAAATAAGGGAATATTTCCTGTTGGCTGCTCCGCTATCTCCTTCTGGCCTGTTTTCCAACGCTGTCACTACAGTCGTTGACAGGTTTCAGGAAGCGAAAAAAAAAAAAAAAGCTGCCCCCCCGCTGTGGAACAATCGAAGTTGTTCTAGCAGCAGGTGCCCTCGGGGAAGATGTTGTTGTCCCGCCGTCTTTGACGTTTTGGGCCACATCGATTTCCAGCGAACGCACACCGTGGCGTTCGCCCCAAAAGCTTGCAACAGGGCACCGACTATGGTCACAAAAATCTGTATCGACTTTTTTCCTGCCGGTTCACAGCTTCAGGAAGTCGAGAATAGTGCTTGAAAAACATCCGAGGCCAGCCTCGAGGGGCTGGTTCCCTTAGTAGATTTGGTAACACTTTATTTGAAGGGGTGTGCATAAGACTAACATGACACTGTCATAAACATGACATAACACCTGTCATGAACATGAAGGAGTCTTTATGAATGTTTATGACTGTTGTCATTAAGTGTCATTCGGTAAATTATGACACTTTTAATGCAAAGTTGACATTGTTTAAAATGTCTTTGTTATGACAACTTGACACTAACAAAGACAAAAATATCTTTGTTATGACAACTTGACATTAACAAAGACAAAAAATGTCTTTGTTATGACAACTTGACATTACCCAAGACAAAAATGTCTTGATTATGACAACTTGACATTAACAAAGACAGAAATGTCTTTGTTATGACAACTTGACATTAACCAAGAAATCATAACCTGTCAACCTGTCACAAATATGTCATAACAGGTCTAATTATCAAACTTAAAGCATTTTGCTGTGTAATAACCCTTAATGACATCTTTATAACTAGTACAATGTGTTCCACTTTACTTGAGGACAGGTAATATTCATGACACAGTTATAATGGTGTCATGATGGCCAAAGTTGTGACAGGTTGACAGGTTATGATTTCTTGGTTAATGTCAAGTTGTCATAACAAAGACATTTCTGTCTTTGTTAATTTCAAGTTGTCATAATCAAGACATTTTTGTCTTGGGCAATGTCAAGTTGTCATAACAAAGACATTTTAAACAATGTCAACTTTGCATTAAAAGTGTCATAATTTACCGAATGACACTTAATGACAACAGTCATAAACATTCATAAAGACTCCATGTTCATGACAGGTGTTATGTCATGTTCATGACAGTGTCATGTCAGTCTTATGCACACCCCTTCAAATAAAGTGTTACCGTAGATTTTGTAGAAGAATGGCAATGCCTTCCGAACATATATCTATATGGGTCCTGTATATTATAAAATATTATAAAATATGGGTACAGATTGCAGTTCGGTCACCGACCTCCCTAGTTTGCTGGGGTGGTACCGACTGCAGTGGTTCCAGAACAGGCTCGGGTTATGGAACAAGAGGTACAGACTCTACTGGAATTAAGGGGCCATAGAATGTGTTCCCCTACCAGACAGGGAGTCAAGGTTTTACAGCCGGTACTTTGTAGTTCCAAAGAAGGATGGCGGACTGAGGCCTATTTTAGATCTAGGGCTTTTTGAATCGTTCTTTGAGGAGATTCAGGTTCAAAATGCTTACTGTTACCATTATCGTGAACCAAATCAGATCCGAGGACTGGTTTGTCACGATGGATCTAAAAGACGCTTATTTCATGTCTCCATCCTTCCATGTCACAGGAGGTTCCTGAGGTTGCTTTCGGGGGCGAAGCATACCAATATCGGGTTCTTCCGTTCGGCCTAGCACTATCTCCCCGCACGTTCACAAAGTGTATGGATGCGGCTCTGGCTCCATTGAGGCTTCAGGGCATCCGTATACTGAATTACATCGACGACTGGCTCATATTGACCCAGTCTCAGGAAATGGCAGTTCGGCATCGAGATGTCGTCCTTGGCCACATTCAGAACCGGGGGTTGAGGCTCAACACTAAGAAAAGGTGTTGGACCCAGCTCAGAAGACTACTCTTCTGGGCGTGGTACGGAATTCGGTTACGATGCGGGCACGTATGTCTCCCGCTCGTATCGAATCCATCCTGGCCATGGTGTCCAGGATAAAGCTAGGCCAGGCCATCATTGTGAAGCAATTTCAAAGACTGCTGGTCCTCATAACAGCAGCATCCAACGCAATTCCTTTGGTCCAAGGTCCAGTGTTAGGGGTGTCATGTCGCCGGGAAACTGTTTCGACAGACGCTTCCCTCGCTGGCTGGGGCGCGGTCTCGGACAGCCGCTTTGCCAGGGGTCTGTGGCAGGACCATCATCATTCTTGGCATATAAATTGCCTAGAGATGTTGGCTGTGTTCAGGGCTCTGAGGAGCTTCCTTACAGACATCAAAGGTTACAAAGTCTCAGTGGTAGCTTATCTGAACCGACAAAGGACACTCAGATCGTGCCCTCTATCCAGATTGGCGCATCTGATCATTTTATGGTCCCAAGGGAAAATATTATCTATAAGAACAATATATGTCCCGGGGGTTCTGAATTAGGGAGCAGACATCCTGTCGAGGCAGGGGCTGAGGCCCGGGAATTGAGACTCCATCCAGAGGTGGTGGAGTTGATATGGCAGAGGTTTGGACCAGTGGAAGTGGATCTGTTTGCGTCTCGAGGGACATCCGTC
Organism: Chrosomus eos; assembly: GCA_036326025.1. Classification (NCBI taxonomy): domain Eukaryota; kingdom Metazoa; phylum Chordata; class Actinopteri; order Cypriniformes; family Leuciscidae; genus Chrosomus; species Chrosomus eos. The sequence continues at coordinate 41,118,874 of CM070822.1, forward strand.
CAACTGTCCACTTTGGTTCTCCCTCACTCATCCAGCCCCGCTGGGGCTTGGATGCCATGGTACAGGCCTGGCCGAGGCTTCGCCTGTACGCTTTTTCCCCGATCGCTCTGCTCCCGGGAGTCCTGGAGAGGGTCAGTCAGGAGGGCATCAGTCTTCCTCTGGTAGCCCTGTGTTGACAAGCCCGAGTATGGTTTTCAGACTTAATTTCACTCCTGATAGCTCCGCCATGGCAGATTCCTCTGAGGAGGGATCTGTTGTCTCAGGCGGAAGGCACTATATTCCATCCTCATCCAGAGCTGTGGAAATTGTGGGTCTAGCCTCTGAGGGGGCTCAGTACCTAGATGCTGGTCTATCATCTGGGGTGGTCGAAACCATACTTATCTCTAGGGCTCCGTCTACTAGGATATTATATGACCTCAAGTGGAATGTTTTTCCACTTGGTGTAGAGAACTTGAGTTAGGCCCAGTTAACTGCCCAATGGCTTCAGTTCTGGGGTTTCTTCAAGATCATTTCTCTGCGAATCTCTCCCCATCCACACGTAGGGTGTACGTGGCTGCCTTTGCGGCATTCCATGCACCACTAAATGTTGGGCCTTTCGGGAGGCACCAACTGGTCATACTATTTCTCCATGGTATTGGAGGATGAGACCGACCCGGCGGTGGTTCTCGAAGGGCTATTCCTGGCTCCCTTCGAATACCTCCAGTCGGCTTCGCCTAGGACCTCACGTTCAAGATAGCCTTTCTCTTAGCTATTTCTTTACAGAGACTGGGATATCTCCAAGCCCTGGCATTATCGCCAGCTTGCTTGGGATGTGCCCCCGGCGGTGTTAAGGCCATCCTGCATCCGAGACCCAGCTATGTGCCTTAAGTGCAATTTATCATGGCTAGGTCCATGGTCCTGCAAGTATTTCATCCTCCACCTCATGTGTCGGCAGAAAAGGAGAGGTTCCTTGCTCTGCCAGTCAGAGTTCCGAGTATTTACCTTGAGAGGTCCTCTTCTTGGAGGAGGTCGGACCTACTGTAGTGTGTTTTGGATCACCTATTAGGGGCTCCCGGCTTTTACAAACCATAAGTAGGCCTACAAGGTGCGCAATTTGCCTTCACCTTTGGCCGTTAGGGCTCTTTCTACTAGAGGCATGGTGTCCTCTAGGGCCCTCCTTTCGGGAGTTCCCATCCAGGAGATCTGTGAGGCAGCTGGTTGGGCTACCCCACACACTTTTGTTAGGTTCTATATTTTGCACCTCCCTAGTACGCCTGGCGCACATGTGCTCTCGTCCTAGCTGAGTGCCTGAATCAGTTTCACTCCGGGGCAGGCCTGTTTTCGGTGTGTGGCCTAGTGGGCATTCGTTCCCCAAAGTGTCGATTCTCGATGCATTGTCGAGTTCCCTCGATAGGGAACGTCTCGGGTTATGACTATAACCCTTGTTCCCTGAGAAGGGAACGAGACAATGCATCGCTCTGCCACGCCCCTCGAGGCCTTAGAGCGTCTTGCTTCATCGCGAGGCTGGCATTCTATGGGTCAGCGTCACCTTTATGCTTCCGGTTATGCCGTCACATGTTACGTCACGACGCAACACCAATCAGGATTGGATTAGTTTCATTTTTACTTCAGAGGCGCACGCTAAGGGAGCGTTCCCCAAAGTGTCGATTCTCGATGCATTGTCTCGTTCCCTTCTCAGGGAACAAGGGTTATAGTCATAACCCGAGACGTTTTCCTTTTTAACGATTTATAGGCCGCATGCTATAGGCATGCTATAGTATTGTTACTATTATTAACTAACTGAAATAAAACCATGTCTATATGGTGAAGGGTGTGTGATAGAAGTGTCCAGACGTATGCACCCTGTATTTTAAAGAAGAACATTTAATTATTTGCGATACAATATTCATTCACAAAGAATTCAGGGACATTATTCATGTCCCTAAAGGTTGGAGTTTTCCTCATTTTTTTTAATTAAGGCATTAAGATTTTTTTATTCCTCTTTTTAGTCAACTTTAGCATGGGTGTGTTCACTTATTCTAAGCTGTGTGTGTGTGTGTGTGTGTGTGTGTGTGTGTGTGTGTGTGTGTGTGTGTGTGTGTGTGTGTGTGTGTGTGTGTGTGTGTGTGTGTATAATTAAATCGCAATTTTAACCAGAAAAATCAACAATGCATGCCCAAAGTCGTGCAGCCATATAGTTTCTCTTGATATCAGCATGTTCACATGTGTTTTTTTTTTATTTATTTTTTTACAGGGACGAGATGCCACTGATGAGTCCTGCTGACTTCAACATTCACAGGAGACTGTACATGAACATGGTAAAATCAAACACCTTGGAAATGACAGGTATGTACTATGTTTCAGGAATGGGACAATGTTGTGTGACTGTTCAAGCCTCTGTCTTTAGATCAGTGTGTTTACTAATGTGCTTTTCTGTCCTTTGTTGTGCATCTTTGGATTATGTTGTGTTGTAAATAATTCCAAACAATCTAAAAGCCATTCTTTTTTAAATCTCCTCATTCTATGTGCAAGGCTCCTCATAATGATATGGCCTGATAGCACCTAATAGGGCCATTATGGGGAGGGTCTTTGTCTTTCTCAGGTGTGAAATGCCACACATATTAATGAGAGATCACGCCTCCTTGCATAAAGCTTTCTCACATTAAACACGTTATACACATTCTTAAAGACTTTATTGACTTATCTGAATGAGTAGTCAGGATGATTCTCACATAGGTTTTGAGCAAATATTCTAGACTGTGTGATACAAATTTCAAAAGACTTGTGAAGAAATAATCAATATGTGTTTTGTGGCCTTATTTCAGAAACTTTAATTTGTAGGGTTTTCAATAACCATGCATAAATAATATTTTCTCAAAAATACAAACATGTACATACATGTTGCTCACATATTATGGTAGCCCTGTTTTCACAGGTTATTAATGTTAATGGGCTCCTTGCACGTAACTACTTCCTTACCGGAAATGTGGCCTCGTCTTTTCCGGCGCTATTCTACACTATGAGATGAGATGTTTACAAGAGTTGCCGAAACTTACAATAACGGACGTATATCGCCTTTGTAAGTCCTCCTCCAAATCACCTACCAGCAAATTAGAGAGAAGGGCTTTAACATGTATGCCTCTTCATATATCCACGGATATGAAGGTAAGTCTATATATCTCAAACTTTATGGCTTACGTTAGTTTGCTAGCTTACATTAGGCTAATACACAACCCCGGGCTGACAGAATATGCGTGTTATAATGTTGTACTTTTTTCTAGTATTAGGCGGAAAATGTCTACGTTGTGTATGTACGCCTTCAAACCGGAAGAGAGCGAGCCGTATTTACCCGTTGTGGATATGATGTCAGGTTGCTATGTGCAAGTAGCCCATAACAGATGAATAAATGGTTCACAAGTGTCCTTTACATTAAGGTTCAGTTTCACAGGTTATTAATGTTTATAACTCTAAGGTTCAATTTCACAGGTTATAACCTCTGGGGTCGGCGGAATCGCAGGCAATACTAGGTCACTTTTTTTCTTATAAGTGCAAAAGAGACTCAAAATACTTTTAGCTTATTGAGTGTTAATGTGACACGCCCATGGAGAGCGCGCGCTATTCAAACGCAAATGATCTGAAGCAATCCATGCAAACATGCCAACGCCCACATCAACTGGAAAAAACTTCAAGTTTAATAAGAATCATGTACTTTACCTTGTCTTGCTACGCTGTGAGGAATAATACTATCGCAATAATCCTGGAAAAGTTACCTCAGAAGTGCTGGTAGTTTCATTTCGAGGAGCAACGGATCCAGCTGATGTAGTAAGTTATTAAATCTTAAAGGGTACCTATTATGGATTTTTGAAAATTGCCCTTCATGTAGTGTGTAACCAGTGTTGTGCCTGAACGCGTTCAATGAACGATAGTTCATGAACTCGTTCATATTTTGGGCGAACGTGAACTGAACGTACTGAATTACTGCCTGATGAACGTTACTGTGAACGCGTTCATTCTGGTGTCTGTGAACGCACGCTCTCTCGGGTGCCAGATTTCTACAGAGCCTTCCAAGCGAAAACCCGGCTAAAACACACCGTAAACAGGCCTTAATATGTAGCGAAAAAAACACCCAATCTGGCAACACCAGCCACCAGTGTCGCACGCACCTCCGCATGCGTCATCAAAACAAAAAGCAGCCTGTAGTCGACAAAGCAGCGAGCGAGGAGGCGTCGTATAATCTTTTAAACGAGTTTTATGACAAGGTCGGTGAGGATGGGGAAAATCTTACATTTCTGTGCAAACTTTGCCAGTCGATAAAATAATTGCTGTCTGTGGTTGTATATGGGCTGTGGCAATAATTAAAAAAAAGAAGCTCGCAGCAACATATGGAAAAAAGAACTATGAAAAAAGAACTATGAACTAGTTCATTTTTTGAAGTATGAACTATGAACTGAACTAGTTCATTTTAAAATTTGTGAACTGAACTTTGAACTAGTTCATGTAGAAAATGAACTTTCCCAACACTGTGTGTAACATAGATCTAAGTGGACGAAAACATTCTGCAAAGTTTTAAACATGAAAGTTCACCGTATACAAAGTTATTGTCTCTCAAAAGTAGGCTTGGGTATCGAGTATCGAGTATTGATTGGAACCGGGACTTGCTTTGCGATTTTCCCGGAATCGTTCAAAAGTTTAAATTTCGATTGCTAGTTTCGATTCACAGTCCGCCGACCGGAAGAAGAAACCGCTGAACACCAATGAAGAAGCGTCCACCACAGTGCCGTCGCAGGTGGGGTGCGAGGCCCTGTGCGAACTTGAAATGCGAGGCCCCTCCCAGGCTCTGGACGTTAGAATAATTGGTTGCGCAGCCTACTTGTAGGCCTTGTCCGCTTAAATTAATTATAAACAAACATAAAAAACAAATAGGCTATTTGCAATAGGCCTAAATTAAATAGTTTTTGACCTAATTATTTTGCACTGAAACTACACACTCTGTCGGCGTTGCATCACGTGCACCTGCGCAATATAGCCATGATTTCCGAAAATAGTACTATGTCAACTAGTGATATCAGCACAAGAACTGTTGAGGAATATGCAACATAATTTAGACAATTGTTTTTGTCATAATGTTATAATAACTGACAGACACTTTCATTTCAGCCGCTCTGTGCATATCCTCGCACAGTGGGGCTGAAGCTCAGCTTCGCGGCTGAGACACGAATAGATGTTTCAAATGTTTAAAAGGTATTACATTGAAATCTGTTGAATAGATTGTAAATTTAATTTGTCGGTAGATTAAATAATGATAAGCGGATAATCACCCCTATGGAGATCATTAACTTTTAACAGATTAGCAAAACAAACAAATAGCCTACAACACAATTACGCAATACCGTCGTTGCGTGCGGGTGCGCCTGCAGTTATAAAAACGATTATTAGCCTACTAATTGGCATATTTAAATACTAAATCTTATATGTTCATTCATATAGCCTACTCAAAACAGACAGGGCAACCTAACGCAGACAAGTTAGCTTACCCTTTTTAGGTGATATGCCATGTTTGTAGTCGAGCTGTCATATGCAAACTGTTGCTTGCAAACTTTCGACTTTTTCTCTGTTATCTGTTTTCGTAAAATGCTGCGACACTGTCGATGTCTTTGACATGGTAAAGGAGGACTTACAGTGAATTAAACGCTCGCAATTAAATTAAAATTCAGCAAACCTCCATACCAATGCCTTCTAGTACTGTTTTCAATCTGTCTCCAGTGGGTTGGGCTAATCCAAAAAAGTGAAAACATGGGGGGTGTTCTGAAGATAGGCTGTCACCTGTGAAACAGGGGTGCTCTGAAAACACCCCCATTAGCAACTAGTGCTTTCCACCTGATGAAATTTTGGTTGATCCAGAACGTATCGACCAATAAATTAAATAATCGACTGGGAGATTACAGCCCGTGAAAAACCCGCTTAATTTGTTGGAAAAAAAAAAAAAAAAACCCAGGTGGATTGCGAGGCCCCCTGGTGGCGCGAGGCCCTGTGCGGTCGCACAGTTCGCACAGCCCTTGCGACGGCTCTGGTCCACCAGAAGTGTTGACATAACCGAGCAAAGCAACTCGATAGTCGTCCTATGCTGCGTTCACTCCAGACGCGAATAGTGCGTCAAATTCGCGCCTACCGCATCTAGTTATACGCTTGAACACTTTGAATCCATTCACGGGTCAAGAGTGAAATGACGTGCGTAAAAAAGAAGTATTCACGTCTATATAAACGGACATTATAAACTGAAAAGTGGGCCTGTCCCCATTCGCGCCGCAGGAATTGTTTACGCGCGTAACGCGTCTTTGCATTGACTTAACATTGAAATCACTCGCGCCAGACGCTCTATTCGTGCCTAGTGTGAACGCAGCATCAAAGCAAGGCATGGATTTGTTCCAAAAGTGCTCTCGACGGCGTTCAGAGCACAGGTTATTTCGCTGGTTGCTCTCTCCTCGCCAGTCAAAGGTTAGTTAGCATATCAGTGGAAGCACAGTAACATGTTTAAGTACCTGCAGCATCATACATCATGTGTAAATGTGCTTTCCAAAAATAAAGCTCTCTTGAGGAAAGTGTACCCCTGTAAAAATATATTCATAATTTATAATATTTATATTCAAGTTCATGGATTTGATATTTATATTGTAGTTGAAAACAGCCCTGTGAGAAATTCATAGTAAATTTCAGAAAAGTAAAAGGTTAAAAGTTAAATTAAAATTGATGGCGAAGGTCAGACTATTTCCTTCAGAAAGACCGTTGGTTAGCTAGCTCATTTAAAATATCCTAAACTTTTTTGACCCTGCCTCTTAAAAGAATCGGAATCGAGAATCGTTAGGAACCGGAATCGAAACAAGGAATCGGAATTGGAATCGTTAAAATTCAAACGATACCCAACCCTACTCAAAAGTAAGAGTCGACTCAAGAGTCTGACTCAGAGTCATATCGCTGATATGAATCGTTCGACGAACGATGCTTTTCCTTTGTCTAGATCAGTGGTTCTCAACCGGGGGGGCGCGAGTAGGCTACAGGATGGGAAGGGTAAAAAAACTGAAAACAAAAAAATCACTCTTTTTTTTTTATCACTAAACTACTGTCATAAAAAGTTAAAGTTTTGTATATACATAACTCCTAAATAAAAATTCAAATGTGTTTGGACTGATTTAAAAAAAAAGTTTGATTGGTTTGTCGATAGTGAGCGCAAATGCAGGTGATAAGCGGTTTTATTAAGCGAGTCATTGAGTCGTTCATTCAAACGACTCGTTCAAACGGCCGACTCATCAAGAATAAAACAGATGTTTGTGAATGGGTCATTGAATCTTTGACTCAACTGATTCGTTCAAAACACTGAATCGTTCAAAACACGATTGAGTGTTGCTGTGAGATGCGCTGCTGTGATCTTTGTTTGGATTCATCGGATCTATTTTCGCTGATAAAATATACCAAAACAGTCATTATTTCGTCTAAAATGTAAGTGACTTAATATTATTAACTTGTTTGTTGAGCTATCATATGAAATCAGTGTCACATTTTCAATCGTGGGGTGATAAATTAAGTGGTCAATTGTCAGCTCTCTGGTCGTCAGTTCGTGTGATGTAGCCTATGTTGCTGAAGTGTATTCAGTCAACTGCAAAATTAAACTGCAGTATGTCAATTTAGTTTATTTGTGTGTGCTGCGCTCATAGACTTTAGAAAACGGCGCTCATTTGTTTGATTTCTCCTCGAGAAGCTGCGCAAGCCTCAAAAGTTTAAGGTCCTTGCACCCTGACTGAGTCCGAAACTGTCGTATTCGTTTTTTTCATATTCGTCATTTGGTGGCTCTCAATTGTCAAAACCCCTCAAAATATTTGCTACGGATGCCAAAAATGCAGAAAATCAAACCATCACATTTATTTTTTATGACGGATGCAGGGCTCGACATAAGGGGCGTCACTAGGCCCTTTTTAGGCTTTCTTCACTGACAGACAAAAATGAAAAGCCTATATCAGTCAAAGCTCAGCTTTAGGAGGGGAAGAGACAGGGCAAGAGAAAAACAAAGAGAAAAAGACTGTGATGCTGATGAGGAGAGAAAAATAATCAGCTGCCCACTGACATCGTTTTAAAGCTGTTGTTATCCAATTTTTGCCTTCAAAACATCTTAAAATGCACATATGTAACTTAGGCTAGTTCAGAGAAATCTAAATTTTCTCGGGGAAACCCGAACCCCCCTAACTAACCTAACTCAAATTCAGGATCAGTGAATCTAAAACCCTGCCATTGCATGGTAATGAAAGTGAGCATTAGACCCGGCCTAAACTTTATTAATTTTTTTCAAATCATATCCTCATTGGGGGCTTAGTTCCCCTAAAATGAAAATCCTATAAACGCCCCTGCTCGACAACGACAACAAGTGGATTTTTTTTGTAGGACAAGTGGAAGAGAAAATTAGTTGTCCACTTTCAAACAAAATAAAATGCTATGTTACTTCACGTTATGTGCCACTCATTACGTCTATTTTACAGATTTAATTTTACCGATCTGAAACGAACACATTTTTCGCGCTGCCTGTAAATGTCCTGAATGTGACTCACAGAAAGACGCGCGCCCGTATAATGCGCATGCTCAGACCGCGCGCCAGAAAGAATACAGTTCTCTTTCGCGCTTGAACGAACAATTATGCCAAAATGTCATTTATCGAGTATCTTCATAGCATAAGAGCAGTCTTATGAGGGACATAAAGAGTTGTGACTCGTGTGAGATCTGCGTCTCTCAGCAGCGGCTGATCTTAAAGGGCCAGCTGCCAATAAAGCGTTCTGTCAGTAAAGTTAATCAAAGAACAAAAGGAATAGAGAAAATGACTCACTGCTCTTGAACTTGTGTAGCTTTAATAAGGATTAGTCTATATATAATTTATAATTTATGCACCGCAGACTGTTTGATAACTTTATTCAATTTCTGTATATGTCCTACCTGTTGCACAGTTAATTTTTATCCAGACATCAATGGCTTATTAATCATTATAGGTGTTATCAATCATTTAGTTGTTATTGCTAATTTCAGAATTATTTGAGGCTATGCTTATCAAACATTGAGCCAAGAATTGAGGATTCTTTGCAAGGCTTAACATCACCTACCTGCAAGCTTCTGTAAAAAATGCAGATGATGCCTACTATTAGGCCTATAACAATAACAATAATAAAGCATAAATTAATATCAGAGGTCTGGTGCCAATTCCCAATTATAGCAATAGTCTAGTAATGATAATAGGCCTACTGATAATAATAATAATAACAACAACAACAACACTAAAGCATGTAACCTCATATAATTATATAGCAATAGCCTAGTAATGATGATAGGCCTATATACTACTCATAATAATAATAATAATAATAATGCATGCAAGCTCACATTAGAAGTCTGGTGCTACTGCCAATTATAACAATAGCCTATAATGATAATAGGCCTACCTACCGCTACTGATAATAATAATAATAATAATAATAATGTGGGCCTAAAAATAATCTATCTATCTATCTATCTATCTATCTATCTATCTATCTATCTATCTATCTATCTTTCTGCAAGGTGGTGTGGGGGGTGTTGTGGGGCGGGGGGCACTGGGGCCCCAACTGCAATGAACCAGCTTTGGGGGGGCAGTTGCAAAAGGTTGAGAACCCCTGGTCTAGATGACGTCAACTTGACAAGTTATTTGAATAAGATACGCCCACTTATTGCGTTCGGAGACGCCAGGGAAAACTAACATCATGTCGACGAGACGCTGTGTTTTGAAGTGGGACGCAAAAGCAAACTTTTTTCATCTGCCCAGTGAGGAGCATTTGAAGACAGTGGCTACAGTTCATAACTATACCACAGAAGTATTATAGCCCGAACTTGTTCTGTGTTCGCGTCATTTTGAAGATGATTGCTTCACAAACCTAAATGCTATAAAGTATGGATTTGGGAGCCGGCTGATACTGAAGGAAGGTTCAGTACCGAGTTTATTTGGATCAGCTTCCTTTTCCGAATCACAACCTGCAAGTATTATTAATATTAACCCTCAGAGACCTAAGGGTTTTTTTACAATAAATTTTCCGTCTGGTGTTATTTACTAAAAAAGCTTGTAAAACATCAACCCTTTTGTGCACAGACAATTGACACACCTCTTTTTTTTAGGACAAATTGAACTTTCAGCATATTTGTGTTACATTGATGTCACCTGAATGTAAAATAAGTTATGGGACCATAAAGACAAATGAAAAAATAAATCGGAAATTGAATCACTCAAATATTTATTGAAATCACACACAAATAAATAAAAGCTAATCAAATTTCCTCTGGGTTTCTCTGTGAAACACGCGTCTCCCTGCGTCTCTCTCTCTCTCTCTCCTCTCTCTCTCTCTCTCTCTCTCTCTCTCTCTCCTCTCTCTCTCTCTCTCTCTCTCTCTCTCCACTTGGTTAGTGCATAATGACAATGACGCATCCAATGTTTACGACGGATCAGCGTGTAATTGGTCAAAAACCATCACGTGATATCCAAAATGGCAGCTCGCATCGAGCTAGCGGCAAAAATGATGGAATATTTACAAATTATGGACTTCAAGTGTATCAAAGTTGGATATAAACGATATAATATTTATTGCTGAAAAACTCTGAAAGGATGCACAAGTTCCAGGCTGGATAGAAAACCTTCTGTAAAGGCTAGAAAGACACCAAAGACACCCCCGTGATGGCTAGCTCGTTAGCTTTCTGCTGGAAAAAAACGGTAAGAAAATCGATAAATCTGTCATCGATAAATATTAATTTCTATCGGGGGTGACGTGTGGCGTCGTCGACGATGCCGTCGGGCTCTGAGGGTTAATTGTTGCTTTTATGTTTTATGTATCATGCTCAATAATTATTTTGTGTGTTGTGTACGCACAGCGCAGCTTCTAGGTCTTCAATGTCAATTGTATTGAAATATGTGAAGTGCAGGGCTCTTAAGTCTCACAAGTGTCATTGAGCATGACAGTCACTCTGTCACTCACACATTGTATTTCTCACGCTGAAAAACTATTTGTAATATACCGTATATACCAGAATATAAGACGAGGTTTTTGTCCTAAAAATAGGCTGAAAAATGGGGGGGTCGCCTTATTCGCGATATAGACAAAATAACGGGGGGAAAGGGAGAAATGTATTGCCAAGCATTTCGTGAGCTACTTTATTTGTGTATTAAAGTAAAAAGAAAATTGAGAAAAGTTACAAAACCCCACTTAGAATGGCCAGTTTAAACGTTTAGCATATTTGTATAAGATTATATTTCAAAACTACCTCAGACAAACAGGTGAAGTGGAAAGTCTGGAAAATGGGGGGTCGTCTTATATTCAGGGTCTTCTTATATTCGGGTATTTACGGTATTTAATATGCCGCAAAGCCCCAAACTCTGGCCGCGCCGCTCTCACTATGGAACCGGCAGGAATAGGTTATATGCACACATAAGTTCCGCATTTGACGCAAGGATGCTCTTCCGTTTCCGGTTGGGGAGATTAAAGCGGAGGAAAACCGAGGAAAACGGATTGGACACTCCCAAAACATGTGTAAAAACGTTCCAGGTGAAGCAGTGTTACATATATGACAGTTGTGAGTAGGTTGTAATTTCCTCTGGAATCTCTTATAAGGTGTGATGTAGGCTCTATGTATTGTTTTGAAGTGAATTAGTTGGTGAGCTAAATTCTTAGAAGTCCTACTTAGATTGTACCATATTCTCTCCCAATCTAGGTTTATATTTACTCCCCAACTCCCTGTTCCATATGGATTCAATTGGTAAAGGCTTGGCACTATGCTGAATCAGTGCACTATATATTAAAGAGACAGAAGGTCTGCCCAGTAATGGTGCAATCCATTGTAACATGGGATGTGAGGGGAGAGGAGAATTCCAGGGAACACCATACGTTTTTAATGCTGATCTTAGCTGAAAGTAAACAAAATAAGAGGACCCAGGAAGATAAAAGCGTGTTCTTAAATCTTGAATGGAGCAGAGACCTTGAGTATCATATATATCACCTAATGTATTTACCCCAAGGGATGACCAAGATGGCTGATTGAATGGTTTGTTGCCACATAATAATCTCTGGTTATGCCATAGTGGCGTGTTCCGACAGAATTTAGGTGGGCCGCCCATCCACCGTTCTGCTTTCTTCCACACATATATAGAGTTAGCAATGATGGGCCCAAAATTCTCTTTTATTGTTTTGTTTGTTACACTAGAAAATAGAATGTCTTGCAATTTGTATGGTGATATTTTAGCAGATTCAATCAATCTCCATGCCGTGGTAGACTGTGGGTCTATCCATGAGCTGAGTGCTCTGATCTGAAATGACCAATAATAAAGTTCAACGTTTGGTACTGCCAGACCACCTAGCAGTTTGGGTCGTTGCAGTGTATTCAAACGAACCCTGGGCCTTCTACCATCCCAAATAAAACTGGAAATCATAGAGTGAATGTCTTTAAAGTAATTTGGAGGGGGCAGAGTGGTAACATAAAGAAAAGGAAATTAAAACGGGCAATATGTTCATTTTGACTGTATTAATTCTACCTTGAAGAGACGTTTTTAGATTCCTCCATCTATGAATGTCTGATTTTATTTTGCTTAACATAGTGTTAAAGCTATCTCTGGTAATTTTATGTATGTTTTTATAGATCGTAATGCCCAGATATGTAAAAGAGCTTTTGGTCTGAATATAGCTGGGAATAGGAACACTTGTGTGTATATTATTTAGAGGCATGAGTGCAGATTTTGTCCAATTAATTTTGTAGCCTGACAGGCTGCTAAAATGATCAAATTCTTTAATAACTGGGTGAGTAGAGGTGTCAAAGTTATCCAAGAACAAAATTATATCATCCGCGTACAGAGATATAATATGATTATGATGACCAATTTCCATAGGGGAAGCTGTAGATTGCCTGATGGCTTGTGCTAGAGGTTCAAGAGAAAGACAAAATAAAAGTGGCGAGAGTGGACACCCCTGTCTTGTTCCACGCTGCAGGGTAAAAGGAGAAGAGATTATGTCCCCTGTTAGAACACTTGCTAAAGGTGAGTGGTATAGCGCCTTGATCATTGCTATGAAATTAGTCCTGAAACCGAAACGTTGAAGAACTGCCCACATATATTTCCACTCTATCGAAGGCTTTCTCTGCGTCCAGTGAAAACACAGCACAAGGATTTGGGTGTGTCTCTGCAACCTCTATAATGTGTAGCAGCCTTCTCATGTTATCAGATGCATAGCGTCCCTTGATAAAGCCTGTTTGGTCTTCATTGACTAGGGATTGAATAACTTTTTCCAGGCGCAGAGCGAGAACTTTGGCATATATCTTTAGATCACTTGTAAGTAAGGATATTGGTCTAAAACTAGAACACTCAAAAGGATCTTTTCCCTTTTTCAAGAGTAAGGTGATGAGTGCCGTTTTTTGGTCTCTATGGAAGGTCCCACTTTGGATTGCAAAATTAAACGAATCCAGCATGAGTGTGCCACCATGTCCCATAGTTCTAAATAAAGTTCTGGAGGGAGGCCATCCAAGCCAGGCGATTTGCCTTTGTTGAGACATTTCGCAGCTTTGTGTAATTCGTCCAGCTCTAATACCGCTTCCAGATCATCTTGATCAGTTTGCTTGAGGCAGGGAAGCTCTAGTTCGTCAAGAAAATGTTTACTGGTAGCATCGTCATAAGAAATCTCTGATTTGTATAAGTTTTCATAAAATTTTAAGAATGTATTATTGATGGCTTGCGGATTGGTAGTAATTTTGCCCTCAGGTGTATTTATTGCTGGGATGTGAGCTTTTGTTTCACATTCCTTAAGCATAAGAGCGAGTAGGTGACTGGGCCTCTCTGCTTCAAAATAGTACTTTTGTCTGGTTCTATGCAAGATAAATTCCGCGTATTCATCTTTCAAAGATGCCAGCAATTTAGACTGATCATCTGAGAAGCTATGTTTTTGCGAATTCTCTAATGATTCTATTTTGTTTTCAAGATTTGTGATCTGGGAAACTTTTGTTTTAGCTAAAGTTGAGGAGAATGAAATACAGAAACCACGTAAAAAACACTTTGTGGCCCTTCCATAGAACTTGTGGATTAGGACAATCCTTTGTGTTAATATCTAAAAAATCTTTTAATTGTGCTTTGAGTGAACTAAGAAATACAGCATTAGTTAGTAAAGATGTGTTTAAACGCCACCTGGGGGCCTTGGACTTGATGTTGGGCAGATCGATGTTGCATATAAGTGCGGAGTGATCAGATAGTAGATTTGGTAAAATAGTAATGGACGTATGTCCTGTAATTAGGGTTGGGCTAAGAAAAATATAATCTATCCGGGAAAATGATTTATGTCTATTGGAGAAAAATGTGTAATCTCTAGCAGTAACATTCTGTATGCGCCAAACATCCACAAGATTTAAGTCTTTGAGAAGTGTATTCAATAATGTAGATGAAGGATTGGCCATTACATCTGAATTAGATTTATCAAGAGACGGATTAAGGACTGCATTGAAGTCACCTCCCACCACTAAAGAACAGTCATTTTGTTCTAACAATGTGTTTCCAATGTAAGAAAAAAAAAAAACTCTGTCAGGCTCATTTGGGCAGTATATGGACGTGAAAGCTAATTTATGATTGAGTATACAAACCCGGGCAAAAGCAAGTCTTCCATTCTCATCATTTCCAGTAACATTTACATTGCATGATATTTTCCGGTTAAGAAGGATGCATACTCCCTTGGTTTTATTTAGGGCGCACAATGATGCAATTAATCTATAATGTTTATTTTGAAATCGTGCGACGTCGCATTGTTTTAGGTGTGTTTCTTGATTAAGGGCGATGTCTACCTTTTTCCGATATAGATACTCAAGGACACGAGTGCGTTTGATAGGGGAGTTTAGGCCATTCACATTGAGTGATAACACATTCAATGACTGCATCGACATATTATATCGCTAAGATCCGTCTTAAAATATGAGCGTGTTAGTATATAACAGAAGCGTGTAAACCACCTGCCAACTATCGTACAGATGTCCCACTGCTGATGTTCTATCAAAGAGTAGGAATATGTCTGTAAAGGGAGGGGGGGAGGGGGGGCTTGTAAACTATATACAAAAACAAACACAGACCGCATGGGCGAAAAGCCGTAGGTCTTTAAGAACATAAACAATGTCTGATACGTGACCAATCCAGCCCAACGCTATAGTATCAGATAAACCCACACAATCGTAACACATTAAATGAATACATTCGTCACCTCTCGAACTGGTAAAGCAAGGTTAGGTTAGCATACTAATTTTCGATCATTTCTAAGAGACAATATTGTCAGAAGACATAGTCTAACTACACTTACATTCCAAAATGCCTTGTGGTGAGGATCCTAAGATTAACTATGCAAGAAAACCTGTTAGGTGATCTGAATTCAATCCTCCATGACCACTAAATTGCCTTCTCTAGCGAGAGGAGGATCCCCATCGTTCTTTTCTTTGGTCGGGTTTGAGGCTAAGTCAGTAACACCACCGTCGCGCCGTACCGGTGTAGAGGTGGACCTCCGTGGAAGAGAGTTGATAAAATCTTCGGCGGCCTGGGGGGAGTCGAACATCTTCCTCTCGCCTTTATACTGCAGTTTAATCCGCGCAGGATAAATGAGGAATGGCTCCAGGCCCATGTCTCTAGCCTTCTTCATGGTAGAACTGAAGCTCTTTCTCTTTGCTGTTGTCGCTGGACTATAGTCGGGAAAGAACAGAATAGTGCCGGCTGTTGGCGCCGAAGTATAAGCAGGAGGCATGGGCAGGTGAGCGGATGCGCGTGAGCGGGTGGCTCCATTGGCTGCGTATTTCACTGGATAAACTTGACGTGCACCGTTCAGGATAGCCGTTCTGTCTTGCCAATGCAGTAATCTGAAGATAAGGGTGCGCGGCTTGTTGGATTTAGCCTCTCCTCCATCATACACACGATGTGCCCGTTCGATGTCAATGTCTCGGTCCACCAATGAGGGGATCCACCTGGGAAGATTTTCTTTCAGGTAGCCGATTGCATCCGAACCCTCCACTGATTCTGGTAAGCCAACCAGCCATACATTATTCCTTCGTCCCCTGTCCTCCAGGTCTGTCAACTTTGTGGTGAGGTGGTCTAGCTGGGTCTTTAGTTCGATAACCGATCGCCTGTCCTCTCGTGCCGCCGTCTGAACAGAGTCCACTCGGTCTTGAATCCGTTTAGTGGATTTGGCTACATTCTCAAGTTCACCGCTGATCTCCTTGACGGTTTCATTAGTCTTTTGAATTTCGGTTCGTAAATCACGTAGTGCTGGGACCAGGATAGAGTCCACAGCTTCCCTGACAGCGGAAGCTACGACTACATCTAGACCACGTTGTTGTTCTTGGAGGGCTAGCTTTATGCCATTAGCAATAGCTGCATCGAGTTCTTCCTTGGAAATGGCAGAATCCTTAAATTTTTTCTTCATAGGCGATTGTTCATTTTCCCCTGCGCTTCTTTGGTTGGGGAAGGATTCATGATGAGATAGGTGTCGAAGTATTTAAAGTATGTGATAGGATAATTGAAAAAATAAGATTATGCGAGCAGAGCTGAAAACTATGCTGGCATCGCTGTTGATGGGTCACGTGATCCCTGTTTTTCAATATTTTTCACACAGATACATTTAAAAGCATTATTACATGGATGATCATACCACCCTGATGGAAATAACACAGCACAATTCTCTTTTTCATATCCATTTGGTTCTCCCAACATCCAGGACCTGCATCAACAGATCAGCATTAGATGTTCAGACTGTGAGATATGATCATTTATTAGAGAATAATCAGTTCAGAGATGTCTCACCTAGAGGTCAGTGTGCTGCCATCAACCCATGTCCATGTGCCCTCCACATCACTGTCAGTCAGACCCATCCAGACTCCAGTATTTCCAGACATCTTCTTAACAAGCTTCTAGTAGAACCAACAAGGAAGCTACATTTAAAGGGTTAGTTCACCTAAAGATGAAAATGCTATCAACAGTTCCTCACACTCATGTTGTTCTAGCTCCATAAAACTTTCATTCATCTTCGGTACTCGCATAAAGATATTTGTAATTAAATCTGAGATATTTTGGTCCCTCCATTAAAAGTCTATTCACCCAAAACTTTAATGCTTTAAAAAGTTCACAAAGAGATCGTAAAAGTAATCCACATTAATTGAGCCGTTTAATCTAAGTCTTCTGAAGAGACACGATCACTTTATATGGTCAACAGATTCAGCGTTTGATCAGCGAACAAGCAAGACCGGTTGATCTCTACATGTGTTCGATGAGCATCCTCAACCGTCAAGAGTTTTGGGTGAATACACTTTCAATTGATTTCATTAAAAATATCTTTAATTTGTTTTCTGAAGAAGAACAAAGTCTTATAGGTTTGAAAAGAGAGGAGGTTGAGGAATCGATGACAGAGTTATGATTTTTGGGGGAATTAACTCTTTAACGTCTGTGTTTCTGAGTGGTCATACTGTAAGAGTGCAGCACAACCTTCGGTGAATCTGTTTCACTCACTTCTTTCTCTTTGTTGTTTATGATGATCAGATCTGCTCCTCTCTCTGTACAGTATCTTCTGCACGCAGTCCAGCTCTTCTTCTCAGAAGACATATAGTAAAAACTGGATTGATAAATACATCCATCTGTAAACAGAACCAGATCATCGACTAGCACTTTTTAACACCGGTACTGAATTATGAAAACACTATAATTTAACATTACCCATTTCATTGAGCATCTTCCACAGTTCATTTCTCTCCTGATCATTAGTCTGGTAATTGTTCTTGGTTACTCCATCCATTTCATTTGTCAGGGTTATATCCTTGTTTAGTGTCTGGTCTTTCTCTTCTGTTTGGTTGGTCATCTTGTTTAGTAGCTGGTCTTTTTGTTCTGTGAGGTTTGTAATCATGTTTAGTAACTGTTGTCTCTCTTCTGTGTAGTTTGTGCTCTTGGTATGGATGTGGACACACAGCACTATGACTGCAGTCAGCAGAAGAACACACAGAAGCACCAAACACACTGGAGCTGCTCTGGAGCTTCTGATCCTCACACAATCACTTCCTGAACATAAAGTAAAGAAAATAATGATAGCGCTTTTATTAATGTCCTACTGAGTGTTGTATTTGTACCTGTATGATTTCTCGGAGTGCCTCTGTCCAGATATTGTGTTCCATCAGTGTTTGTATTGCCATAAACAGGCTGAGACATTTTTGTTTGCTTGGTCATGGAAATGATGGAAGCTATGTGCTTATACTCTGAGGTCCTCTGCTATTTGTGACTCTAAATTTAGTACACGTGGCCAATAAGTGACACCGTACGTCACAGTACAAGAGCATGTGACTTCCTGTCAGATAATACCTATGAATTTGCGTAACAAAAAGGTCTTGCTAAATGGCACAATTGTGGTAGTGTGGTTAGATGTAGCAGCCAGGTTCAAGTTAGCACATTTTCAGGGGTGACTCTTATTCAGTTACATCGTTTAACAGCTCACTGGAGAAGTTGATCAATAAACAACAACTTGAATTTCAGATTGTTCTTCACACAAACATATCATATATGACATATCAACATTTTCATTTATGTACCACAGAACCTTCACTTTAAATTATTTACAGGATTTTACAAGATGTAACTAATATTTCACAGTAAATTACATTATTATCACTTTACATGCTTTAAAGGGTTAGTTCACCCAAAAATGAAAATTAAGTCATTAATTACTCACCCTCATGCTGTACCAACCCCGTAAGACCTTCGTTCATCTTCAGAACACAAATTAAGATATTTTTGATTAAATCTGAGAGGTACATCACTGCTACATAGGCTGCCTAAGGGAATTAAACTTGACGGCCCAGAAAGTCATTAAAGAAAATGTTTAAATATTGAATGTGCCTACAGTGGCTCCACTATAAGTTTATCAAGCGACGAGAATACTTTTTGTGCGAAAAACAAAACAAAAATAACGACTTTATTCGACCATCTCTTCTCTTCCGTGTCTTTCTCCTAAGCTGTTGACGTAGTGTAACAGCGCAGCGCTTCTGTGTTATACGTCACACGTAGGCTCACTATTGGTCGACGCTGGTCATGTGTGTGATGCGTGTGAGGTTCAACCAGAAGCGTTGCGCAATAACAATGCGTGAAATCTCCAGGCCCAAAGAGAATACTTGAATAGAGTCGCTATTTTTGTTTGTTTTTTTGCGCTCAAAAAGTATTCTCGTAGCTCGATAAACTTAAGATCTAGCCACTGTAGTCAGTTGGACTCTTTTAACGATTTCTTTAATAACTTTTCGGGGCCGTCAAGTTTCATTCCCTGGCAGCCTATGTAGCAGTGATCTACCTCTCAGATTTAATCAAAAATATCTTCATTTGTGTTCCGAAGATGAACGAAGGTCT
Organism: Chrosomus eos; assembly: GCA_036326025.1. Classification (NCBI taxonomy): domain Eukaryota; kingdom Metazoa; phylum Chordata; class Actinopteri; order Cypriniformes; family Leuciscidae; genus Chrosomus; species Chrosomus eos. The sequence continues at coordinate 41,138,285 of CM070822.1, forward strand.
TACGGGGTTGGTACAGCATGGGGGTGAGTAATTAATGACTTAATTTTCATTTTTGGTTGAACTAACCCTTTAACTGTGATATTTCAGAATATAATACCACATTCAGAATTTGAAATAAAATATGTTAGTTCATGTAATTTAAAAGTATTAACCAAATAGCATTGGTTCTTTTGTCACGTTGTTAGCGGTAAACGCACTGACGTAGGATCGTGCAAATTTAATGACATTGGCTGTAGTTAATTGAACCGTATTAAGTTAGTAGCTAACTGTGAGACATTAAATACATCGCCTCATTTCGAACATTTTGTTCATTATGTGTTAAATTTAGCTTTTCTTAATGCTAACAATATTAGCATTTTTCTGCTGTGACCACTGGGGAATAAAGTTGTAAGGTAACCTATGGCCCTAATTATTACCGTTCACCAGAGGTGGACAGAGTACTAAAATTTTCTACTCAAGTAAAAGTACTATTACTTCAATAAAATTTTACTTAATAACAAGTAAAAGTACCGGTCTAAAAATCTACATTTAAAATTTACTCAGAGTAAAAGTTGCTGAGTAACTTGTTTAACAGCGGGGGTGGGACTCTCCTGATAACCATCTCAAAAAATATCACGGTTTATATAAACTGTATTATTAAATTATGGTTATTAGTATTATCACCAGTTAAAATAAGAGTTAAATAAATGAAACATTTGTTCAATAAAACATATCTAATCAACTAATTTCAATAATTGATTATGAATTAGATTAACAACTTATTTTTATTATTATTAATATCTTATTAAAATCTTTAAAAATAGAGTTCTATGAAATGTTTCTTATTCAGATTTTTTTTTATTTTTATGATTTCATACAAATATATTATTAAAAACGGTGGTAATCAACTAAAAGTTTAGCAAACGTTTTATCCTTTTAGTTTTTGGCAAAGTGCTACAAAACATATTTACTCAAACCATGGACAAATAATATATATATTCCTTAAATAATGTTTAAATAAATTGTAGTAGTATTATTGTTGTTGTTAATATTATTATGAGAAGTAGGTACATTCTATTAGCCTGGTTCCACCAGACTCTCATACATTTCATTTGTACAGAGAGTCTGGCACCGCTCCATTGACAATCGTTTACTTCCCTGTAGGCGGGAACTCTATTGAAGTCTAAAACTATTGGATCTGCCCAGAGTCACTCTATCTGCCATAACCAATAGCTAACGTTTGGTCGTGACGTATGTCTTTTCCCGAATCCCGTGGGAGGATGGCCATAAACACAAAACTAAGCAAAGATTGTTCTTGCTCCGGCTTTAACTTGCGAGCATACTCAGCGTTTCCACAACGGACCGAATGGCTTCCTCGCATCTTTCTTATTTTGAACTACAACTCAAAATAACGCACAAGTCGACATCAACGTCATCGTTCTCAGCCACTCTCTCTGTTTGCTGATTGGCCCGGTAAAAAATTGATCGGAGAAAGCCAAAGTCTACAGCATAATCCCAGACAGAGTACTGAAGGAAAATGAAAATTGAGCGGAAGTACGAAGGATGGCGGAGCCAGGCTAACATTCTATTGTAGTAGGCCTAAAATAGTAATATATCTGTCATAATTAATTTCTTCTAGTAAAACCGAACTGAGTGTATTTGACAATGGTTTTTCTCAAATAAAATGATAAAAATGCTCATTAGGCGTTCTCTGAGAGCAGCTCTGGAAATGTTCAGGTATTCATGTACTCGTATTGTTTGTGAGATGCTGAAAACAGCATGAGCGCGTTGTGTACTCGAGTATGTAGTAAGTAGACGAAACAGCGCAGCTCATTCACACAGAGACACGCAGAACAAGCAGATTATAAATTTACATAGCAGTCTTTTGTGCTTTATTATTCACATGTCGCGATTTGATTTATTGTACAGCTTTACTTTCGATTTATTCATCCATACATCTACCTGCATTATACTGTAAATTCCATTTTTCAAGGTCAAGCTTTAATTATTTATAAAGCACATTTATAAGGAGTCACTACTGCCCCAAAGTGCTGTACAAGTACAAGAGATAACAAAATAAAACACAATAGATAATCAAAAACATTTAGAAACGACTATTCTAAAAAATATTTAAAACAAACACCAATTAATAAAATGTCACAGCTCAGCTGATATTAAACGCCAATGCAAAAAGGTGAGTCTTTAACAGTGATTTAAAACACTCGACAGAGGAAGCTGCTCTGATTCTGAGAGGAAGTGAGTTCCAGAGCGTAGGACCTGCTACTGCAAAAGCTCTGTCCCCTCTGGTCTTCCGTCTAGACCTTGGATAGTCTAAGGACAGCTGACCAGTCGACCTTAGTGGTCTAACTGGAGTGTGCAAAATAAGCATGTCTGATAAATATGAAGGTGCTAAACCATTTAGAGATTTAAAAACGAGCAATAAAATTTTAAACTGGATTCCGAAAGCAACAGGCAGCCAATGAAGAGATGCCAATACAGGGGTGATGTGGTCACAGCGCTTTTTCCCTGTCAATAAACGTGCAGCAGCGTTTTGCACTAATTGTAGTCGGCGGACTGAGCACTGATCAAGACCATAATATAAAGAATTACAGTAGTCCAGACGATTTGTGATCAAGGCATGTACAACTTTCTCCAGTTGGCTATGTGGCAGGTACGGCTTCACCTTCCTAAGAAGTCTGAGTTGAAAGAAGCTTGCTTTTACCACTGAGCTAATTTGTCTTTCGAGTTTAAAAGAACCATCTACCAGTTTGCGTGTTTTACGTGACATCTGCTTTACTGTAAATTCCATTTTTTCTATATCCAAAGTATTCCCTGACCAGGGCTTCACATACCGGTATGTGTGCGAGTGAGATTTCGACAGTATTTTGAGTTCAGCTGGGTCCGCATCACTGACTGTCCTGTCCGTCACCTTCTCCATATTGTTTTGTGATTTTAGCACGTCTGTTCTCCCGCCCTTCAATCAATGAATGTTGTAGTTTCTGGAGCGCGATGTTTTCACCCAAAGCATTTTTATTTTTTTGTATTATTTTTTTTTTACTCAGTAACGGATATGTTTTAAAATTTAGTGAATTACAATACTTCAAACAAAACACACTTAAGTAAAAGTAAAATTACAGATTTTAAAAACTACTTAAAAAAGTAGAAGTACACAAAAAACTACTCAATTACAGTAACGCGAGTAAATGTAATATGTTACTTTCCACCTCTGCCATTCACAAGTTGTTTGCCCATATAGGTTAAGCGTATTTGGCTTGCTGTTTCGCAGTGGAGGGGCTCGAGGAAGCAGCTTTAACTCAAAACTCAGAAACACCACCCAGTGGGACTACTAATGCTTGGATGATGAGTCTGGTTGCAAGATGCCTAAATGGAGCTGGGGAGGTGAAGGGATGCTAAAACAGCTGATGCCAGAGTAAGGTGATCGAGTGGCTGCTTATACGCTCCAGAAGTTAACTGAAAGATTAGATGGGTTCACTCCTCCCGAAATTATGTTTGTGTACTTACACGTATTATCAACCAGATAAATTAGGCCCCATTTACACTGCATGGTTCAAGTGACCCAAATCCGATTTTTTCCTCTCATGTGGCACAGATCGGATATGACCCATGAACGTGTAAGCAGGAAAAAAACGCATGGATTCCGATTTTCTCAGATCGGATCCAGGCCTCACTCATATGTGGTAATAAATTGGATATGAATCGGATATGTGCATTTGCGTGTGCCATGTAAGCAGACAAATCGGATATTCCCAGTAAATGCGAGTCGTACGTCATTAAAAAAGTGACGTCAACTCAGGGGGACACCACAACTGCGCGATCACATTCTTATTATAGGCGCGAGGGAGAAGGATACACATAGTGGAGCGATGCGGAGGCTTTTAAGTGTTTGCGGCGAAGAGACAGTGCACGCAAAAATGCAGGGTTGTTACAGAAATAAATCCGTGTTTGAAGACATTTCACGATATATGGGGAGGCACGGTTTAACCCTTAGGGGTCGAAAACCGCATCCACGCGTTTTGCTGGATTTTTTCCTTATCAGTGCAAAAGAGAATCAAATTACTCTGTTGATTTTGATCTTAAATATAAGTGTTGTACATCATTAGATCCTGTTAAGTTTCTATTTTTTTTGTGGATACTCACAATAAAAACAAAGTGTTGTGCTTTTCGTCAAACAAAGAAAAATAAACATGATGCGCGTTTTAACTTGTCTCTGTCAGTGAGGTCCGTTCTGAAACGCATCCGAAATATTAACTTTAACTCTCTCAATACTTGTCACAGATATACGAGATATGTCTCTTTATGAAGCTGAGATTCTCTTCTTTCAAATGAAGTAATTTATTTAAAATATATATATTTACAGTTTATGTAATCCGTTTGAAACAAAGGAGAGTTAGTTTTTTCGCTCACCCTTCATTATAGTTAACCAGGTGAGCCCGCCACACCCCCAGCGCTTTTGAGATGGTAAATCTATGCATCACACGCGGCACGCGACATGCCAAACACAGATTCTTCATCAGAGATTCACAGATAGTTCATCGCGTTTTAGGGATGGAAGCACGCTAACGTTACTCCTTCAGAGGATTATGGACAAATGGGAATAATTCACCTTTTTCTCAGTGGAATTTGAAACTACATTTGGTAGTTTCTGCAGTGTATAGTGTAAATGCAAAAATCGGATAGGGGTCACTTTTAAAAGATGATGTAAGCGGGTCGTCAAAAAAATCGGATAGTCAGAAAATCGGATTTGGGCATCAAGACCTGCAGTGTAAATGCAGCCTAAGGCCGGAGACACACTGGCTGCGTGGCGTGAGCGTGGCGTTTCTGTTGCGTGTCAGCTGCGTGGCGGCTGCGTCGCAATTTCTGTGTCTTTGCACACCAGAAGCGTGTCTGACGCGGCGCTGCTGACACGCATCACCCTTGTTCAACATATGGGAGAGAGTTGTGGAAGCCCTATACTTCGTGTTAAGCATAAATATAAAGCCTACAGATAAAGACACTGTCAGCACAGCAGTATTGGCAGCAAAATAGACTACAGAATATTTCGTTCTGTCTTGACAGGTGCAATATTTGAAAATTGATAATTAGGCCTATTTATTTATTTTTAAATGAGGCCTATATTTATATCTGAATTTGTCAAAAATGTAATTTATTAATATGTATTCGTGTACAAAATAACATATAAACATCTTTTCCTATTCTATTTTGCCTGGAAACGCTTCCAACACGCTTGCGTGTCGCGTGAAAAATAGGCGTCGGTTCTATTTCTAGCATGCACGCGTTTTCCCGCGTGTCACACAGGCAGTGTGCAAGCTCTAACCTGTTAACATGGGAGCCGAAATAAAAACGGACACGCCACACAGCTGAGACGCTTGCGCCACGCAGCCAGTGTGTCACCGGCCTAAGTGTCCTGGGTTAAGGCAAAGGTAGAGTAAATTCATCTCAAATTAGTAACGTTAGCTTGGCTTGTTCATCATTTTCTCCCCTGCTGTTTGTGTAATGCAGAGCAGCCGTTGTCTGCCTCGTCTTCAAACATAACCCAAAGTCATGATCACAATCTAAACTTTACCAAATGTGTACTGCCTAATCTAAGATAAATTTGATGGGGGAAAAGGGTAATTTGTGTGAAAATTTTGACTGTGTGCTACCATAGATACAGATTATTACCAGTTGGGTTTTATTCTACTCTTATTCTATCGATTTATCATTTTTGCAGCCTTGTGCCACAGCCACTGACGATGAAGGGACTGTGACGCTACCAAGCACCCCTTGCTTGGTCGTCCAAGGTAATGTTGAAGTCTTCCTAATTCTTTATGTATTTTCAAGTGTTGTCGTCCACAGATTTGTTGTGAGCAGTTTCATGTGGGAACTATTTTCTTTCTACCGATAGTTACCACACCGCCTGAAGTAAACATAAACGATTCAGACCTGTGTAATGGAAATTTTCTTTTGAATGTATCTCTTGAAACGTATATCTGCTTGTGTGGTTTACAAAACATAGATGTGTTCTTATTTCTTTAGATGTGTTCTTTAAAAATAGATGTGTTAGGAAGTTGCAAGATGCATCTTCTTTGCAAATAGTTCAATAGTGTCTGCTTTGCAAAGAGGTCAATAGGACAGTGCAAAGGGACAGAATGTTCTGTCTTTCCTGGCAATAGATAACTTAGAGTGCATTAAGAGCGAGACATGTTTGGTTAGGTGTTTCTTGAAGTGACATATGTGTTGACTGTGGAGATGCATAGATAAGGGGTGTTAAAATAAGGGGAACTGAGAACTATGTATGTGCAGGGCCTTTAGTCCAAAGATAAGAAGAGGAGGAGGGTACGTCTAGGAGGGTGATCTTTTGGGTATATAAACTCTGTGAAAGGAGAAGACTTTTTTGCCCTTCTCATGTTAGACTCTGTCTGTGTGTGAACTGCCTTTCTTGCAAGAAATAAATACTAATACTTTATAACTTTCGAGTTCTTCATTTGTCCTTAGGGTGACCACCCGTCCCGCTTTGCGTTGTACCGCACAGCATTTTCACCCCTTGTCCCGCACGTCGCATATTGAGAAAATGTCCCGCATTGTCATCAGTCTGTTGGTTTTTAATTATCATATTAAGATAACATGCATTCGTTCTTTTGCCTTTTTAAGAAAGCAGTTTATTTACTCATTTTGCGGCATAGTTTTTCACCTTTAACAGCGCGTCGTCAGAAGTACAAATGCAATGGCGTTTTTTAAAATCCTATCCAATGGTTGTAAGGAAAGAAGTAAACACGGTCACTGGTAGGTTGTTACGGCTGTCAATCAAAATGTGGAGCGGTGATTTGTTAATGTGTTCCCTGTCAGAAAACAAATGGATTATTCGGTATAAGTCGGCATAATGACAACAAAAAAGAGAAAATGTTCTTTTAGTAAAGACTGGGCTAGTACATATACCTGGGTGAGGCCAATCGAAGGGGATACCGAAAGAGTGTTTTGCAGTCTATGTAAAAGCAGCTTTTCTATTTCACATGGAGGAGAATATGACGTTAGGCGTCACAGCACATGCGAATCACACAAGAAAAGGGAACAACAGAAAGAAACGTCCAAGTCAATGGAATCGTTCCTTATATCCAAGGAGAATGGCCAGGTTGATAAAATCACAGCAGCTGAGGTAACCAGTGTTTATCACAGTGTGCAGCATGCGCAATCATACAGATCCTCCGACTGTGGTAGTAAGCTTGCCCCGGTCATTTTCCCAGACTCTGAGATCGCAAAGAAAATGTCATGTGGTCGAACGAAAGCAGCATCCATAATAACAGACGTGCTTGCTCCTTCCTCTGTGGAAAGCTGTTTAAGAGAATTAAGAACACCGCTGGTTCAGCTCCCAGGTGAGAGAAAAAAAATCACACACACGCCTTTTTTTTCTGTGGCTTCCGACGCGTCAAATCACGGCAGTACAAAACTTTTCCCACTGTCACTGAGATACTGGACGCCAGAGCTAGGATTAAAAAGCAAGCTGCTCGATTTTTATGAAGACAGTGACGAATCATCAACTTCAATAAACCGCCAGATAACAAACAAGCTAAAAGAGAATGACCTACAGCTTGATATGATTTCTGCTTACACTGACGATAATGCAAGTGTAAATTATGGCAAACACAAATCTGTTTTCCAAAAGCTAAAAACAGAAAACTCTGGCATTATAAAGGCAAACTGTATGGCTCACATTGTGCAAAATATGCTGGAGACAGACTGGAAATAGACATTGAAACTACAGTCAACAAGATTTTTAGACACTTCTCATCTTCCTCAAAGCGCACAGAAGAATTGAAAGCCATGTTTTCATTTGTGGAGGAAGATTATCAGGCTTTACTGAGACACGTACCAAGTATATGGCCTGTTGTCTCAAGGCTACATGATAGCTGGTATGCAGTCAAGGCTTATTTTTTGTCACTGGGGGAAGAAAATTGTCCGAAGATGCTATGAAAACTATTTAAACAGGATCAAGACAGTGAGGGGCATCCTCTTGAGTTACAGGCTTACCTGTCCTTCCTCAATAATGGACTGAAGATATTCCATGAGGTGGTTCTGCTTTTGGAGGGAGATGGTCGTACTGTCTGTGAGCTATATGAAATTATGTCCACTCTCAGAACAAAGCTTCAACAGCGACAAGTGGACAGCTTTTTTGGTGTAGAGACCAATGCTCTTCTCCAACAGTTCACAGACCAAAAGAGAGCAGCAATCAAACAGGATTTTTCCCATTTCTACGAATCTGCACTCAGCTACCTTGAAAAATACAATGTACAACTTTTCAGACAACAACTACCACAAGAATGCTGCAGCCTTGGGGCTGAAGAGAGAGTTCACATTCTCCCATCTTTGTGATGTGGTGGAAATCCTTCAGTTGAAGGAAAAACTGGACATAGATGGACTGTATGAAGAATACTGTGTTACTTTGCCACGCCAACAGGAAATTGTATTTTTTTAAAAAAAATTTTTATTGCAAGTTAACCTGTTAACCTTCGCCAGAGCGAGGGCGCTCTGAGCGTTTTTTTTTTTTTAAATCGTTCAAAGTTACTATCAGATTCAATGTTATTACCTTGACAAACTATACATCATTAAAAAGATATAAGACTGAAGGTTTAGTATTTGACCACTATTGTATTCTGAGAATCTTATAGTGACAGTTATGTCTTAATTTGTGTCTGGAGTTATGTAATCAAAAAATGAGTCGATACCTTTGATATGAATTATGAGCGTCAGCCGCTTCCATTCAGAAAAAAACTCCAGTGAGATCGTCATGACAGAGCTTGACAAAACAACGTCCATCAGGGCTTTTAGCTCAAAAGTGTACAGATTTGGAGAAATATTGATAGATTCTCATAGGTTTACATCAGATTTATATAGACAGGAATCATATTTATTGAATATCTACCCAAATGCGTCGATTTAATCATTATGAGCGCTGGAGACTCTGATGTACTGTGTTTTCAATACATACTGGCAGCCTGAGGGCGCCCTGTGCACATATGGACTCCATATATGGAACAAGAAGAAGAATCATATCATTAGTGGTGGAAATTTTGATTCTTTTCAGAGACTCGTTCATTTTTAGTTCGTTCACCAAAATGATTCGTTCAGATTCGTTCACTGATTCGTTCAGTTTTTTTTTTTCATATTACACAAATACGTCAGCAGCAGGTGCGGCAAAATGTGTTGTTCAACTAACGTATTTACTTGTTACAAAATAAAAACTGATTTGACTTTATTAAAAATGGTGTCCTACTCATTAAATGGATAAAATAAGTTTAAATAAGCGATCAAAGTCTTTACGCTCTTTTTATCTTTTAAAATACACTCTTTTCGGATGACCAAATCACAAGTGTTTTTTTAATTTGTTTGCATACTAGGCAGGCTACTAGTTAACATTTTATTTGTTTGGTCAGAAGGAGTTAAACGAGGAGTTATGTTCTGTATGTAAGATTAGATATGAATTGCGCGTGCACAGTATACGGATACCCGCGCTTTGCATTCACTTTCTGCTGATTGATGAACTAGATTGACAGAATGACCGACCTGGTACACGAACAGGGTATAGCAACCAGTTCGTTCAATTCGTTCACGAACGGGAGATCTCTCTCTCTCGTTCAGACTCAAAACAGACTGGTTCTTTCATTCACGAACGAGATGTAACAGTTCATTTGGTGTCCTACTCATTAAATTGATAAAATAAGTTTAAATAAGCGATCAAAGTCTTTACACTCTTTTTATCTTTTAAATTACACTCTTTTCGGATGACCAAATCAGTGTTTTTTAATTTGTTTGCATACTAAGCAGGCTAGTTAACATTTTATTTGTTTGGTCAGAACGAGTTAAACGAGTAGTTATGTTCTGTATGTAAGATATGAATTGCGCGTGCACAGTATACGGAGACCCGCGCTTTGCATTCACTTTCTGCTGATTGATGAACTAGATTGACAGAATGACCGACCTGGTACACGAACAGGGTATAGCAACCAGTTCGTTCAATTCGTTCATGAACGGGAGATCTCTCTCTCGTTCAGACTCAAAACAGACTGGTTCTTTCATTCACGAACGAGATGTATGTAACAGTTCATTTGACTCGTTCAAACTCAAAGCAACTCAATAAAGGGCGTATTCGTTCACTAGATTCAACAAATCACATGCTCCGTCCTCGTATCATACTTGAAGGCTATTGGCTCGAGGTTTAGTCACTCTTTGTCTTTGACAGATGAAACGGTCCACAAAGCTACACGATTCATTGAGCTGCGCATGCGCGCAATAGCGGAGCGCAGTGGTGGAGGGAGGAATTTCAGTGAACGAGAAATATGAGTCAATGGATAACGTGAACGAGAATGATTCGTTCACCTAAAAGATTCGTTCTAAAAGAACGATTCGTTCACGAACGTAACATCACTACATATCATGTGACATTTCAGGAAGCCCATCACGACGTAAACACTAACAGAGATCACTGTAACATACAGATAAAGATGTTTTGAAGACAATAAACATGATTGCAATGATATTTGGTTTACCTGTGTTCTTCGAGCCATGTCAGGTATTTTCATAATAATAGATTATATTTATAATGTAATGTTAATCGATATAGACTTTATCATGGTGAAGAATACTATAACATACTATATTTTCTGTCCGATTTTTTTTTTATCTGAAGCCAAATCAGAGCACAGAAGGTTATTTAAAACACTCGACTTGTGCTATAAAGTAAGTTTTAGAGCACAAACATGGTTTTAATCTCATAAATTGTCGTGTATTGATGGTGTGCTAAGCTAACATGCTAGCTAGCCCTTGGTGCACCTGCTACCTAGCTGTTATATTTATGAATGTTTCTAAATAGGACTGCTTGCTGAAATGTTTCTTTTTTCAAGAAGGTCATTTTATATAGTTTCAAATGTAAGGTGAGAACTTTGAGAACTCTCCCTAAAAGAGATTAGGGGTTGAAACAGTGTGAATAGCCAGTCGTTAGTAATTATAATGCAGACAAAAGAAAGCATATTTAGAGCAATAACCAGAGGCTGGAGAGGTGTGAATGTGTGCAGGGGAGACTGACACTGAATGGAGATCGTTTAGACCACATAAACAATAGAGAAAATACACTGAATAGATGCTTAGAAAATGACAATAAACATCAGTTTGCTTTTTAGAGTCTAATCAAAATAAAGTCGTTTGACATGATCTTGAAAAACATTTAACTAAATAAAGAGTTTTAGACATATCATCTTCAGATTTTAAATATAACATGGTCAGACATGTGGCTTTAGCTGCAGTGCATTTCTAGATTGATACAATGCCAACTTCAATTTTATTTTCATGAAAATATTTCATAAAAATAAATTTCTAATAACTTGACAAAACTTTGAAGCTATTTATAAAATTTATTTTTCATTATGACAATAATTAATTCTACATTTGCAATAAACTGCCAGGTGTCAGCTTTCAAATGAGATCATACTTGTGCTTTTAGAACAAATGGTTCATGAACTGTATCTGTTTCAGTTTGGGTATGCCATTTCTGGGGATTTTTCAAAATTGGGGGTGAAGCTTAACAGGTTAACAAGACATTGTAGTTTATACAAAAAGATCAGTGAATTATATACATATACAAAAGTAAGACGTACATGGGGCACATACAAAATAAACAAACAAACAAACAAACAAAAAAAACAACAAAAAAAAAAAAAAGAAAGAAAAAAAGAAAAAAAAGAAAGAGAACCAAAACAAAAAACACGGCAAAAAAAAAGAGCTAAATATAAATATATCGATCTAGTGATGTAAGCAGGTACATTGGTAAGTTTAAGCAATGGGATATTTTAGAGATTTAGATAGAAGCATTATTGAGATATTCATAGTCATTGTAATGGAATTGTAGTAGAAGTAGAGCCAGTATTCATACTAATAATAATAACTATAACAAAGGTAAAAATAGTAGCGATAGTAGTGGTAACAGTGGCAACAAACAGCATTCATGATAATAATAGGAGCAGTAGGAGTAGTGGTAGTACCGTATCTATAATAATAATAATAATAGTAATTATAATAATACATATAGATCAGTAAATAGAATTATTGTGAATATACACCATTCTCTAGGCCTGGGAGCTACTCTACCACTGCCGGTGAGCACAACCAACAGACCTCCCCGACATAGACTCCCCCCCCCCCCCCCCCACTGTCAGCGACACCCAACCCCAACAGTCACGCCTCTATGTTTGGATGAGTCTTCCTCCGCAGAGTGAGATGGGGCACCATAACAGGCACCTCCAGACCAAGCTCACTTAGTCTAGTTGTGACCTGACAGGACATAAGTCAAGTTTGGTTGCCCTTTTTTTTTTTTTTTTTTTTTTTTTTTGTAATCTGTGGCTTAGACCCTGATGTGCACTGATTAGCTCCCCAGCCAGGCACACCACATCCAGCCCAGATATCCGTTCATTCACCATATTTATTTTGCGTGACCGTAGGGATTGGGGGCATGGGCATGTTACTAATGACCATGTCGGCAAGATGTGCCAGTCGCGCCCACCAACAGCACCCAGAACAGCTGCCCGACCCAGGTCCTTTATATTTACTAGGAATATAAAAGGTTTTATAATATCAATAATACCACCATCCCTACTACCACCATCTCCAAAATAAAAAAATAATAAAAATAATAATAATAATATTAATATGTGGTTTTTACATGAAAAATGAAGAGTATAACTTGTCATAATATATACACATACATATATACATACATGAATGATGTATTTAATAACACTCTTTTTTAGATTAATTGCTTAACTTATGTATTATAGGGATAGTTTGTTTTTCTGCATACTGAATATCCTTGTTATTAATTCAATCTATATACCAAAGACTGTAGATTTTAGTTGAGGCATCAACTCCCTAGATAGTTTAAATCAATATTTAAGGGTGAGAGCAGTGGACTGAAAATATTATTAAATTTGTATAGTTGGTTTTTAATTGCAAACGTTTGTTTCTCTTAAATTATATGGTCCCTTAGTAGATGTAGCCATTGTGTAATTGATATTTGGTATTTATTTTTCCAATTGAGTAGTATGTTTTTTTTGGCGATAGCGAGAGATAAGAGCAGAGGTTTTGAGTGTTCAAATGAGGGGTTCATTTGAGATGTGTCACCTAAAAGACATAATAATGGGAGTGCATTAATTGTAATTTTGAAGAATTCTGATAGTTTATTAACGATATCTATCCAGAACTGATGAACCGGTGGGCATAGCCAGAGTGCATGAAGGTAAGTGTCCGGGGTATTTAAACTGCAGTTAGTACACCTGTCTGAAGTTACTAATCCCATTTTAAACATCTTACGCTGTGTTATGTGAGTTCTGTGTATAATTTTATACTGAATTAACTGGATGTTTATGTTTGTACTTAAGATAAAAGTGTTTCTGCAGATTGTTTTCCAAATCAGTCGAGTGAAGCCCAGAGGCAGGAGAACCCCCACAGTCCTCAGGGTATCAGAACCTCAGATGAAGCTCAACATCACATAGACCCTCCAACAGACACCAGCCCGGAGCCCAGCCAGGAACAGCCAGCAGCAGTTTCCAGCCCAGAGTCCAGCAATCCACAGCCAACACCAGTCCTCAACCCAGAGCCAAGCTTGCAATACCGAACAGTAGTCTCTAACCCAGAGTCCAGCGAGCTACAGCCAGGAGCAGTCTCTAGCCCAGAGCCCAGCCAGCCACAGCCAACACCCGCCTCCAGCCCAGCACCTAGCCAGCTGCTGCCAGCAACAGAGAGGAAGATGGAAGGAAGGAAACCTCAGGTCCTATGGCCCAAATCCAGCCAGAAGAGAGAGTGGGAGATCATTGATTTAGATCTGGTCCTCCTACTAGAACAACAGAAGGGTCCGGTTGAGAGAAAACTGGAGAACATGGGATCCATCATCTACAGCTATGGTGCTGAGAGGTTTGGGATAAAGAGTAAAACACAGAGGCAGCAGAAAGACCCTCTAAATCAGCCGAAGTCCAGGAGGCAGCGGGAAATTGATAAGTTGGTGAAAGAAAGAAGACAACTGAGAAAGCAGTGGAGGAAGGCCACAGAAATGGAAAGAGTGGGACTTGACGACCTGCAGGCCGAGATAAAGCAGCGATTGACAAAGCTGCGAAGATCAGAGCACCTCAGACGACAACGCAAGAGGAAAGAACGGACAAGGACCCTCTTCTACAGCAATCCCTACAGCTTTGTTAAAGGCCTCTTTGACCGAGAAAAGAGAGGGAGTCTCAAAGTGCCCATAAAAGATCTGGAAGAGCACCTGAGAAAGACCTACTCTGATGATCGGAGGCATGAGCCTGTCATGGTTCCGAATGACATACCACCAATTCATGCACCTGAACATCAAATGGACGTAAGGCCTCCCACATGGAGCGAGGTGGAGAAGACTGTGACGAAGGCGAGATCAGCATCAGCACCTGGGCCCAATGGTATCCCGTATAGGCTCTATAAGAACACCCTCGGAGTCCTTAAATACCTCTGGAAGCTGATGAAGGTGACTTGGCAGAAGGGGGTGATACCGAAAGCATGGAGAAGAGCAGGAGGTATCCTAATCCCCAAAGAGAAGGACTCTGCATCCATCAGCCAGTTTCGCCAGATTAGCTTGCTGAATGTAGAGGGAAAGATCTTCTTCAGTGTCCTGGCCCAAAGGCTTGCTACATTTCTGCAAAGAAACAACTTTGTTGATACATCGGTGCAGAAAGCCGGGATCCAGGGTTTCTCAGGATGTCTGGAGCATGCTAATATCATCTGGCACCAGATACAAACTGCAAAGAAGGAACGGAGAGACCTACATGTGGTGTTCTTGGACCTAGCCAATGCCTTCGGCTCAGTCCCTCACAACATCTTGTGGACAGCCTTCAACTACTTTAGCATACCAAACCACATCACAGAGTTAGTCAAGAGCTACTTTCTGGATCTCCAGTTCTGTGTAACATCAGAGAACAACACCACTGCATGGCAGCATCTCGAGATTGGCATCATGGCAGGGTGCACAATTTCCCCTCTGGCATTCGTCATGGCAATGGAGCTGATCATACGGGCATCTCGGTGGGTAGTGGGAGGTGAGTGGTCTGCGTCTTCCGCCAATTAGAGCCTACATGGACGACATGACCATCATCACAACAACAAAACCATGCACTAGACGCTTGCTTCAGAAGCTCCAGGAAAATATCCAGTGGGCAAGAATGGAGTTCAAGCCAAGTAAGTCTCGTAGCATCTCTGTCATCAAAGGCCAACTAACAGGCGAGCAGTTCTACATCGGCGATAAACCGATTCCTACAGTCCTAGAGAAGCCCATCAAGAGCCTCGGACGATGGTATAACGCAGACCTCAAAGACACCCAGCAACTCGAGCAACTCTGGCAGGACGTGGCTAACGGCCTTAAGCAAATCGACAACACTGCACTTCCGGGGAAACTGAAGCTCTGGTGTTATCAGTTTGGGCTGCTACCTAGACTCTTATGGCCACTGACCATGTACGAGGTCTCGCTTAGCCATGCGAATCGAATAGAAAGGCTAGTGAATTCCCATGTGAGGAAGTGGCTCGGTCTCCCCAAATGCCTTAGCAGCGTCGGACTCTACAGCGATGGAGCCCTGGCACTGCCAATTTCTAGCTTGGTTGAGGATTTCAAGTGTGCCAAGGTGAGACTGGATATGTCCCTTACTGACTCCCGGGACCCTGTGGTAAGAGGCGCCGCTCCTACCCTAGCAACAGGGAAGAAGTGGACCCCAGCCACAGCCGTGCTACAGGCCAAATCTGCTCTTCTCCATCGTGACTTGGTGGGCCACGTCCAACAAGGCAGAGGAGGCTTTGGCCTAGGAACTGTAAAACCTCTCTGGCAAAAGGCATCTGCAACCGAACGTCGAAGCATGGTGGTAGAGGAGGTGCGCCGACAGGAAGAAGCAGCCAGATGCTCCAAAGCCGTAGCACAAGCCAAGCAGGGTCGCTGGATGACGTGGGAGGGGGTCGAGAGGAAAAAACTCACATGGAGCGAACTCTGGGGAATGGAATCCAACAGGCTGAGCTTCATCGTTAGAGCTACGTATGATGTGCTGCCCTCTCCCACAAACCTGCAGCTATGGTTTGGAAAGGACCCATCCTGCCCCCTGTGTACAACTCCTGCAACACTCAAGCACATCCTGGTTGGCTGTAGGACCAGCCTCACTCAAGGCAGATACACATGGAGACATAACCAGGTCCTCAGGTGTCTAGCCGACAAGCTTGAGTGCAAGAGGGTATCCATCAACGCCCAACCTTTTAACAACCAGGATGGGCGCCGACACCCACCATCGTTCGTTCGAGAGGGGGACAAGTTGAGGGCTAGCCCCTCAAACCCTGATCTGACCCCACTGAATGTAGCCAGGGACTGGGAGATGCTAGTCGACCTAAGTCAGAAGCTCATTTTCCCTCCGGAGATTGCAACAACCAACCTGCGACCAGACCTTGTTCTCTGGTCTAAGTCCTGCCGGCTTGCCTATATCATAGAACTGACAGTTCCCTGGGAGGATGCCATCGAAGAAGCGTATGAGCGTAAGAAACTGCGCTATTCCAACTTAGCAGCTGAGGCAGAAGACAGAGGCTGGAAGATAAGGGTGCGTCCGGTGGAGGTGGGGTGTAGGGGCTTTGTAGCCAGCACAACAGCGAAGCTTCTTAGGGAAATTGGAGTCAGGGGGCAGGGTTACAGACAAGCCATCAAAGAACTGGCCAACACCGCAGAGAGGACGAGCCATTGGCTGTGGCTGAAGAGGAGCGACACCACCTGGGCTGCTAAGGCGAACAGCTAACAGCGGGACACACACCCAGGCCTGATCAACCTGCGGTGGGCCTGCCTCAGCAGAGGGTGTATTGTGATAATTGGCCGAAACACCCTGTGATGCTGCGGTACACAACTGACGATGTGCCCCGCTGGTAAAGCCTTATAGCAGCCATCCCTCAAGAACTTCCGAATTAGAAGTGGTGCAAACATTAGGGATTGCAACATCTAGTCCTTTTATCAAACCAAAATTCCTCATTTGTGTTGATATTGAGATCTTTTTCCCATTGTTTAACTGGCACTAATATTGTTTTAGTTTCTATAGATGATATTAGAGTGTATAATTTACTAAGTGTTTTTAATGAATTACTAATTGTGGTAATACTTTTTAGAATTGAGGGGGGTTGTGCAATATCCTTGTCTCCAATTGTAGTTTTAATAGAATTCCTAATTTGTAAGTAATAGTAATACTGTTCTTTTCCTAAATTAAATTTCTGAGTTAATTCCGTGAATGTAGCGAAGGTGTTGCCATTAAACAGGTGATGTAGATGTGTGATACCTTTCTTTTTCCATTTAATGTTGTTTAGCGGAATTTTGTTGATAGTAAAATCAGGATTATGCCATATAGGTGAGTTGGTATGTGGTGTCAGCTCATGTTTTGTCAATGTATTAATTTGCCACCAAGCGTTGAGGGTTGTTTTAATTATGTTCTTAAAGAGATTGTTTTGTTTGATTTTTTTTGTGATTGATGGGAGATCATATATAGTTATTTCTTTGCATTCTGTTTGTTCTAACTCTAGCCATGGGTTTTGGGGGTTGTCACCTTTGATCCAGTTGCAAAAGTATTGTAGATGGGATGCTAAGTAATAGTAATGGAAATTTGGTGCTGCTAGACCTTGAGATTTAGTAGAAGTGTTTGTAAACTAATTTTTGGATTCTTTTTTTCCCAGTAGAATTTGCTGATTATTTGATTTAATGATGTAAACCATTTCTTAGTTGGTTGTACCGGAGTCATGGTGAATAGATATAGGAGTTTTGGTAAAATACACATTTTAACTGTTGCAATGCGACCTATAATGGAAAGCGGTAGATTCATCCATCGAGTTAAATCATCTTCTATTGTTTTCAGCAGTGGATTGAAATTGAGGCTAAACAAGTCAGAGAGGTTCTGAGATATGTTGATTCCTAAGTATGTAATATTATTAATTTTGAACGGTATGTTTTGTATGCTTCGGTCATGTGGTTTCATGTTCAGTGGCAAAATTGTTGATTTAGTCCAGTTTATGGAGTAGTCTGATATAATAGAATATTCATTGATGAGTTTCATTATTTCTGTAAGAGATGTTTTAGGATTTTGTACAAATAGAAGTATGTCGTCTGCGTATAATGAAATTTTATGATCAGTGTTGTTTGATAGGACTCCCAAAATTTTATCATTCTGTCTTATTGCAGCAGCAAGTGGTTCTATAAACAAGGCGAATAGTAATGGTGATAGGGGGCATCCTTGCCGAGTACCTCGCTGAAGTTGGAATGGTGATGATATTATGCCATTCGTTATAACAGATGCTAGTGGAGTATTATATAGTGTTTCGATCCAGTGAGTAAAGCGGATATGACACTTTTTTAAGTGTCATATAGAGAAAGTGCCAACTAACTTTATCAAAAGCTTTTTCTGCGTCTAGTGATATGATTAAAGTCTTTTTTTTGTTTTGATTACATAGGTTCATAATGTTGAATAATCGTCTGGTATTGTTTGATGACTGGCGTCCTTTGATGAAAACTGTTTGGTCTGGATGGATAAGAAAATTGTAAAGACAACAGTTCCTGTTGCTAAGAAGTGGTCGACTTTGCTCCAAGGCACAAATACACCAAATTTGACTGCAATTGCATCCTTTCTCTTAAGTATCCCTGTTACCAATGCATTTGTGGAGAGAATCTTTTCCCTGATGACTGCGGCATGGACTGACCAACGAAACCGGTGCTCAGTAGATCTCATCAAGTGTGAAATTCAGGTCAAGAACAACTTTGGATACAGCTGTAAATAGCTATGCACTTAAGCAGAAGGCCCTACTGGAAGCTGCTTGTTCAAATAAAAAGTATAAATTCAAGAACAAGTAAGGTAAAATGAATTCTTCACAATATAGAATATATTTATATTTTTACAGAGTAGAATAATGTGACTTTAATATTTGGTTGGTATGTGCTGTTTTCTCGTGTTTCAGCCAAGTGTGCTGCCTGGTGCTGGAGGATGACTGGTGATGGAGAATGTTTCAACTTGTTCCTGCTGTGGTCGTTTTAAATCACATTCTTTCTAAAAAAAAATATTTTGGTTTAATATATTCTTAATATAAGACTGTCAATTAACTATTTTCATGTTGTTTTATATTTTATTTGTTCATTATTTATTTAGTTGGACTTAACTGTTTTAAAAAATAGTTATCTGCATAATACCTGCTGCCTTTTTCGATCGGTGATGATGAATTTAAAAGGCATGTCAAATAAAGAGATGTTATGTTACATTGTGGTGTAATGGTGTTTTCTAGAAGGATTAAAGAACAAAGTATTTTTTATCAGCTGAAAGGCAGAATACAAATGTTTTTATTAAGTTAGATAGACATTATATAACCATTTCAGGTTATGTTTTAATGTTGGTAACATGTCCCACACAAACTTATAATCGTCCCACATTTGGGTTGTTTGATGGTGGTCACCCTATTTGTCCTTCAACTGTTATTTAAGGTGTAGAAAAAGAATTTCCACGACACCTGCTATCACTCTCCATTTGAATGACTTGGTCTTGATTTTTTTTAAAGGCCTATATTTGCAATTGTCTTGTTTGTTTAAAAAAAACTATTATGAAAATTATAGATTTGTAATATCAAAACAAACCAATTAGGGTATGTAACGTTTTGAATTATATACCATAGCAAACTGTATTTACTTTTTCCCCTTGGTGTGTATTCCAGAAAGCAAGGTTATCTTACCCTCAAACATACCCTGAACCCTCAGTTGATTAACCCAAACTTATGCAGTAAGAGGCTCACTGAATGTAGTGTCTCCTTGTTCAATGGAGGCAAACCTCTTTGCTGGAAAGTTTTGACAGACTTTATTAAACTGCAAAATAAATGTGTAAAATTTTTCATGTTTTTTTTGTGTTTATTTGAATTTAACATTTTTCAATTTCAATGTTACAGGTTATTGATGGGTTAACAGATAAAAAAAGTCATATGTCCAGTATTTTACAATAGTTTCTACGTGTAAATTATCAGCACATTATTATCTTCTGAGTTACATTAATATTACAGTTTACACAGTAATTCTACAGAAGCATACTGCTAAATCACAGAAATCTGATGGCATAAACTGTAACAAAATATTTTTTTTATATCAAATGTATCACTATCCTAACTAAAACACACAAGCTGAGTAAACATTTTGGCCTGTTTTTATTTTCTCTCTGAAAACAAATACAAATGGTTAGTAATTAAATCCAATAATAGCATCAGAAGAACTCAAAGCAGAACCAAACACACTGTAGCTGCTTCTTCACACTTCCTGAACACCACAGTTATGACATTAGATGACTGAAAATGTGCAGACTGCGATGTTTCTATTAAAGTAATAAATGTGATTACCTGAACGCTGAAGTGGTTGGTGTGTGTTCGTCTCTGTCCTGAAGTCATGATCTCTCACACTTTCTGCACTCTCATAGATTACCACTGTCATCTCCAATCTCTCTGTCTGCATTCCCTCTGACGCAGTCCAGATCACATCATCGTAAATACTTTGAGACATTTCTTCTCTTTAACATTAAATTATTTGGTTCCTTGTTCTTTTTTAGATGTAAGCAGCACTCGTCTTCTTTTTAAAGCAAGGTGGCAAACAGACTTGTGGTCAATGTGTGAAGAAGAAAAAAATGTGACATCCGACCCATAAAGTTGATATGAAGCGAGAAGTTGTGATCATCTTTACTTCCCTTTTCTGATGTATATGTGAAACTCGGCCAAGTGAGTGACAGCCCAGCAAGCAAATTATCATTATTTGTGTTTAAAAGACATCTAATAGCTCCGTCCAAACACAGCCCTGACGTCTAGGCTAAAACAAGGCAAAATTTAATAGACGTCTAAACATGGCCAAAGAATAGACTGGTCATCAATTAGATAACATGTCAAAGAAATGAAACCAAACACCTTGTAATCACTGTTGACTTTGCTTACATGATGGAATATCATACATCTCGCAAAGACATGTAACCAAATTCAAGGTTATTCAGTCTAGAAATGGGTTACTCATAGCCGGACTATCGGGTCTATAGTTAACCTAGACGGTGAAAAGACGGCTTTTGCTTGCTGGGAGGTTGCACCAGTAAACATTTCATCAGAGAAGAGATGTCATTGCAAGAGGGGAAGTTTATGACTTTGACTTTCATTGATAAATTATTTATAAATTCTGCTACATTACATAAAATATAAGGCAAGGCATGTTTATTTACATAGCACATTTCATACACTATGGCAATTCAAAGTGCTTTACAAAAGGAATTAAAATAATCACAAAATAAAAGTTACTGGGTTGTCACTTTTCATGTTTTCTGGGTTGGTAGATGCACTGGTGACCCAATTATGTAGTAAAATTTTCATGATATGTCCCCTTTTAAATCAGGTAATATTTGAAATATTCCAGACTTTCTACGTTTAAAACGATCTGTAAAGTAAATCTATAAAAATGACTCTAAAGTATTTAGCAATACAGATATTTCTATTTTAAACTGTAGAATTATAGTGACCACATTACCACTATATTGTGTGGGTGGGCATGTGAGTTAGTGTTGTAGTTCTCGAGACCACTTTTTGATGGTCTCCGGACTCGACCGCATTTGGTCTCGGTCTTGTCTCGGTCTCGGACATTGAGGACGCGCGATTTTTTTTCTCAAGACCAGTCAAGACCATAACTGTGAAAATATCACTAAATTGCCAGTATATTGTCTCATTTTTTTGTTAACATCCTTGCTTATATTAGATGTAAAACGATCGATGAGTAATGTAGACGAACTGCTGCGCGTGTGACAGAGAGAGAGAGCGCGCGAGAGAGAGAGAGAGAGAGAGAGAGAGAGAGAGCGAGAGCGAGAGAACGCCCCGGTCGCGCGCGCACTCTTTCTCTTCTGAGCCAGGCAAAAGTATAAACAAGGGTTCACCGTCTCCTAAGCGCTGTCTTGCATGGCACATATTAATAAAAATAAATCGACACGATGGTAAAAGATCGGAAGACCATAGTTTCATGTGGAGCATTCTGATATTTTTTCCTGAATTACCGCTGGTTGTGAATTGTGCTAAAATGTTTATTTAAAATTGTTTAAAAAAGGATTGTTGTAGGTTTAAAAACAACTTAACTTTATGTATTGTTTATAAAAGGTGGAGAAAAGTGAAGACTTTAGTGATGAACAATGAATAATTGTTTTGCATACTGTACTAAATGATGGAAGTCACCCAGGAGTATTGAATAAAGATGGTTACCTTTATTTAAACTTTAATATCTAGGCTATGTATTTTTATGGGAATGTGGATCTTTCAGATCAATTTGAGAAGCTCTTTTGATCATGTTTCACAATTTTTTGTAGTGTGGGGCGCTGGTCTTGGTTAGGGATGGGCGATATGGACTTAAAAATATATCACGATATTTTCTGGCATTTTTTGCGATAACGATATCAATGACGATATTTATATAATACCATATTCACCACTGTTTTTGGCTATAAGTGATATCTGCATGCAAAGTAAAATGTACCCTTCAATAGGCTCCTATAAAATACCAATTACAGTACATAAAATAATAATAAATAAAAAAACAGTAAAAATCCAAACACCATCCCTTGCAGAAATGGAAAAGTTGCATACGTTTCTTCTGTAAAAGTGCAGATAATGTTTAAATAGTGCAACTATACTGAAAAACATCACACAGTAATAATTCAAATAATTTACAAGTTTGAAATAGTTATAGGCCTACTAATACTAGCTACTACGAATTCTGATACTAATAAAAATATAGGATTGATGAGCTGCTGGGTTCATGAATATTATTAGGTCTGCGTTTGTGCATTAGTTTCTGCTTGCTCATAAAAGCTGAATAATTCCAAATGAACTCCATTATTTTTACAGGAAAATACAACAAATAATATAATTTACATGTAGACTTCATGTACACTTCAATTCTGCGTGGTGTAACTCTCTCTCTCATCGAGTGTGTGAGAAACACTGAGCGCTCTCAGCAGTGACAGCCTATGAGTGACAGCAAGTCGTGCGCGTCACACTAGTGTTTACTGCGCGTCAAATAGCCTACACTGTGTATTCATTGTGATTAACTGATATAGTGGGCTTTACCTTGACGGAGAGCGACACTCTCAAGCGCTCAGTCAGTGTTCGGCGAGATGGGCGGGTGAAATCTATCTGTGTTTACCAGTTCCAGATTGTAGAGGTAGTTACTCGTTTAGCGATAAACTTCACCTCAGCTTCACGTCCGCCTTCCGCCATGCGCGTGAACTGCGAATGGGTCCCGCGTCATAGGCTTTATCGTTATTATCGCGGGAAGACTAATTCTTATCGTGAGGAAAAATTTTAACGATATATCGCAAACGATAATATATCGCCCATCCCTAGTCTTGGTCTCGGTCTCGCCCTCCCTCAGTCTTGGTCTCGACTTGGTCTCGGCCCCTAAAAGTCTTGGTCTTGTCTCGGTCTCGATACACTCTGGTCTTGGTCTTGTCTTGGTCTCGGGTTAGGTGGTCTTGACTACAACACTAATGTGAGTGTAAATGTAATGCAATAATTTATCAAATTGTGTGTATAGATTAAATCAATAATTTGAAAGATGCTCATAAACATTCCTCTATAGACCATCTTGAATGGCAAAGTCAGTCTCATTTGCTAGATATTTAGAATAACACGCAGCAGAAGCAAAGCACACTAACTGATCTGCAGCTTCCTGAAGTCACTTCCTAAACACGTCAGACATGATGTTTTAGTATGTCTCTGTTCACACAGCACAGGACAGATACTTTACTTTACACAGGACAGATAATTGCAATAAAAGTAGTAAATTGCAGCCTTTAAACTACAGCCAATTACAGATGTTTCATTCCCGAAAGAAACTGTGTTTTTGAGCAAAGCGACTGACTTAATGATTCAATGACTGTCGTCCCTGATATTGCACTATTTTAGGATAGAGTCATTTGTAGTGGTGTCCAAAAATATAGTGGACATTATCGAGGGCACTCATTTAATTACGAAATGCACCACAATAGCAAACGATGAGGAACAATATACAATCAACTTCTAGAGCTAGAGAAACCCATGAGATTCGTGTTGAATTAATTCCCCATGCCTCGGCAGAAGATGACATCCACAGCCATCCAAATTCATTCACTCATTATCATTCATTGTTTCAAGTGGACTATACTATTCTATACTATACTATACTATACTATACTATACTATACTATACTATACTATATGGAGTTTGTGGCAAGCAGGACGAGGTTGAGAGCCGTGAGAGAGCGGCACGAGGCCGGTGGCGTGATTACAGGGTTTCCGCGGGGCATTAAAAAGCATTAAATGGATTTTGTGAAAATTAAGGCCTTAAAAGGCATTAAAAATCATTAAATTTGATTCTTACAGGCATTATTTTATTTATAGTTTTGAAGAGAATTTGATATAAATTTATTTGAATATAGCCTTCATAATTAAGCATTTGTGTCGCAAAATATGTACGTTCGTGTGATAAATACGCGGAACCAGACCCTTCGCAAGGAGCTTGATTGACAGGTGTTCTGACCAATCATACTTCGCCATTCGCCATTTTGTCCGACAAAGCAGTCAGGAGAGTAAGTAGATTAACATGTGAGGATTTGAACTTGAAAAACTGAATATACTGACGCCTTTCCGCGGTTAAAACAACATTCCTTCCTGGGTTCATTCATGTTTATTTGATGCTATAAATGAACTAGAAGGAAGAGATGATCGGATTACGAGGTATTCTTGCGGGTATTTGCGAAGGGTTTTCTTTGCCACTGACAACACCTGCTCAGAACAAGTACTCTAGGCCTAGTCATATTTTCGTCATCGCACGATGACTGACATATTGTCACATTATAAACATCTCTCTCTCCAAATAGGCTTAATAATTTTATAAGAACTAAATAAATTAAAGTGTATTGCGTAGTCGATGTTATAGGTCACTTTTAAAATCATGTCATATTTTATAATTATATCCGGGCCATGGATAGCCTGGCTCCGCCCTCCTACGCACTTCCGCTCAATTTCATTTTCCTTCAGTACTCCGTCTGGGACTGTGCCATAGACTTTGGTTTCCAGAAATCAATTTTTTGTAGGACCAATCAGCGAATAGAGGGAGTGGCTGAGAACGATGACGTTGATGTATCGCCGCGCGCGTCAGTTTGAGTTCAGTAACGGCAGCGGAGAAAGACGTGAGAAAAGCTATTCAGTCTGTTGTTGGAAAACTGACGAATATGCAGAATTTAAAGCCGGAGCAAGAACAATGTTTGCTAAGTTTTGCTGCTGGCCATGATGTTGTGGCCCTCCTCCCCACGGGATTCGGGAAAAGTTTGATTTTCCAGCTCACTCCGCTAGTGGTGAATGAGTTAGCTAAGGCGAACGATAGGGATGCAAAGCCGATAGTTGTTGTCGTCTCCCATCTTGTTGCACTAATGGAGGACCAAGTGAAGGAGGCAGAAAAGTTAGGAGTTCGTGCTGGGCAGCTCGGCGTGCACGATGACCGTGACATTTTGGACGGACGATTTAGCCTGGTGTTCGGAAGCCCCGAGTCCTAGCTGCTAAACTGTTGTTGAAGATGCACTCAGGAGTCATGTCAGTATCACAAGAATCACTAAATTTACTGTTCAGAATTTGAGCTAAATAGGACACTTTGAGCCCCTTTGTGTACTCGTGCAGGACCATGGTTGGTGTGTCAGTTTTACATGTTGTAAATCATAAAAATCTGTTGTATTTGTTTTTAATAAAAATGTGAAAACACATACTTTGAAGACCATAATTTGAGTTTCAGTTTTAGATGGCAATAGTTTGTTTTAATAAAAAAAACTAAATGTCATAAATAAAAATGTACAAACACATACTTTGAAAACCATAATTAATTAAGGTAATTAATAAACAATAAGACATAATATGAAAAATGGTTGTTTATTACACATCTGCAGATAGAGACAGGTCATTCACTGTACAGCATTTGCGGCAGATCCGAAAGGACCGCAGCGGTGTATTTTTAATGATTAGACCCAGCTTCGACCGTTGAATGAATACATCACTGTCCTTAGTGTCAAATATACATTTCGAATTAATAATTGTTCCTAGATGAACAAAACCTGCAGCTCTTGTTGACAGACATCCTATTGTAAACATAATCCTCAGATCATTTCGGACTTGTTTCCAACCGGTTTCGGCGCATGACATATACGTCAGGACCACACGTTAGCGATTAGCTATGACAGATCCTGAGTGACTCTGGGCAGATCCAATAGTTTTGAACTTGAACAGAGAACCCGCCTACAAGGAAGTAAACGTTTCCCAATGGAGCGAGGCCAGACTCTCTGTACAAATGAAATGTACGAGAGTCTGGTTGAACCAGGCTAGGCCATGGATGCATTAATCATTGCATCTGTCTTTCAAAGATGTCTGGTAATAAGCAATTAAGCATCCTCTCATCCGCCCTGAGAGGAAAGCCCCTAAAAAGGCCAGGTTAGAGGATGCCGGCCCAGAGAGGGTGACGAAAAGGGCCCATTAGAGGAGGAGACGGTGCAGGTAGAAGAGGAAGAGAATAAATACTTTGTATTTGGTTGAATTGTCAGTGCCATGTGTCAAGTCTTCTCTTTTGCAAGTGTGAGCAATTATTAATAACAACAACAAAAACACTAATAATAATATTACTAATGAAACACCACCATTCCTGCGACCCGTCCTATACGCCGTGATATGTTTAAAAAATGGTGGGGACAATCGACATGTCCCACCCACATATTACACCTATGTGTTCCAGAAAAAAAAAACATTATATATATATATATATGGTTAGTCATGGGTCGTGTATGGCATTAAAACATTTTAAAATGGCATTAAAAAGGCATTAAATTTAATTTGAAGATACCTGTAGAAACCCTGGATTACAGATGAGCGACACCTGCGCGACCCACCGGTCTTGTGCCGCTCTCTCACGGCTCTCGACCTGAAGAATATAGTTTATTAACAGGTTTGCAGACGGATATATGGTGAGTTTTCAAACTGTTGATAATCTGATGGGAACTTAGCTGATGGATAATTAGAGTCTCTGTTACAGATGCAGATGGAAAGTCACATAGAAGGGTTGAAGATGGATGGCTGAAGACTGAAGATGGCATACGATGGCAAGGGGGATGAAGATAGTCCAATGGATATCAGGTAGGTCGCAGGTGGGTAGCATCTAGGGATGTCCCGATCAGGTTTTTTTGCCCTCGAGTCCGAGTCATTTGATTTTGAGTATCTGCCGATACCGAATCCCGATCCGATACTTCTATAATACATAAAAAAAGAATAAAGAAGAGAGAAAAAACAGATCCAGGATGTTCCTTATTTTTTATTTAATTCACCTTATTTTAACATTCAACAACTCTGTTAACAAACAGAGCACTTTTGTGAGGTAGCTTGAACAATCAAGTAATAAATAACATAAAATCTTCACTTTTTGGACTTTAGTGCAACAGTAAATATAGAAAAAGTCTAATATAAAAACAAATAGCACCTCAACTTAAAATACCCAGCAGGCATGTAAACAAAAAATAAAAATGTTTTAAAAGTGTATAAAAAAATAATGACAATATATTTTATATATATATATATATATATATATATATATATATATATATATATATATATATATATATATATATATAAATAAGGGGTTTAACAGTACACAAAATTTGCGATTCGATACGATACAGCAAAAAGAAAGAAATGCCAGAGAACTTTCCTATTTATTAAAAGAAAAACTATTTTTAAATAAGTTTGAGGTTTCCTACATCTTGAAACTTTCAGGTTTATAAATGGTGGTAATCTTTGAAGGATGAACAAATAATGTTTTGGTAATCACATTAAAAATAACATTTAAATATATATTTATATAATATTTGAGTTTTGAAGTGGAACATTAAATCCATGTTCATTCACGGCACAATGTTTCTCCTTCCACGTCAGCGCTGTTTGATCTACGGTTAATAACGGAGAAATTTGAATGCTTTTTCACTAGATCTCGCAGCGATGTTATTACTTCAGTGGCGAATTCAAATGTTTTCTTCACTGGAGCTGCGTCCCAATGTGCATACTACTATTACTAATGTTACATACTATTTAGGATGGATAGTATGCACATTGGGACGCAGCTTGGATCTCTTAGCACAGTGTCGCTTGATCTCGCGCTGCACAGATGTTGCTGGTCCGAACTGATAAATGATCCGTTAAGCACAATATAATGAGTAGCGCAGTTTCGTTCCGCTTTCATTATGTTTGCCATTTGATGTTGCGTTGTGGTGAACGCGCCAGTGCGGATTTTGTCTACAGGAAAAATGGTCCTAGGAATCGTTCGGTATGTATGCGTACCGAACCGGAAGCCTCGTACCGAAACGGTTCAATAATTATTAATAACATGTACCGTTATACCCCTAATTTACACATATACGAGTCCTGATCGGGAGGTAACGTCCGATTCCGATCGAGTCTGAAACCATGTGATCGGGCCCAATTTCCGATCGCGTGATTGGATCGGGACATCCCTAGTAGCATCCCAGGTAGAACATTGGTGTTCTAAAGGTGACGAACATTCCGAACCTTTACAGAACATTAGGGACGTCGGATCCCTAAAGCACTTCCGCTTTGCTACTTCCGCTTTGCTACCTGCTGTGAGCTGTGCATTTGTTTGCGTCGTGGCTGTCTAAGCCTCGTATTAGCTTCATATTTTTCCGTATTTCTCTCTTTTATTCTGTTCTGCAACATCATTTAACTCATAATTACGAGACACCGCTTCACTGCTGCTCGCCCTGCGATCGACTGATTTTGTCAGCCTCGTTGCCTGCTGTGCGCTTATCTGCGTCGTGGCTGTCTAGCCTCGTATTAGACGCGTCTCAAGCCATTATACGGCTGGAACCGCAAATACGGTAAGAACATCGGTTGTTGGTCGTAGAGCGAGACACTGCTTCACTGCTGCTCGCCCTGCGATCGACTGATTTATCCGCCTCGCTGTCTGCCGTGAGTTTGTTTGTCTGCGTCGTGGCTGTCTAAGCCTCGTATTAGGTTCGTATTCCCTTGTGTTTTTCCGTATTTCCTCCTTTTATTCTGTTTTGAACCATCATTTAACACATAATTATAACTAGGACTGTTGAACAGACGCGTCTCAAGCCGTTACCCAACACCACTAACCACTAAGTTGCTAACTTACTGTCCATCTGTTAAAATGGCGAATATATCAGGTGTATGTTATCTACCTTTTTGTGCAGATGAGAACAAATCTGAGTTGCTCGCGGTGCAGTCTGAATTAGAAGCTGTAGAAAAGCAGATCCGTGACCTTCTAGAGAGACAAACTGAGCTGAGAGACCGGCGTTTAGCTCTTGAAACATCACGCGCTGATGCACACGGATCAGTGATTAACGTTAGTAACCCGCTGACGCCGACCTCGTCTACTCCGTCCGTTTCTCAGCACTGGTCCCGAACGTCCAGGTCACGATCAGCCATGGTTTCATTCACTCCGGCTTCAACACACCACCACGAAGCCTGGGTGGTTCCGCGGAAGCCGCGAGCCAGGACAAGAATCTTTTCGCCCCTCCCGGTTTTCGAGATCTCCACTCAGAACCGCTTCTCCCCTCTTCGTGAAACGGAACGCAATGCTGTGATCATCGGCGATTCCACCGTCCGACACGTCCATGCTACGTTAGGTAAAAGTAAGGTGCACAGTCACTGCTTTCCTGGTGCTCGTGTTCTCGATATAACTGCGCGGGTAACTGAGATCTTGAACGGTGACGAGCGCGTCGGAGCTGTTGTGCTGCACGCGGGATCTAACGACACTAGGCTGCGACAGACGGAGGTTCCGAAGAAAGACTTCAGGAGCCTTATCGATACGGTACGCAGCACATCGCCTGAAATAGCGATTATTGTGTCTGGACCGCTTCCTACGTACCGACGAGGGCATGAAAAGTTCAGTAGATTATTCGCGCTTAATGAATGGTTATTGTCATGGTGCAATGAGCAGAAACTGCTCTTTGTAAATAATTGGAATCTGTTTTGGGAGCGACCGAGGCTCTTCCGCGCTGATGGCTTACACCCAAGTAGAATAGGGGCAGATCTTCTGTCAGATAACATCTCCAAGATGTTAAATACCATTTGACTAGTAACCAAAAATCCAAATCACAGTCTCTACTGCACCAATTTAATTGATATTAATACTAGTGTAGAACATTGCATAGAAACTGTGTCTATTCCTCGTTTACTAAGATCAAATAATAAATCTACTGCGAGATCTAGAAAAAATCTAATTGTTATTAAAACAAAAACTCTCGCTATTAGTATTAGTGAACAAAAACAATTTCTAAAGCTAGGTCTTCTAAACATTAGATCGCTCACACCTAAGGCGGTTATTGTAAATGAAATGGTCACAGATAATAATTTCGATGTTCTGTGCCTTACTGAAACCTGGCTTAAACCAAATGATTATTTCGGTCTAAATGAGTCTACTCCGCCAGGATACTGTTATAAGCATGAGCCCCGTCTGATCGGTCGTGGCGGCGGTGTTGCAACAATCTATAGAGATATTCTCAATGTTACTCAGAAAACTTGTCATAGGTTTAATTCATTTGAAGTACTTGTGCTAAATGTTACGCTGTTAGATGTAAGAAAAAAATCCCTATTATCTCTAGCATTGGCTACCGTATATCGACCTCCAGGGCCTTACGCCGATTTTCTAAAAGAGTTTGCTGACTTTCTATCAGATCTTTTGGTCAACGTCGATAAAGCATTAATTGTTGGAGATTTTAACATACACGTAGATAATTTAAATGATGCGTTAGGGGCTGCGTTTACAGATTTATTAAACTCCTTCGGGGTCAAGCAAAACGTCACCGGACCAACTCATCGTCTTAATCATACACTCGATTTAATTATATCATATGGAACCGATCCAACCGATATAGATATCATTCCACTAAGTGATGATGTCACTGACCATTACATGGTAACTTGCATACTACGTACTGCTGTATTATGTCATGCTGCGCCACGTTATCGACCAGGTAGAACAATTCTTCCATCCACCATAGATAATTTCTCAAATAGCTTATCTGATCTGTCTCAGCTGCTGCCTGAACCCAAACAAACAGATGAACTAGACGAATTAACTAGCACTATGAGCACCATTCTCTCTAGAACATTGGATATGGTTGCACCCATTCGATTAAAAAAGGTCAGAGAAAAAAGTATAGCACCATGGTACAATAATACTACGTATGTTTTAAAGAGAGAAACCCGTAATTTAGAGCGTAAATGGAAAAAAACTACTTTAGAGGTCTTTAGAACCGCGTGGAAAGACAGTATGTCACGTTATAAAAAGGCCCTTAAAACGGCCAGGGCTGAGCACCTCAGCAAATTAATAGAAAACAACCAAAATAATCCAAGGTTTTTATTTAATACCGTGGCTAGACTAACAAATAAACAGAAGTCGTCTGAACAAAATACCTTGTTACAGTTCAGTAGTAATGATTTCATGAACTTTTTCACCGAGAAAATTGAAAGCATCAGAATCAAAATCGTAAACGTTCAATCTTTGCTCGCGCCTTATAATTCAGCCGCAATTATCACCCCGCAAGAACAATTACAATGCTTTACAACCATAGAACAAAAAGAGTTAAATAAACTTATCACTTCATCTAAAACAACAACATGTTTATTAGATCCTATACCAACTAAACTACTGAAAGAAGTATTACCTATAGTGGAAGAGCCTCTTCTCAATATTATTAATTCGTCTTTATCTTTAGGTCATGTTCCAAGAGCATTCAAGCTGGCAGTTA
Organism: Chrosomus eos; assembly: GCA_036326025.1. Lineage (NCBI taxonomy): Eukaryota > Metazoa > Chordata > Actinopteri > Cypriniformes > Leuciscidae > Chrosomus > Chrosomus eos. The sequence goes on from CM070822.1 coordinate 41,170,165, forward strand.
TAAAACCTCTTATTAAGAAACCACAATTAGATCCAAATAACCTAGCAAATTACAGACCCATTTCGAATCTTCCATTTATGTCAAAAATATTAGAAAAAGTTGTGTCCGCTCAACTCGGCTCTTTCTTGCAAGAAAACGACATCTATGAAAAGTTTCAGTCTGGATTCAGGCCACATCATAGCACTGAAACTGCGCTTGTTAGAATCATAAATGATCTACTTTTAGCTTCGGACCAAGGCTGTATCTCAGTACTAGTTTTACTTGATCTTAGTGCTGCGTTCGATACTATAGATCACACAATACTCTTAGATCGACTACAAAATTACACTGGTGTTCAAGGACAAGCATTAAGCTGGTTCAGGTCATACTTATCTGACCGCTACCATTTCGTCTACTTAAATGGAGAAAAATCGATCATGACTTCGGCAAACCATGGAGTGCCGCAGGGATCTGTGTTAGGCCCTTTATTATTCTCAATATATATGCTGCCACTTGGTAATATTCTAAGGAAACATGGAATTAGTTTCCATTGCTATGCTGATGACACTCAAATATATATTTCATCACGGCCAGATGAATACGCTAAATTATCCAAATTGACAGATTGTGTTAAAGATATAAAAGATTGGATGACGCGTAACTTTCTTTTATTAAATCCAGATAAGACAGAGGTAATACTTATCGGTTCTAAAAACCGTCTACAAAACCTCTCACAACACAACTTTAACATAGTAGGATGCCCTGTTACTTTATCCGCTACGGTAAAGGACCTGGGTGTTATATTGGACTGCAACCTGTCTTTTGAAAAGCATATTTCATATGTTACAAAAACTGCCTTTTTCCACCTTAGAAACATTGCTAAGCTACGTAATATGCTATCTGTTTCTGATGCAGAAAAGTTAGTTCATGCATTCATGACCTCGAGACTAGATTACTGTAATGCTTTATTAGCTGGTTGTCCTGCATCCTCAATAAACAAGCTACAGTTAGTCCAAAATGCAGCCGCTAGAGTTCTTACTAGATCAAGAAAATATGATCATATAACACCAGTTTTATCATCACTTCATTGGTTACCTATAAAGTTCCGTATTAATTACAAGGTATTGCTTTTGACCTATAAAGCTCTAAATGGCTTAGCTCCAGTCTATTTAACGGATCTTCTATCGCCTTACAATCCATCGCGCTCTTTAAGATCACTAAATTCGAGGCTTCTGGTCACTCCTAGGATATCCAGATCCACCAAAGGAGGGAGAGCATTTTCACATCTAGCTCCGAAGCTCTGGAATAGCCTTCCTGATATTGTTCGTTGCTCAGACTCGCTCTCCCAGTTTAAAACTAGACTAAAGACGCATCTATTTAGCCAGGCATTCATATAAATTTTTATCTTACAGTTACTGTAAATTCGGCCTCTAGTTCATAAACGCCAGAGGAGAACTGGCCCCGACTGAGCCTGGGTTCTCCCAAGGTTTTTTTTTCTCCATTGGGTGATCTGATGGAGTTTTAGGACACCATTGGGTCACTTGATGGAGTTTTTCGGTTCCTTGCCACTGTTGCCTTTGGCTTGCTCAGTTGGGGATATTCAAATTAATTAAACAATCATACCATTGATCAGCTCTACCAAACTTGGATGTCCTTTTTGGATGTCCAGTAATAAACAAACATTGTTGAGTTGTTTTGATTGATACTGTAAAGCAGCTTTGATACAATCTGTATTGTGAAAAGCGCTATATAAATATATTTGACTTGACTTGACTTGACTTGACGTTCCTGAAACGTCCTCTTTTGGTAATGAAAGTGCTGCAGTTCAACGTTTCTTATAGGACTTTAGGGGGACGTTCCGTAATGGTAATCTTATGGTCACATAACAACGTTACAAAGAGGACGTAATCAAAACGTTCTCATATGGGTCTAAGTTGGTCCTATTATAACGTTTCTTATAGGACTTTAGGGGGACGTTCCGTAATGGTAATCTAATAGTCACATAACAACGTTACAAAGAGGACGTAATCAAAACGTTATCATATGGGTCTTAAGTTGGTCCTATTATAATGTTCCTTATAGGACTTTAGGGGGACGTTCCGTAATGGTAATCTTATGGTCACATAACAACGTTACAAAGAGGATGTAATCAAAACGTTGTCATATGGGTCTAAGTTGGTCATACAATGAGGTTCTTTATGTGACTTTAGGGGAACATTCCATATTGGTTATTTTATGGTCACATAACAACGTTACAAAGAGGGCATAATAAGGATGTTCCCATATGGTTCTCTGTTGACCATATGAGAACGTTTTGTGACTAACTTAATGAGAACATTCTAATATGAGTCTAACTTGGTCATAAAAATAACCTCTATTCTGCCTTCACTAGTGTGCATGGACTAGCTTTACAGATAGCTAACAGTTTCCAATAAAGAACCAGAAGCTTCTTGCTGTTTTGTGGTGTTTTACTGAAAGGACTGTAAAACTGTAACATACAGAAACAAAGAAAAGCATATTACAATCTCAATATGGTGAATATACAATACAAAACTAAATAAGTAGTCTAAAAATAACTAAAACCTTCAAATCACGATCGCATAGCAAGCAAATAGCACAATGCTAATTTACATAGAAAATGCCATAGAGAAACTAAAGCTACTAGCGTCACATATTTCCTTACAAATTACGAGTAGAAAACATGCTAAAATGACTAAATAGGATATCAAAAGGAAGCTAAGATCTCTAAGAAACAAATACTTACAGACAGATCTTCGTCAGAGACCAAATGATAGTTTACAGATCTTAACACTCTGGAGTACAACTCGCTGAGGGACTGTTAGGAGAATCACTGAAATACGCACTGAACTACGGCAGCTCTGAGTGGACAAAACACAAGAAACTCAAAACACAAATAACTCTTCCCACAAGGGGGCAGCACACTCCCTGCCTGGTATACTGCTATACCACTATTCACCTTTAACTAATAACACAATTTCTGAAATAGGTCTTGAGTACACCTTAGGAGTACCTTCTTTAACTATGCGAACATCTACTTTACGTACTCTTTTATCTCGACCAGGATAAGTGTCCACAATAAGCCCAGTAGGCCATTCATTTCTTTTGACCTGAGAGTCCTTTAGGAGGACAACGTCACCAATGGCTAAGTTTGGTTGATCTGCTTGCCATTTTCTTCTTGGTTGAAGGGTTGCAAGATACTCTTCCCGCCATCGTTTCCAGAATGAGTTGGCAAGACTTTGCACCTGTTTCCACTGCTTCCGGTACAAGTCCTTTGGATCAAAGTCTCCAGGTGGAACAGAAAGGGGACATATTTTCTGAGTGAGAAGAGCCCTTGGAGTCAGCAAATCAGGTTGTTGAGGATCATATGACACAGGTACTAATGGACGACCATTCATTATGGCGGTTACTTCTGCCATGAGCGTCACAAGTACTTCATGAGTCAGATTTGGAGAGTGAACTTTCAGCATCATAGCGTCCAAAATACGTCGGGCCACTCCGATCATTCTCTCCCACACCCCTCCCATGTGTGAGGAGTGAGGTGGGTTGAACTTCCAAGTGCATGCCTCATTTTTGAGATAGGATTGAAGCTCTGGATCTTCTGAACTTATCTGAAGCTCTTTGCACGCTCCAACGAAGTTCGTTCCACAATCTGATCGAAAGAGCTTGGCGGGGCCTCTTATGGCCAGGAACCTTCTGAGAGCATTTATGAAACTTGAAGTAGAGAGAGACTCAACTACCTCGATGTGAACTCCTCGTGTGACTAAACAGGTGAACATTACTGCCCAGCGTTTATTCTCTACCACTCCACCTCTTGTACGACGGATGCAGATGTTCCACGGTCCAAACACGTCTACTCCGACATGTGTGAAAGGAGGAGATTGGAAGAAACGATCAGCTGGAATGTCTGCCATTTTTTGTTGTTGTACATTTCCTCTTAACCTGCGGCAGGTTGTGCATTTGTTAAGAAGATTTGTAACCAACCTCTTTCCTCCAAGGATCCACAGTCCAGCAGACCTGATGGCTCCTTCAGTGATGTGTCTGCCTTGGTGCACAACCTGTTCGTGGTAGAACTGAACCAGCAAAGCAGCAATGTGATGCTTTTTTGGAATGACGATAGGCTGGCTTTGTTCTTGAGTTATTTCCGCAGAAGTCACACGTCCTCCTACTCGCACCAGTCCTTCTTCATCCAAAAACACATTGAGATTCTTCAGTGGACTGTGTTTTAGTGTGTCCTCACCTTTGTTCAGAGTTCTCAATTCTTTTTCAAAGGTCTCACCTTGAACATTTCGTACAATGACTAACTTTGCTTGAGTTAGAGCGTCCATCTTTGCTTCATTTGAATCAGTAGCTTTTGAGATAGATCTGACCTTTTCAATGAGCTTGGCGATAGCTTGAGTGAGGCGTTTCCAACTGGAGAATCGCTCAAACCTGTGTGACCCAAGCGAATTTGCCATGGTTGTAGTTGCAAATGTAGAGACTTGTGGGCGGACTTCAATGTCTGAGGCAGGTTCAACAAGTTGAAAGTCGTTCGATTGCACAGGACACCCTCCATCACTTTCCTTCAAGAAGTCGGGACCAGTGAACCAATTGGTAGAACTCAGTAAAGAAGCTGGCACATGCCGTGTTCCATGATCGGCAGGATTGATTTCCGTGCTCACAAAGTGCCACTGACTGGGTTCGGATGACTTTCTGATGCGAGCAACACGATTGGCTACGTAGACATAGAACCTTCGGCTGCTGTTATTGATATAGCCTAAGACTACTCGGCTGTCAGTGTAGTATTTCACTTTGTGAATTTCGATGTCAAGTTCATTTAGCAACATGTCTGCCAGCTCCACCGCCAGAACTGAAGCGCATAACTCCAAGCGAGGTACTGTGTGGATTTGTCTAGGAGCTAATTTGGACTTGCCCATGCAGAAGCCTACGTGGACGTGACCTTTGGTGTCTGTGACTCGAAGGTACGCAACTGCTGAAATAGCTGATGTAGAAGCATCTGCAAAGACACACAACTCTCTTTGACAGGTAGATTGCAGTGACGTGTTCACATACTGTCTAGGAATTTGAAGTTTTTCAAGGTCTACAAGCGAATCTTTCCAACATTTCCATTGTGCCTCTTTTTCTGCTGGCAATTGAGTGTCCCATTCACAGTTCTCTGAGCACAATTCTCTGATGAGAGCTTTGCCTTGCATGATGATGGGGGCAGCAAAACCAAGAGGATCGTACAAGCTGTTAACAGCAGAAAGGATGCCTCTTCTTGTGAATGGCTTGTCCTCTCTTGATACGAGGAAGGTGAAACAGTCATTTTGCAAGTCCCAGTTAAGCCCTAAACTTCTCTGTAAGGGCAGGGGCTCTGCACCAAGGTCAAGATTTTTCAACTCTTTTGCACGTTCCTCAGATGGAAATGCTTTCATTACGTCTGGGTTATTGGAGGCTATTTTGTGCAAACGAATGTTAGAGTCTGCCAGCATTTCTTTGGCGCTTTTCAGAGTTTGAATGGCGCTAACGTCTGAAGGAAAGGAAGCCAGTCCGTCATCGACGTAAAAGTTTTTAAGAACAAACTGTTTGGCCTCGTCACTGTACTCATCTTGTGTGGACAGCGCCGCCCTCCGGAGACCATATATAGCTATGGCAGGAGACGGGCTATTTCCAAACACGTGTACAGTCATCCTGTACTCTCTGATTGCCTCTGTAAGATCGTTACCTTCGTACCACAGGAAACGCACAAAGTCGCGGTGGTCCTCGCGAATGACAAAACAGTAGAACATTTGCTGTATGTCCGCAGTGATTGCCACAGGTTCTTTTCGGAAGCGCAAGAGGACCCCAATAAGTGTGTTGTTCATGTCTGGACCACTCAACAAAACATTGTTCAAAGACGTGTCTTTGTAAGTTGCACTAGAATCAAACACTACCCGTATCTGATCAGGTTTGCGTGGATGGTATACACCAAAAAACGGTAGGTACCAACACTCTTGGTCTTTGGTGGATGGCGGCACGGGTTCTGCATGTCCTGACTCAAACATTTTCTCCATAAAGTTCAAGAAATGTTCTTTCATTTGGGGCTTTTTGTCAAGCACTCGACGCAGTGAGTTGAGACGTTTGACTGCTTGGTCTCGATTGTTGGGTAGTCTGTGCCTGTTCGTTTTGAAGGGTAGTGGCGCCACCCAGCTGTTGGACTCGTCCATGAACATTTGCTCATCCATGATCTCCAAGAAGAGTTCATCCTCCACTGACATGGCAGGTTTGTCATCATGTGGGGTTCTCATGAACAATTTGTTGGTGAGACAGTCGTTTTCGTCTATGTCCATCAAGCTGGACATGTTCGAAGCGTTAAATGGGCCGTCAGAGCTCAGAACCTTTTCTTTAATGTGGAATGAATTGGTGCAAGAGTCCAACAGAGATGTGCGTCCGTTGTTCAACACTGATGTGCGGTAAACACTAACTTCGCTAGGCACATGAGCACCCCCAAGGCAGACATCACCTATTATGACCCAGCCCAGGTCAAGGCGCTGGGCGTACGGAGCATCGTGGGGGCCGTTGTAATGTTCTCTGACCTTGTGCACTCTTGGTATGTCCCGACCGAGGAGGATCAGTATTGAAGCATTGGGGTCCAAATCAGGAATCTTGGCTGCTAGATGTTTGAGGTGAGTGTGGTGTATTGCGGCTTCCGGTGTCGGGATCTCAGATCGATCATCTGGGAGCATGTTGCACTCGATTAATGTGGGCAGCCGGACGCTAGTGTTTCCGTCAAGAGACTCCAGTATGAACCCGTCAGCTTGGCGTGCCCTTGTCTCTCCTACGCCTGAACAGGTCTTCAGAGTGTAAATTTTGGTGCCTGTGTTGACGTTAAAGATCTCAAAGAATTCTGTCTTTGCCAAAGACCTATTGCTTTGCTCGTCTAACACAACATAGGCTTTCACTGCCTTTTCCTTATGCCCAGCAGGATAAATGTTTACTAGACAGATTTTGGAACATGAGCGTGAGCTGATACCTTTTCCACATACCTCTGTACATTTGGACACAATGGCGCGCGTAGGACTTTCTGCTTGCTCCCCGCCATGCACGTTAGAAGCTTCAGAGCCTGGAGTTTCCGTTTTCCAGGGTGCTGGTCCAGGGTGCAGCGCAGTGGTTTGGTGGTCGCTTTTACACTCTTTGCAATGTACACTTGAGTCGCAGTCTTTTGCCATGTGGTCGACGGAGGAACAGCATTTGTAACAAATGTTCTTTTCCTTAAGAATGGCTTTTCTCTCATCCAAGGTCTTTGCTCTGAAACCACGACACTTGCGGAGGGAGTGTGGTTTGTTGTGTAGCGGGCATAGTTTATCTGGTTCAACCATCTTTTGGTCAGAGAAGACACGATAGCCTGTTGGAGCAGTTACTTCAGTTTTTCGAACAGATACTGCAGTTTTGAAGTTGGGCTTGCTCAGTCTTTCAGGCCTATAAACACTTGGGCAACCAGTAGAGAGCAAGGGGCAAAGCTTGGGTCATTGAGAGTTTTAGCTTTGTCGCACACAAACTTCACGGAAACAGAGAATGGCGGGTAAGAAGCATGGTATTGCTCTTTGTAATAGGATGCTGAAGTAATCCATTTCTCTTGGAGGTGGAATGGGAGTTTTTGAACAATAGGAGTGATGCCCCGGGACGTATCTAGGTAACTCAGGCCAGGTAGGAGACCATCTACACGAGCAGCATCAAGCTCAGAGATGAGATCACCTAGCTCCCTCAACTTGTGGTTTTCTCTGTTTGCGATTTTGGGAAAATCTTCCAACTTTTTCAGGAGCGCATTCTCTATCGCTTCAGGGGACCCATAGCTGTCCTCCAGTCTTTGCCACACCATTTTGACACCAACTGTGGCATCATAGGTGTGTACAGCCCTTAATCGTTTTGCTTGCTCTGATGATTTGGGGCCTAACCACTTGCAGAGGAGATCCAACTCCTCTCTTGGGGATAAATAGAGTCCTACTATAGCGTTCAAAAAAGATGCCTTCCAAGCCCAGTAATTTTCAGGCTTGTCATCAAACGTCAGGAGCCCTGAACTTACCAACTCTCTGCGAACCAAATATTTGGCCAAGTCTGATGTGACTGGGGAATTGGACTCGTTTGCACTGATAGCTGGGCGTGGAGACGATAGCCTGGGCTGAAAAGGGGGAGACTGGTGGCTAGAACGTGGCTGAAATCTGTGGTCAGTAGTAACTGGGGTTGGATACTGCGAGTGAGATGTGAAAAAGGCATTTTTGAACGAGCTTTGGGCATGAGAACGATCTGGTCCACTGGTGATGCCATACTGTGAGGATTGCTCCACTGGTAGCTCTTGAAACCCATATTCACTAATCTCACTGTTTTGTATGCTTTGCTCTTTGACATGATTTGGCACAAAATCCCCCCGTACTTTACTCGCTGAGTTGTTGGAAGCATTAGTGTGGTGGCTTGTGCGGAGTCACAGCGGGTAATAGCTGGCGCAGGTGGAACTGGTATGGGCTGGGCGACATTGTCGCTATTTTTTGGAAACCAGGCATCTTCACCTTCATCCTTGGCTGCTGCCTCCAGGACCTCTGCTTCGGCGTTGGCGGCTGCAGCTGCACTATGTAGACGCAGTTTGAGGAGATCAGCGCTGAGCTCTGCTTTCTTTTTTGTAGCTTCAGCTTCGATGTGTGCTTGTTCTTTTATCACCTCTGCTTCTCTTTCAGCGTATGATGCTTGTGCTTGAGCGGCAGCTGCTTTAGCACGTGCTCTTGCTGCCAAAACACTTGCATTGGACCTTTGACTGGCCCGTGACCGCTGACTGGCACGTGAGATGTTAGAACAGTTCGATCTCGTTTCCCACAGGTCACCAACGTTGCTGACTGTACTTTGGTGGTCCGGAACAGCAGTGTTGTCTTCTGTATCGACTTTTGGCTGACTTTCCATCCTGTCTTTTTACTATTCTGCCTTCACTAGTGTGCATGGACTAGCTTTACAGATAGCTAACAGTTTCCAATAAAGAACCAGAAGCTTCTTGCTGTTTTGTGGTGTTTTACTGAAAGGACTGTAAAACTGTAACATACAGAAACAAAGAAAAGCATATTACAATCTCAATATGGTGAATATACAATACAAAACTAAATAAGTAGTCTAAAAATAACTAAAACCTTCAAATCACGATCGCATAGCAAGCAAATAGCACAATGCTAATTTACATAGAAAATGCCATAGAGAAACTAAAGCTACTAGCGTCACATATTTCCTTACAAATTACGAGTAGAAAACATGCTAAAATGACTAAATAGGATATCAAAAGGAAGCTAAGATCTCTAAGAAACAAATACTTACAGACAGATCTTCGTCAGAGACCAAAATGATAGTTTACAGATCTTAACACTCTGGAGTACAACTCGCTGAGGGACTGTTAGGAGAATCACTGAAATACGCACTGAACTACGGCAGCTCTGAGTGGACAAAACACAAGAAACTCAAAACACAAATAACTCTTCCCACAAGGGGCAGCACAACCTCACTTATAGGACTTTAGGGCGACATTCCATATTGGTTATTTTATGATCACACAACAACGTTACAAAGAGGACATAATCAGAGCATTCGCATATGGTTCTAAGTTGGTCCTATTATAACGTTCCTTATATGACTTTAGGGGGACTTACCATAAGGGTAATCTTATGGTTACACAACAACGGTACAAAGAGGATGTAATCAAAACGTTCCCATATGGGTCTAAGTTAGTCATAAAATGATGTTCTTTATGTGACTTTAGGGGAACATTCCATATTGGTTATTTTATGGTCACATAGCAACAATACAAAGAGGACATAATAAGAACGTTCCCATGGTTCTCTGTTGACCATATGAGAACGTTTTGTGACTAACTTGAAAACATTCTCATATTCATCACGTTTTGTGCGCGGTGACGTGGGACGACCCGAGGTTCAACTTCTGTCACGTTTATCTGGTTTGTCTGCGGGCTGGACCCTTCTCGGACGGCGGTGTTTTTCCTGTTTTCTTCACCGACAGCGAGCCAGAAAAAGCCAATGTGATTATCATGTAAAGTTATTTTAACCCCCTGGGGACGGATTGGGCGGTACCGCCCAAAATGGCATACATTTACAAATGTGTAATTATCTCGAAAACTATTAATGATAGAGAGGTGCGGTCTTTTTTGACGTCTTCCTCAGATTCCGCTGAAAACAGCGGTACCCGATCTGTATAAATACACACTGCCTTGTAGCGTAGTATCACAGCGAAAAAAGGCCAATGAAATCAATGTTGTTAGGCGGATTTCACTCGCAATGACCAATGAAAAAATTACCACTGCGAGGAATATTTTTCTTACCCAATCAGAGGAAGGTTACCATGACGTTTTCTAGCTAATCAGAGGACTCTTGCAAGGGGAGGTACAATAGTAAGTGACAGCTGACAGCGTCGAGTGGAGAAGGAGACAGAGAGTGAACGGAGTATTACAGAGCGTGCAGATATTATATGAGAGAGAGAAAGAGAGACAGAATAAATAGCATTGTTATTGTATTGTTTTATTATTATTGTATTGTTTTAGCACTGTTATGATGGCAAGCAGTAGATTTACGGCAGAACAAGCTCTGGAACAGTTATTATTCCTGGAGAGGCCATGCTTTGCTAACTGGCATGCCTAAGAAAAAACGCCTGGGACTGTTTTAATAAAAAGTTAATTATTTCATTGTTATTTGCACATTTCATTGAAAAATTACAAATGTCTGTCAAACAAAGGGTTCCAAAAATATATTTTTTGTTCAAAAACTGTTCACTGTTTTTGTTTGATTTGTGTTTTTTTTGTAATAAATGACAAAAATCTAATTTTCGTTTTTGAAATTCTCTAGTTTATTGTAAAATTTTCACTCATACTTCCTTTATAAACACATTACATGCACGCCTATGTTAGCTTAGGGTCTTCTGAATCCATAGATACCAAACACATGGTGTTCCATCTCCATTACATATGGTTTATAAGCCCAAATGTAAAAATAGAGAAAACGGACCAAAAAGGGCTTAGTCCCCAGAGGGTTAATGAACCATTCTCGCGTAGATGGTCAGGCTATATTGGCTTTTTTTAGATAAACAAGCTAACGTAAGCGCTAGGCCTATTCCAATTTGCTTATTTTAACTCTTGTTTACATAGCCTGCAGGGTGTAACGGTCACCAGCTGGAGTGCCGTTGAGAGACACCAGAGGGCACTCTACACCAGACGATCATGTTTCACTCACAAACTACATTTCCCATAACTCACTGCCCGGACTCATCAGCACTCATCTCATTCACCTGTTTTTCATCTTGTTTAGTTCACATCATAAATACCTGGGGCCTCATTTATAAACGTTGCGTACGCACAAAAGAAGGCGTACGCCGCTCTCAACGCAATAATTGGTATTTATAAAAAGCAAACTTGACGGGAAAATGTGCGGTCCTTCACGCAAGCTCTGACCCAGGCGTACGCATAAAAACGGGTGAAATGAGAAATGGCGACACCGTCGGCAGATGGAAGAAACACGTGAAAGTGTAGACCGTTGTGTTAAAGAAATGGCAATACTGCCTCTCATAAATAAAAAGGAAGACTTTACAAAGAAAGTATTACAATTAACAGCCTACTACACGAACACCCGTTGATCGATCTGCAGTGTAAAACAAACAAAATCAAACGAAGATTACAACAGAAATGCAAATTAATATTTGCAAAAAGAAAAGTGAAATATGTTCTGCAATAATATTGGCATGTTATGCAATTCATCCTCATAACACATCTGTAGCTTGTCAGATGCAATCAAATGGATGGTAATAAAATGCCATGATGCCATCACAATGCGTAATGGAGCGCTAGACGCTTTTTTGCATCGACTTTGATGTCCGACCATTTCTGTTTTATTTCGGCCACGGTCCGAGGTTGTGAGTCTGCAGCATTAACGGTCCAAACTTTTGCCACTCAAGTGCCTTTTTGGCATTAGTAATGCCCACACTGTGCCCTCCAAGCAACATTTTACTCCTCTTTTCCACATCGCCAACGATAATTTCTACTTGACATTGAGAGAAGTTACGTTTCTTGGTTTTTCCTCTATGTATTTGCCATGATTTCGCAATCGATGAATATTAAATTGTGGGCATTTCACGGACTATTTATGGGCAACTATGGGCGTTTCATGGGCTATTTATGGGCAACTATGGGCGTGACATGAAGCCGCAAAAGCTGCGCTACATTTAGAATTGGTTGTGATTTATTAAAGGAAATCTGCGTAGGATGTGCATGTGCACGGTTTTATAAATCCGAATATTTCTGTGCGTACGCACGTCCTATGTTTCATCCGTACGCCACTTCTGACGCAAATCCTATGCAAAGTTTTATAAATGAGGCCCCTGGTGTTCATATTGTCGTTTTTTCCTATTATTTGGTAAAGGCTACACCACTTTTCCATGGGAAAAAAGTCTTTTACAATTGTTATTATAAAATCAAGAATGCGTTTAAGCTCAGCAACAATGGCAGCAAAATGTACACAGTATATTAAAAAGAAACTCCTGTCACACACACAGAGCCTGCAGATCAGGTTGAAGCGGAGAAGCATCCGCTTCTTATTCTTTAAATATAACAGAAGACCTTAATAGGACAAAAAATTTATATTCTAAGTTCAATCAATCAATCATTTATTTATAGAGCACATTTACGACACAACCAAGGTTGACCAAAGTGCTTTACAAAAATTAAAAGAGACAGACCTAGCATTTATAAATACAAAAGAGACAGACCTAGCATTTATAAATACAAACAAAAATAGGTAATCAATAAAAATTCATTTTCAAACAGAAGGTAGCTATATAGTATTAAATGCCAAAGAGAATAAATAAGTCTTAAGCTGAATTTTAAAAGTGGAGATAGATGGAGCATGCCTAATAGACAGAGGAAGGCTGTTCCACAGCCTCGATCCAGCGGCGGCAAAGGCGCGGTCACCACGTTTTTTTAATTTTATTTTAGGGACAGTTAGAAGGCCATGGTCACTGGATCTCAGGTTTCTAGATGGGGTATACGGAACCAAGAGATCAGTTAGGTATTGCGGTGCCAGATGGTTAAAAGCTTTGTAGACGAATAATAAAATTTTGAACTCTATCCTATACTTAACTGGAAGCCAGTGCAGGGACATTAAAATAGGAGTTATGTGATCGAACTTACGCTTGCCTTCAAGCAGTCTAGCAGCTGCGTTTTGAACCATCTGCAGATGGGAGATTGATGCCTGAGAGATGCCATAATACAAAGAATTACAGTAGTCAAGCCTAGAAGTAACGGACGCATGAATGGCTATTTCTAAATTACTTCTTGATAGAATGGACTTTACTTTACTGAGAAGGCGCAGATGATAAAAGCATGACTTAACAACAGAAGAAATTTGTTTATCAAATTGTTTATCAAATTTTAAGCTAGAGTCAAATAGGAAGCCCAGATTCCTGGCACACTTTGTGTTGTACGGGGTGAGAGGGCCAAGATCAAAGTCAAAAACACAGTTTTCCTTGGGGCCGAACAAAATAAACTCTGATTTGTTTTCATTTAAGTGTAGAAAATTGTTTGACAGCCATGACTTAAGATCATTCAGGCAATCTAACAGCGGCTGAAGAGAAGATTCATTATTGCGTTGCAAGGGAAGGTAAAGTTGGGTATCGTCAGTGTAAAAATGAAACGAGACACCATGTTTTTTAAAAATAGCAGCCAGAGGAAGCAAATATAAAGAAAATAACACAGGCCCAAGGACTGATCCCTGAGGGACACCACAACCAAGCTGCTTATTGGAGGTTGAATATTGTCCTAACTGTTCAGTAAAACATCTATCTGACAGATAAGAGTGAAACCACTGTAAAACAGACCCACGAAGTCCTACACAAGACTCCAGGCGTGACAAAAGAATGTTATGGTCTACTAAGTCAAAAGCAGCACTTAGATCTAAGAGGACCAGAGCCAATGGTTTACCAGAATCAGTGATAAGATATATATCATTTAGGACTTTTAAAAGAGCAGATTCGGTGCTATGTAAAACTTTAAAACCAGATTGAAAAACTTCATTGATTGAATTGTTTGACAGAAAAGTTTGTAATTGAGCCAATACTGCTTTCTCCATGATCTTTGAAATAAAAGGAAGATTTGAAATAGGTCGAAAGCTGGAGAGAGATGAAGAATCTAGATTAGGTTTTTTAATATATGGTGTTATCACAGCCTGTTTAAGGCAAACGGGAACAGTGCCCGTATATAAGCACTTATTAATGACGGACAGCAGACCTGGACCAATTGCATCCATATTTTGTTTGAGGAAATGTGAGGGATTAATATCATGTTGGCATGATGTAGGCTTAAGACGCTCCACAATTTCCTTACAGGCGTGGAAACAGAGTGGCTCAAACACAGACCATGTGGCGGAATATAAAGGAATCTCTGACAAAGTATATCCAGTCTGAGTCATTTTAGATCTAATAGCCAACACCTTATTTGTAAAAAAGTGTCCAAAACTTTCACAGAGCGAGACAGAAGGCTTAGGAAAAAGATTAACAGGTGGATTTAGCACAGAGTCAATAGTGGAAAAAGTACACGAGGGTTATTTCTATTTTGCGTAATCAAATCAGAGAAATATTTACTTTTAGCAGCTTTAGCAACCCTCTGAAATGAGGAAAGGGAGTTTCTCATAATTTCATATGAGACATGCAATTTGTCCTTTTTCCACTTGCGCTCAGCTCGACGGCAAGCCTGTCTAAGAGAACGCACTTAGTTGGTCCCTAAAAGTTCTGCAGGACGTTCTCAGAATGTTTTGGAAACATTGGATTTCTGAATTAAATATTGTCTTCTAAACGTTCCCAGAACGTCCTGAATGTTCCCTGAAGGTCCACCAAATAACGTCCCCAAACCCTTTAAAGAACTCCACATCGTGACTGTCGGGGAACGTTGTGGGAACGTTACCAGGCGACGTCCTTGACACCAGCGGGACATTCTCAGAATGTTTTGGAAACATTGGATTTCTGAATTAAATATTGTCCTCTAAACGTTCCCAGAACATCCTGAATGTTCCCTGAAGGTCCTCCAAATAACGTCCCCAAACCCTTTAAAGAACTCCACATCGTGACTGTCTGGGAACGCGCGGAATGCGCGGGTGGTAATGCACTCACTCGGTGTGTGCGAGTTGCGGGAGAATAAAACGATTCGCGGGACTCCCCCAAACTAGAAATATCTATGAATAAAACACAAAAATGAATACATTTTTATTCATATGTTGCAGAAAAGCAACAAGAACAACTAAAACAAAATAGAAACGATTTACAGGCCAGAGTTTCTTTTCTAATACATGTTTGCAGCGTTGAGCGAAATAGCCAATCACAGACATATGTGTTGATTTCTTGAACGCAATGGCCAATCAGAAGCATTTAAGATAGACTCGACACATAGGCGAAAGTATTTGGAGGTACAGAAAAAAGTCTTGTTTGCGGACGGAAGCAGGACAGAAATGTTGCGGGCAGGAGAAAGTAACATAGAAAGTAGAGGTAAAGTAAAAAAATGGTTAGGTTTAAATCGGGCTCGGGCTCATAATTACAGTTAAAGGGCACCTATTATGGCATTTAAAATGTTCCTAATATTGTTCTGGGAGTCCCGAACAACAGTTTTACATGCATGCAATGACAAAAAACACTTGTTGTCTTATAATATGCAGTTATTTTTACCTGATTTGCTCACCGATTCCCAAATGATTCGTTCAACGAATCATTTTTCCAAACACCTCATTTGCGTGATGCTAATCTGCGGTGATTGGTCAGATGACCCAGTCAGTTGTGTTTGTAAAGTAATCGTCATTAAATGACGCCAACACAGCACAAGGTTTGGGCTATACTTGTGTGGTATAGTTGTAAATATAAACTCTAGCCACTGATTCTTCACATGCTCGTCCCTGGGCAGTGAAAAAATTGTCGCTTTTGATTCGCACTTCAGAACACAGCGTCTCGTTGTCGACATAATGTTTTCCCTGGTGTCTGCACGGCGCGCGCAATGAGTCGGCGCGGCCAATTTGATAATTTTTCGTCTTGACATCACAATGAAAAGGAAAATGACTCATTGGAAAAACAATTAATTAAATTGACTCAGAGTCGACTCATACTTTTGAGAAACAATAACTTTTTTTACTATGAACTTTCATATATAAAACTTTGCAGGATGTTTTTGTTCACTTAGATCTATGTTACACACTACATGAATGGTAATTTTCAAAATTCTATAATAGGTGTCCTTTAAAGTGACGGGCAGGGCTGGGCTCGGACACTATGTGCACGGGCTAGGGTAGGGTCGGGCTTGATTTTTTGGGCCTGATCTAAGCTCTACAATGGATGACTTCAGTCAGCACATGGATACCACAGCTAAGAACAAACTTACTGCCGATCCATTTTTCCATGTCGATAAGAGCATTAAAATTCAAAAAAATAATGGGACAAATAGAAATCAAGGGACATTTAGAATAGATAAAAATGTGTGATTAATTGCGAGTTAACCATGGCATTAATTTGATTAATCGCGATTAAATATTTTAATTGTTTGACAGCACTAATTAATTTGTGTTCTGAAGATGATTGAAAGTCTTGCGTGTTTGGAATGACAAGGCAACAGAAGACCCTGAAGATGTTGGCATTGTGCGGGAAAGGTGTGGAGGTACTCTCTGGTGTAGGTCAGTCTTTCTCAACCGGGGGTACGCGGACCCCTAGTGGTCCGAAAAACCATTAAAAAATATATATATTTTTAAATATCCTAAATTTATTTGCTAGCTTTATTGTTTACTTTAGTATTACTAAAACCAGAATTAAGGTTGAAATTACAAATAATTTGAAATGACCTCATATGTGCGTTTGTATTTTTGCCGCGATTTGCCGCTATTTTACTCAATCCAGTACGTTTACAGCACGTTGATTTCAGTCAAAGAACTGTCCATAGGGGAGAGCAGCAATCATGGACAGGTGACTTAAAAAAAATGATGGGCCATCTACCAGCGGGTCTGACACAAGACAAGTAAATCCCAGCCCACCAGAAAAGCGAATTAAAAAGGACAGAACAAAAGCACGTCAATATCAAGACAGTTACAAAATGTTTGGGTTTACCACAACAACGACTGAGCCTCCACAGTCATTATGTTTTCTGTGTGGTGAGGTCCTGTCTAACCACGCAATGAAACTATCCCATTTACAGTGACATCTGACAACGAGACATGCTTCATATGTAGGTAAATCTGCAGACTTTTTCTACAGAAAACTTTCTGAATTTCGGAAAAGTCAAGACACACTAAAAGAGGCAACACAGATGACCAGTTCTTCCCTGCTTGTGAGGTATCTTTGCTTGTAGCCAAATCGAAAAAAACATACTCATTTGCTGAGGAATTAATTGTGCCAGCAGCTGCCATCCTAGCAGAAACAATGTTAGACAAGAAGGCAGCAGATGCAATTAAAACGGTGCCTTTATCCAACGACACTGTATGCCATCGGATTGATGATATGTCTGTGGATATCCTTGCGCAAGTGGTGGAGAAATTAAAGCGGTCTGACTGTTTTGCTTTACAATTAGACGAGTCAACTGACGTTAGTGGCAAATCACAACTGGTAGCGTTTTTTCGCTTCAAGGACACAGATAATATCACCGAACATATTCTTTCCTGCAAGCCAATGCTGGCCAGAACCACCGGCGAGGATGTTTTTAATGTTGTGGATTCTTTTTTTCACGGAACACTCATTGAACTGGCAGCGCTGCTCACATATCTACACGGACGGTGCAGCATCAATGACCGGGCGCGCCCGTGGATTCCTGGCACACGTAAAACAGGTAAACCCTGGCATTAAGACAGTTCACTGCATAATTCACAGGGAAGCTTTAGCTTCAAAACGTATGTGCCCCAAATTACATAAAGTCCTGCATGATGCTGTTAAAATCATAAACTTCATTAAATCCCGACCTCTAAATGCCAGACTGTTTGAAAAACTATGTGATGGAGCAAATTCTGAACAGCAGCAATTGTTGCTTCACACTGATATAATGCAGTATAATGAAATTTTAGTATTAAAAAAGTGTTAATTTTACAAACGTAAGTAACATTCAAATGGATGTTGTTAAAATATTAATCTCAAATTGGACATTAATGGACATGTTATGTGTTACAGAATGCAGTAGAATATTGTTCTGAAATTGACAATGTTGTTGTGATTGATTGTGTAATGTGTTGTGCCATTTCAATGCAATCAAATTAAATGACCAGGTGCGATTCTATTTGCCAGTCATTAAAAAAAATATTAATTACTTAACTTGCATTCACTGATATTGCATTCATAGCGTTGAACTGTGAAAAGCATTGTGATTGGAAAGAAAACAGTGGATGGCAGGTGAGAACAGGGGTAGGGGGGTCCATGAGGCTGGTTTCAGATATTATGGGGGTCCAATACTCCAAAAAGGTTGAGAAACACAGGTGTAGGTAATGTAGCAATGGCTTGGACTGATCTACTCTTTAAATCTTTCCTACCCACAAGAGCTCTGTTATACCTTTGAAGTGCTCCAGAAGGTAATCCTCCAAACTGTGCAACTTACTGAGTGATTAGTGGTGTTCGTTGATGATTAAAAACAAATATATCGGCGCAATGTATGCTTTCAATCCGTGTTATTTACTATAGTGGAACTATATTTTCAGATACCTCACAACCGTGTATAAACTTCCGCTCAATATTTGAGTCTGAAGCGTTAGCACACTCCCGACCACTTGATGGCGACAACCACTTTGCCGCTGTTGCTCTGCTCACGCTAGCCTTCTGAGAGACGGAGAACCCAGAGAACCGAGCGAAAAGACTACAACCAAATGTAAACAGACCCCTTTCGGTATCCGGGGCGCAGTAATATCAACGAGCACTGAGGCTCCAACAGACATAAATGGAATTTTAAAAAAAGGCAAATAAAAAACGACAGAAATTGTATTTCGCTATGCTACTTGTTTTGGATCATCAACGAACACCACTAACCACTCGGTGAGTTGCACAGTTTGGAGAGCTAATGTTAAGTGTTGTTTTAAGGACATGTTTCAGTATGCTCGTAGACAACCACTCTGAAGCACCCAGAGGCTATCCTAAAACTGTCAAAAAGTCGAGACAGGACCCATCGTCAAAATTTCTAAGTCCACCACTCTAGTTCATCCAAAACAAACTAGAAAATAGACTCAAAGTGTTAAATACCGGAATTATCCTTTAAGTTCATGTTTAAGTTATATGGGAATGTTTGCAATTTTTTTTTTTAGCAGAAGTCATTTTATTTTTCTAAATTTGTAATTGCTCATGTTTCATTAAACATTTTCTGAGCAGACGTGATTTTAAGTTTCTCAAATGAATTTCAATTAATTTAATTGGCATTCTCATGTAACAGTATGAACAAAAGGAAATGCTGGTTTATACCTTATTGTTCTTGTATTGGCATTGGCATTTTTGCACTGTGAGCAGAGCACTGTAATTTTGTCCCTTTATTCTTGATCACTCTTGTAATTGGCAGTCTTGTGTTTACAGTTAGGAACAAAAAGAAATGCTGGATTATATGCTTGTGTTCTTGTTGCTTTGGCATTGGCATTTTTTTTGGTGATCAAGCCTCTATCACTCATTTCATTGCTTGCTATCTCATGTTTACAGTAATAAACAAAAGGAAATGCTGTTCTCTTGTATGCTCATGTTTTATTTACATTGTCATTTTTTAACTTTTATCATTTCGAACAATTAGATTTTGAATGAAATTCAATTTCGTGTAAAAGTTCCTTAATTTAATTAAGTTCGTTTAACAGCTTTTGTGTGTGTGTGTGTGTGTGTGTGTGTGTGTGTGTGTGTTTCTACTCTGTAGTCCTCTGCTATATAGAGGTTGTACATGTGGCCAATAAGTGGCAAAGTATGTCACATTACAAGAGCATGTTACTTCCTGTCAGACAATACCAATGAATTTGCATTACAAAAAAGGTCTTGCTAAATGGCACAATTGTGGTAGTGTGGTTAGATTTAGCAGCCAGGTTTAAGTTTGCACATTTTCAGGGGTGACTCTTATTCAGTTACATCGTTTAACAGCTCACTGGAGAAGTTGATCAATAAACAACAACTTGAATTTCAGATTGTTCTTCACACAAACATATCATATGACATATCAACATTTTCATTTGTGTACCACAGAAACTACACTGTAAATTATTTACAGTATTTTACAAGATGTAAATAATATTTCACAGAAAATTACATTATTATCACTTTACAGGCTTTAACTGTGATATTTCAGAATATAATACCGTATTCAGAATTTTACTGTAAAATTATAGTGCTATAGTGTTTCCTGGTTCAATAGAGGCATGACCGTCTAAGCCTTTTTGGTGGAAAGTTTAGACAGACTTTATTAAACTGCAAAATAAATGTGTAAAATTGATAATGTTTTTAGTGCTTATTTTAATTTAACATGTCTTTTCAAATGTTACAGGTTATTGATGGGTTAACAGATAAAAACGTCAAATGTACAGTATTTTACAATAGTTTTTCAGTATAAATTATCAGCACATAGGCCTGGACGATATAGCCAAATTTTACATCACGATATATTTCTTTTTTTCGGCCTATACTATATAATTCCGATATTGATATGAACAATATAAAAGCCTCAGAAAAACCGCCAAGAATGCCCACAACAGATGTCTGTACATACAATCTTCTGAAAAATGTATTTGCCAAGTCTATGAAACCTGCTGGAGTCTTTTGGTACTGCATCATAACAAACTACATGAACCAAGGAAATAAACCATCATAACAATAATATTTTCTTTTCAATACCAGCTACAAGTATATGGAAGCATATGGTTGGCAATATTCAGTTTGAAATGCAATATGTAAAAAGGCAATGCATTTCTGTTTTTAAATGTACATTTGCCATTACATTTGTGCAACTTATTTATGCAAAAATAAAATTCAATTAAATAATTTACATTTGCCATTTCATTCACTAGTTTTAAAGGTGCTCTATGTAACTATTAGCGGCCTCTAGCAGTGATGTTTCAGATTGCAACAAGAGCGCTCGTGCTCGTGTGCGTGTGTGTGCTCGATCTCAAGAGCGAGCATTCACTACCGGCCACACGGAGACTTTCAACGCAACGGCGAAAGCGTCACACACAGGGTTGCCAGGTCTGCACAACAAAACCAGCCCAATTGATGATCAAAACTAACCCAATCACGGCCAAAAATAGTCAAATAGCGTTCCCGGGTGTTTCCCCGATAAAAATTATGTTCCAGTGGGTAAAACAATCGCGTCAACCCGTGCACTACACAAACAACCTGCGGAAACAGTGCAGGCATACGGACCTGGCAACACTGACATGCTGGAAACTCATGTAAACTCCCACTGCAACGTTACAATAATAGGCTACCTTTATCAGCTTGACGTTGAACTAATGCTCCATGCTCGTATGATAACGTTACATTGACTGCATTTAGCCGACATGTGATGTTATCTAGCATACGCATTTCACTAACTATTCGTGTATCTTTCACAATCAGCAATGTCAACATAGGTGAGTGTATAATATGATAACGAAAACGGTGAACTAGACTGAACAATGTCATTGTAACAGTAAGACAGTAGGAAGCAGCTACTGTACTGAACCTGTCTGGAAATGTTTATTATATACAATATGATAGTAGTGGGATGAGTAACGGTAGACAATTTGTGGCGGGAGGCTGGTATTACAGGTAAAGAAAATTTCGACTACGCCACCTGGGGAATTGCGCCCCGGGAAATATGGACAACACTCAAATTATTATTCTTAGGTCACTCAGGTTCATGTCCCTAATAAAGGTAGGCAGAGACGTTGATATGAAAATGGTACAAAAGTTTTATTAATTCAGAATTTAATTTAAAGCAGCAGAATAAGTCGTATTTAAAAAGAGGCAACTTGGAGCATTACTGGCAAGGTTTTCAGTAACAAACACACATTCAAATAAATAAGGACATACACATTGAAATAAATGAAAAGACACACAAACTGGGGGGCTGAGGTAGACCACAGGAAGAGGAATCACTAAACTAATTCACCGAAAGCACACTCACAACACCCCAAAGACTTCAAAAGTGTCACTGCAAACATTCGGAGAAAACACCACCACCAAAAGAGATCCTCAACCCATGGAACCTCAGCACCTGAAATAAGATCACAAAAGGAAAAGAAAAACACAATTAATGACAAACTTCACAAATACTAACTGCAATAAACCACAGTTGGATGGTATAATAGTGAGCAGATAGTAATAGTGTCAATTGACCCTTCGCGTGGAGCTTGATTGACAGGTGTTCTGACCAATCATACTTCGCCATCCGCCATTTTGTCCGACAAAGCAGTCAGGAGAGATATTAGATTAACATGGGAGGATTTGAACTTGAAAAACTGAATATACTGGCGCCTTTCCGCGGTTAAAACAACATTCCTTCTTATGTTCGTTCATGTTTATTTGATGCTATAAATGAACTAGAAGGAAGAGATGATCGGATCACGAGCAGCTTTAACTGATGCTCTACAGCGATCTGTCACGGCACATTAAAGAGCCACAAAACGGTATTTATTGTTTAAATTTCTTAAAAAAAAATGACCATATTTGAAAGGTGAGACTTTGTTTAATATGTTTAATATGCTTAATATCAAAAGTAACCGAAAAGTAACCGAAAAGTAACCTGGTCTGTCCTGTCTGTCTGCGTGTTGTCAGTCTCCTCTCTGCTCCGCGATGTATTTTTCACTGCGTGAGAATATGGTGAGAGCGTGAGAGCGGCGTAGCTTGTCGGAACATAGCGACAGTAACTAAGGAGGGCGGGTCTTTGCGAAGGGTCAATTAGACAATCACAAATATCATACAAAGGTGTAAACAACAAAAAGGAGACAAATAGATAATTCAAGGCCCGCAATGGGCTCACAAGCAGATGGTAGTGCTCCGATTTGAGCACTAATAACGTTAAACGTCCGCCTCAAGTTCAACACAAAATAGCGTTAGCTCAATATATGAAGTTAAACCAGACAGCAACGATCCCCCTCGTCAGTGGGGTGACACGATCTTCTCACAGACGGCACGAGGAAGCAACAAGTTGTTAAAGTAAACTGTAGCGACAGCAGAAAAAAACAAATCGTCCGGACGAGAGGGAAAATCCTAAGCCAGTGCAAAGAAAAACATCACTAAGTTTATGCCCCAATTGTTAAAATTTCAGCTTGTAACTACAGTTGTATGCACAACACTTACCGGAAGGGGATGATGCGTTCACATAATGTGTTTGTCCTTTCACAGGCACGGATACTCAAAATCATGCAATCCGCTGTTCAGCTGGACTACAGGGGCACTGCACATAACTCAAAACAATCAGCCGATCCTAAACCCCCGAATAAAAACAAACAATATACTTTCCCCAAACGGTTTGTACATACCTGAAAGGTGAGCAGCCAGCAAACGCACCCATCGCAACAAGCCGAGGGGAACCGGAGGGGAAAAACAGGCTACACACAACACTAATCGTCAGTCCCATACATAGGAGAAACTAAAAACAAAAAGTACTATATACACACACTAACGCACATACCTGTAGACAGCTACTGTCAACAACAGAAGGAGGAGGAGTCGGACATGACGCATCCCAGCTCTTAAATAGTGGCTACTCCTTTCTGATTGCTGCTCACAACCGTCAATCACCACCACTCATCTCATTCATTCGGTTACACAAGCATGCTATGCAAGAGAAGGAAAGACAAAAGGTGGAAGAAGAGAGTTAAAGACAAAAAAGTAATACAAATAGAGCGTGTGCATGTTCGACGCCTGCTGCTCAAGGCATAAGTGCAGGTTAGACAAAAATGAAATCTTAAGTAAGCTAATTGAAACTGATCCTAAGCTACAGATTATGTGTTGCAGTATTGTTGTCAAGGAATGTCAATTAAAGATCACACCCAGTATAAAGTAGGTATAAAGTTTCCCTTATTGTTTTTTTTAATAGTTGGAAACTGTTATTTATAATAGTTGGAAACGGTGCATGTGCAATATGTTTATTGTAGTTTGCTTTACAGCAATACTCTAATAACAAGGAGTAGTTTTAGTAGTAGTTTAAAGGTCCCGTTCTTCGTGATCCCATGTTTCAAACTTAAGTTAGTGTGTAATGTTGTTGTTAGAGTATAAATAATATCTGTAAAATTATAAAGCTCAAAGTTCAATGCCAAGCGAGATATTTTATTTAACAGAAGTCGCCTACAGCGAACGGCTGGTTTGCACTACATCCCTCTACACTGAAAAAAGTGCATATGGCTTGTCATTATGTTAAATAACTTTTTATACTTGAACTGACTCAATAAATTCACTTTTCTACCTTGTCATTGGTCTAATGTAATTGAGTTTATTTGTCTTGAAGTAAAACGAAATTTTTTCGGTGTAATTTAAACTTTTGCTTTAAATCAAATTACAATTTTACATCCACGACCAAACCACGTGACACAATGACGTCATCGAATTTGGTTCGAGAATTTTCTTTTCAGCTGCCATCTTGTATTGCTCTATGAAGACCGCATTGCTGATACGCAATTTCCATAGCATTGGTGAGTAATCCTACAAATAAGTTTTTATTCAGTTTTATCGCTGTTGATATACACTTAAAGTAGATTCCACTTGTTTTGTTGAATATTTGTTTTATTTTGCTCATAGTCATCGGGTATTTCAAGTGTAGCTATAACGGTCGTTAGGCCTTAGTAATGACGTCAAAATCTTTATGTTAAACGATGGGCAGCCATTAATAAATACTTTAATAATAGATAATTTGTGGACTTTAAATTACATTTATTTGGATTTTTCCTGCTTCGAGAATTACGAGGCGGTCGCCTCCGTCAAATGTCGTGCCCCATCCGGCTGTCCAAAAAACTCAGACAGGCTGTCACGACTCGCATAGGCCTAACGTTACTCAGATTAGGCCTGACGCGATAATTAAATAATCAGAGATGTATATCTGTGTTACTCAATCCCTCATAAATTCTAATATATTGATTAAAGTGGTCTAAAGCCATTTTATATCATCTTGTGAGGAGCAGAAAGAATTTTACATCGTTAAATTAAAGTTCACTTATATTCGTCTTCCCGCCGCTGCAGCTGTCAATCATTCTCCATTCAGCCTTCAAACAGGGCGTCAGTACGGTAAGTTAAAACTCCTCGTCTACCAAATTTAATAATCGTGACAGCCCTAGCTCAGGATTTTACCACCTTCACCTCATTTTGAGCCAGGAAAACCCCTAGATGGTATATAACTGTTACTATCGGTAGAGATTGTATACATTGCGTGTATATCTGCATTGCGTTCATTGAATGGTTGCATAAACCTTCTGACATTTGATTGATGAAGAAACATTGGTGAATGAGGAAAAATAAAGAAGGAAGAGTGGTTTATACTTAAAAATGAGCCATGTAACAGTTTAGTTAGTAGTTGTGATGTAACTAAAATTATTATATAATCAAATGACAATTTTGCGTTCCATTTAGGCATGTGACCACTGACGCTGGTTTGGCTTGTGAAAAATCGTATCAGCCACCATCTTCTTTGTCTGCAGGATAACGTGGTTATCACAAAATTACATATGGTGAGTAATCTTACAAATTATGTTGAGTTTGTTACAACCGTGCATTTATAATCACGTAAGGATCAGTTAACTTAATGCAAGTGTTTTAGCAAATAATTGTATTTTTCAATTTATAAATTTAATATGATTCTGGAATAGATAAAATCGATTTTTAAAACGTCACAAAATTGAGAAGGTCAATCGATTTTTTTTTCTTCTCCCAGTCCAACAAATTACATTATTTTATGAAATCTGTATGACATGACATCTTTGCAACTTTTAAAATAGTCACTGATAAGTGATCAAATTATACCTATTTATTTAATAAATGTATTTGTAACTTGCAAAACGTTTTGATCTTAGGTGCAAAAGTATATCCATGCATTTTTATTTTCTTTATGAAATTTGGTGATTGCTGTGTTTGTCTTTTTTTAAAGAGAGAGATGTTGAATGACAACAGTTGAGACATTGTAGTCCAGTCACAAGATAAAGAAGATGTGAGCTCCCTGATCAAAGAGTACCCGGTAAGGTTGGAATCTTGAAAAAAAGCACTGAATCTTTCACTTACAGTCTCTCACTTGTCTCTCTGTGCTTGTGCGTCTTTCAGATTGGCCAGAAAGAAGCAGCACAGCGAGAACTTGGACAGGCCACCATGGCCATTTTTGTGCTCCGTGATAGTGATGGTCTAAGCACTCCACTGGACATCAGCATTGTCATTGATGGTATTGAGGTTTTACATGAGTTGTCCTCAGTTGTATCTGCTTGTGCCATAATGTTTGGCATCACTTATGTACTGAACTTGAGGTATCCCAAAGTACTTATACATTTGAGGCCTTTCAAAAAATTGTCATGGACATAGAAAGCAGACAGATGTCACAGAGAGTACAAAACCTCTTCTCAAAGCTGCAGGAGTAAAATCTTCCAATAAGACCCAGCAGTATGAACCAGCATGTTTATTTTTTATATATATATATATATATATATATATATATATATATATATATATATATATATGGTTTCTTAGTAAGCAAAACTGTTATTTTGCAATCCTGAACAAGTAGTCCTTGATTATCAAATAGGAGAAATGTTAGTGATTTTGTTTGATCTATGGGACGATTTGAATTAACATTCCAGACTCAGAAATTAGCTAAGTGTATTTTACACACCTAAATACATGCTTGTACGAAATGACAATTGCCCACAAGGACTTTTCCACAAAAATGTCTAAACAAATGGCTACTGTGTAATGTTTGCTTTTTTGTGCCAAGCACTTATGAAGTTTTCAGTGTTAACCGTTACTGTTCAATTTAATGAAATCAATTAATATGAAATGTCTGAGTGACAATTGTTTGTTGTTGTTTTTGTTCTAGTAATTGATGTTCAATTTTCTTGATGGACCTCTTAAAGGATTAGCTCACCTCAAAATGAAAATTTCCTGATAATGCCATCCAAGATGTTCATGTCTTTCTTTCTTTAGTGGAAAAGAAATTAAGTTTTTTGAGGGAAACATTTCAGGATTATTCTCCACACAATGGACTTCAACGGTAACCAAATTGTTGAAGTTCAAATCAATGCAGTTTCAAAGGGCTTTAAAGTGCTTCAAAGGTCTCTACACGATCCCAGCTGAGGAATAGTGTCTTATCATGTTTACCATGCGAAACAATGTTATTTTCTTTAAAAAAAAAAAAAATTGATATACTTTTTAACCACAATTGTTCGTCTTGTGGAACTACCGCCCCAATGTTTTAAACATCCAGGATACGCACACGAAAGGGCCATTTTAAACAATAAACTGACACAAAGACATAAATATATCATTCAACATAAAATTTGAAACGATTCTCCACACTTGCAAACAATGGGGCGGTACTTCCACTTGACCTTTCCAACGTGATGACGTAATGCCTGGCGCGTCGCAGACCAGCACAAGACGAACAATTGTGGTTAAAAAGTATTTTTTTTTTTAAAGAAAATAACATCGTTTCGCATGGTAAACATGATAAGACACTATTCCTCAGCTGGGATCGTGCAGAGACCTTTGAAGCACTTTAAAGCCCTTTGAAACTGCATTGATTTGAACTTCAACAATTTGGTTACCGTTGAAGTCCATTGTGTGGAGAATAATCCTGAAATGTTTCCCTCAAAAAACTTAATTTCTTTTCCACTAAAGAAAGACATGAACATCTTGGATGGCATTGGGGTGAGTAAATTATCAGGAAATTTTCATTTTGAGGTGAGCTAATCCTTAAATTATCTACAGCACCAAATAGTGGTAAACAGTTTATTGGGCGTACAAGGCGCCATCCAGCTCGTCGGGAGCAGCCGGGGTTAGGTGTCTTGCTCATGGACACCTCGACACTTGGTCAAGTGGAACCGGGGATTGAACCACCAACCTTCCGGTTTGTAGACACTCTACATGAACCACTGAGCCACTGCTGCCCCAGTGAATGTGGAAACGAGCAAAGGAGAAAAGAGCACAGGCATACAAAAATTGAAAATATGAGCAGAAAACATGATTTTGTGTGCGATTCAGATCATTTTGTATTTATGTTTCAGTTGAGCAATATAATTTTAAACTTGTTTAAATGTTTTATTCACGCTTATTATTTTTATTTCCGTGACTGCGTTATATTTTCACATGTGTTTTTAAAATTTTGATTGACGCTTATTTGATTGACGGCTTGTTAGCGCAGCTGAGCTGATCTTTGCCAGCTGTTTTGAATGAGTAGTCCTATATATTGTTTGAGATCACATCCTGTCTTTGTCAGATCGTTGTCGGGGCTCTCCTGAGATTCTCGCCGTTGTTTCCGTGCTGTTCTCTGGATCGTCACTCCAGCCTCGCTTGCTGTTCTTTGCCTGCCGTCTGCCCATTGCGTCCCTGCGTTACAGAGTTTATATTGTGCCTGCCCACCTCGTCTCTGACCAGCATCTTCTTCTGTTAATCTATTCTTTAATCAGTCCCTCCAGGATTTCAGATTTTTTTGTGTGATTTTTGCGATCAAAATGACTGATTTTGTGGTGGTAATTTCCAGACATTTGTGTAAAAATTTGCGATTTTTATATTTTATAATTAGGACATCATATTTATCATAATAGTATTATGTCAGATGCAAAATAGTCATACATCACACAAATCACAAACAAAATGCATAAAGCTTGTTTATTTTGGTCTAATCAAATTCTCATCAAATTACCTTTTAAAAAAACCTATGGGCAATTTTTAAATATTATAAAATAAACCTATGTAAATATTAACATTAATTGTTGTTGCTTGATTAACATTGACACTGGCAACAGCAGGTAAATTAGGTTACTGTTACTTTAAGACCTACTACAGTACTGACAAACATCCCAATCAGTTATTACTGATCGACGTAAATACTCGCCAAGATGAATATTTTGAAGTAAGTGTAGCTATGTGTATTTTTTCAAGCGCTATAAAAATAATTTAATATTCTAACGCTGACAGGCGGTGGCAGTCAGTCAGTCAGTCTCACACACACACACACACACACACACAGCAGTCACTCAGTTAGAGACAGACTGTCACTCGACTGGCTGAAAAAAGTTATCTTTAGCAGTATACTGCGCTTTTAATAATTCTTTTTAGTACTATGAAGCATATCATATTTTTTGTGATGTCATTCAATCATAAACGCGTTAATAAGTTTGCCGAAGCCTAATGCAGTGCCCAATGAAAACTGTTTGGATATCGGCTGATTCAGCTAAAGGTAAAAGCTAAAAGGTAATCTTTAGCGATTTGACACTTAAATCGGTCCTTGGCGCTTATGTGACAGGGTCGAGACACATTTTCTTTTGCCATGTTTCTGACAGACATAAACATAGACACAGACATAAAACGTGCATCAAACATCTGTATCCATGTAAAAATGCATTGAAACTTTAAGCTAGATATATTTCAATTGGGTGATTATAATTTAATATTTTGTGAAGTCTTTTTCATTTTTGTGATTAATTTGCGGTTAACCTGCTAAGCTTCACCCCCAATTTTGAAAAATCCCCAGAAATGGCATACCCAAACTGAAACAGATACAGTTCATGAACCATTTGTTCTAAAAGCACAAGTATGATCTCATTTGAAAGCTGACACCTGGCAGTTTATTGCAAATGTAGAATTGTCATAATGAAAAATAAATGTTATAAATAGCTTCAAAGTTTTGTCAAGTTATTAGAAATTTATTTTCATGAAATATTTTCATGAAAATAAAATTGAAGTTGGCCCTGTAGCAATCTAGAAATGCACTGCAGCTAAAGCCACATGTCTGACCATGTTATATTTAAAATCTGAAGATGATATGTCTAAAACTCTTTATTTAGTTAAATGTTTTTCAAGATCATGTCAAACGACTTTATTTTGATTAGACTCTAAAAAGCAAACTGATGTTTATTGTCATTTTCTAAGCATCTATTCAGTCTATTTTCTCTATTGTGTTGTGGTCTAAACGATCTCCATTCAGTGTCAGTCTCCCCTGCACACATTCACACCTCTCCAGCCTCTGGTTATGGCTCTAAATATGCTTTCTTTTGTCTGCATTATAATTACTAACGACTGGCTATTCACACTGTTTCAACCCCTAATCTCTTTTAGGGAAAGTTCTCAAAGTTCTCACCTTACATTTGAAACTATATAAAATGACCTTCTTGAAAAAAGAAACATTTCAGCAAGCAGTCCTATTTAGAAATATTCATAAATATAACAGCTAGGTAGCAGGTGCACCAAGGGCTAGCTAGCATGTTAGCTTAGCACACCATCAATACACGACAATTTATGAGATTAAAACCATGTTTGTGCTCTAAAACGTACTTTATAGCACAAGTCGAGTGTTTTAAATAACCTTCTGTGCTCTGATTTGGCTTCAGATAAAAAAATCGGACAGAAAATATAGTATTTTATAGTATTCTTCACGATGATAAAGTCTATATCGATTAGCATTACATTATAAATATAATCTATTATTATGAAAATACCTGACATGGCTCGAAGAACACAGGTAAACCAAATATCATTGCAATCATGTTTATTGTCTTCAAAACATCTTTATCTGCATGTTACAGCGATCTCTGTTAGTGTTTACGTCGTGATGGACTTCCTGAAATGTCACATGATATGATTCTTCTTCGTGTTCCATATATGGAGTCCATATGTGCACAGGGCGCCCTCAGGCTGCCAGTATGTATTGAAAACACAGTACATCAGAGTCTCCAGCGCTCATAATGATTAAATCGACGCATTTGGGTAGATATTCAATAAATATGATTCCTGTCTATATAAATCTGATGTAAACCTATGAGAATCTATCAATATTTCTCCAAATCTGTACACTTTTGAGCTAAAAGCCCTGATGGACGTTGTTTTGTCAAGCTCTGTCGTGACGATCTCACTGGAGTTTTTTCTGAATGGAAGCGGCTGACGCTCATAATTCATATCAAAGGTATCGACTCATTTTTTGATTACATAACTCCAGACACAAATTAAGACATAACTGTCACTATAAGATTCTCAGAATACAATAGTGGTCAAATACTAAACCTTCAGTCTTATATCCTTTTAATGATGTATAGTTTGTCAAGGTAATAACATTGAAACTGATAGTAACTTTGAACGATCAAAAAAAAAAAAAAACGCTCAGAGCGCCCTCGCTCTGGCGAAGGTTAACAGGTTAAATTAGGAATTATGCAGGATCGCAAAAAAATGCGGCATTTTGTTGATTTCGCGTTGTATTCAGCGATCACGGAATCGCGGAAACCTGGAGGGACTGTTTAATAAATAACTGTGTGTTAACTTGCTCACATTCGGACCCTTCTGTCTTTCTTACAGTCATGACATAACAGAGACACATGATGGCTGAACGCAAAACTAAATGCTAATATATGGAAAATTGGAATAATTTCATTGTGGCCTATTTTGTATTTTTGTATGAGCGCTGCGTTTGGTTTTCACATCAATCTTTTTATGCTGTAAATAGATCTGTAATATGTAGGTTTACTGTACCGCCCTCCACAGTCAGTGTGTATAAGTGCAATGCCAGTCACAAAAAGTTACATTTTGACTGTGCTCTCTGCAGATGTTTACTTTTTTTGTATAAGCTGTTTTTGATTGTGGTAGGCCTATACAGCAGCCATTTCAAGTCATAAGTCTAAGACTCTTTTTTTATTTATTTGTGTATAAGAGCAGCTTTGTATGTTACTAATTATTCAGAATATGCATCTGCATATGCATATGCAAGTCCACAAGCATATTTTTTGTATGAAAGCTGCTGGTACATAATTTTATATTTTTGTATGAAAGTTGTCTGTGATTTTGCTACAGCAAAATGTTTATTTTATTTTTGTCTGAAGGATTATATTGCTCATTCCACATAACAGGAGGATGTTGAATAGAAGTCTGTTATTTTATGTGAGAGATTCAGAATATGTTGAAGTTTGTATTAATTTACTACAAGTATGCTGCTTGTACAGGCACACATTTCTTTTCCTGTTGGTTCTTTGTAATGTTGGGTGTGATGCAGTAGACCTTTGGCAGGGCCAACTGGGTCACCTCGAGTCTACTGCGGACACGTTACAGTCCGGAAAAATAAACAGTATGATGGCTCAACCCGTAACACTCTTCAGAGTATGGTGGCATTTATTTACAAGTGCCCGAAAATCCAAAAATCCAGCAGTGCATATATAGATATATATACAAGTGTACGTTGGCGTAAAACAAAGTAACAATATGGAATGTGGATAAATGACTAAGTGCTATCGGGATCGCGTGTGCACCCGCTTCTCCAATAGCGGCATCAACAGGTGAGAAAAGTGTGTGTGGTTGTTGCGTGTATGTGTGTGTGTGATTATGCGTGCCAGTGCTGCCGTCTGCAGCAGTGAAGAAGGTCACTTCTTCACATTGGGACATATGCTGGCAAATTTAACCTTACAGTTGACTTGCCGAATCACTTCCATTTGTTTTATTAAAAAAAAGATATTGGAAGTAAATTCTTTATGGGCCAATATAACTACTTTGCTTTAAAAGTACCAAGTAGTCACACACACAAAAAAGATGCGTCGAAAATCGTTTTAGCATCGCAGTCCTCTGAATCGTAATCGAATCATGAGGTGCCTAGAGATTCCCACCCTTAAAAGTTAACGGATTTGCAAGTTAAAATCCAAAAGCTATTTTTTTGTATAAGCAACTAATTAATTTACGTCATTCACATCATCTATGGTTGGTGACACCTTCCCGTTACAGATGCATTCGAACAAAGTTAATGAAAAGAATCGAGGAGAAGGTCCCCCATGAACCATGCTGACAGCAATTGCTTTACCAGCAAGGTGGTATCTGGAAAAGTAACAATTATTACAATTACAAGGTTGTAAAAACAAATGTGTGATTGAAAAACGTTAAATTAAATAGCGCACCAACTGATTCAAGAGTACGTTTTTTTCTTCCATCTGGGCCTGCAAGCAGTGCAGATTTTTCAATTGCTTCCATGATCAACGTGAGGAACTGTGAAGTAAACAGGTACTACACCCAAATGAGGAGCACCTGAGGGTTAAAAGGATTGTAGGATTTTCGTCTGAATGCTCTAAATCAGTGGTCACCAACCTCGGTCCTGGAGGGCCGGTGTCCAGCAGAGTTTAGCTCCAACCAGGTCCAACACACCTGCCTGACAGTTTCTATTATGCCTAGTGAGACCTTGATTAGCTGGTTCAGGTGTGTTTAATTGGGGTTGGAGCTAAACTCTGCAGGACACCGGCCCTCCAGGACCGAGGTTGGTGACCCATGCTCTAAATGCACCATCAGGTACATTTTTCCGATTAATGTTGAATCTGCAGCTTTCATTGCAGTTTATTTCTTGCCCAATCTCCAGAAGCATCTCCTCTATAGAGCAGTCCAGGTCTCTCATGTACCTGACAATGTTGTCCCAACACAATAAGAAGGGGTAGTTCACCCAAAAATTGTCAATTTACTCATCCTCATGCTATGCGCAGTGTATATGTCTTACGTTCTTCAGATAAACACACATTCATTTTTTTATATAATAGTGCATGGAATAAAAATGAATTGCTGCCACTCATTTGAAGCTTGAAAAACATGTGATGGTAATCCATACAGACCCAGCGGATGAATCAATGCCTTCTGAAGTTAAACAAATATTTTTGTAACTTTAAAACATTTGCTTCCAGTCCACTGTCATACAAGTGCATTGGGAAGTTGTGCTGTATGATGTAAGTGCGTTGTACTGCTTGTGCGAGATGTGGCAGTCCTCAGTGCTTCTGCATTACTTCTGACACAAGCTTCACTCAATTACATTATGTGTCACAATTTCCCTCTCATGGTCACTCATATGACAGCAGACTGGAAGCAATGATTTATAGTAATAAAAATATTTTAAAAAAACACAAACTGTATTTAACACTCTCACTCACACATTGTAACGAAGGAAAAAAATTGAATCATGTGATTTTAATTACAGAATTAAAGGTTGGACATAAAAACATTGTTCTTTGTGTAACGAATCACACAATACTAATATATACACACTCACCGGCCACTTTATTAGGTACCCCATGCTAGTAACGGGTTGGACCCCCTTTTGCCTTCAGAACTGCCTCAATTCTTCGTGGCATAGATTCAACAAGGTGCTGGAAGCATTCCTCAGGGAGTTTGGTCCATATTGACATGATGGCATCACACAGTTGCCGCAGATTTGTCGGCTGCACATCCATGATGCGAATCTCCCGTTCCACCACATCCCAAAGATGCTCAATAGACCCTATTCAGAGCAGCGCCATGACAGTTATGAACGTGAGGCTGTGAGGGATAGACTTACCGTGTTTCCAAGGGCATCCGCTGTAAAAAGCTGAATAAAGCTCCTAGATTACTTTCAATTTTCCACAGCTTATATTGTCGGGAGTTTTTTGTCAACTGAAATTTCTTGGAAAGATATTTTTCCAGTGTTTTATGAGCAGAACAATCCGAAAACACATTAAATAACAGTACAGCCCATTGAAGAGATGCATGTGTGGCGTGGCGCAATGGAAGAAATATTTGAAGGTTTCCCTTGTACTTTCTACAACCTAAACCAACAATATGGTTGGTTTTAAACCCCCATTAAATCAAAAGTAGCCGACTACGCCACCTGGGTTTGAATAGTGGAACCCAGGACCAATGTTCACTTAAGTCAATTATCCCTGAGGGCTGGACAGTATCGACACAACCAGTGGTAGATTGATTACACAAATATTTTATTGCCATAAAATCAGCATCTAAATACTAAAAACAGTCATTAGACAAAACAGGAATGCAGTCCTCAACACGATGTGGTATGATGTCCTTAAAGTCAATGAATGAATGTCCTGGGTTGATCCCACAGCACACAGGTCTCCACAGGTCCAGACAGTAAAGTTTACTGGGAAGAAATAAGAAACAACTACCAGTATCTCAAGTCCAAGGTAAGCAAAAATCTAATTACCCTCGTTCTTGTGCACACAAAAAACCCACACCATGCAATCTGCACTGCAACCCAAAAAAAATAAATAAAATCACACCACCGCAAGAAAAAAAAACAAATACTATGGATAAGTTATACTGGCAATCAGTTCCTAGTCTATCTTGTGGATTTAGATGCAAAATGGTCACAATATCACTCAAACGATCCTCACTGGCTTGTACTCACAATGGCCCTCATTTATCATTCTTGCGTAGAAACGGGCGTATATGTTGGCGTAAGATTATGCTTACACTCCTATCACCGCCTGATGTATGAAGCTGTGCGTACCTTTGAAATCCTGGTGTACGCAATACCTCTCCTTGATAAATGCAGCGGCTGAAAACGATCGTCATTAGAATAACACGCCTCTAAATATTCAAGTCTCCGCTTCCCCCACACCCTCATTTTACGCCATGGACAGACGGAAGACGGCAAAGAAGAGAAACTTCTCCGACGTGGAGATCAAATGACCTATCACAATGCATTATTTTACAGCACGTGTTTTGAAACAATTAGCATTTAATATCGTATCATGTACAATAGTGATGATGATGTGATGTGGAGTAGCCTACCATTCATTCACATTAATAATTGCATGTCCATTTGTAATATTCTTATTCTTATTATTATTCGTGTTCGCATTTATGAGGAAAAAACAATGATACGGACATGAGCGCTCTAAAAGCGGCACTAAAATATATTTTAAAACTTTCACAGAGACATCAAACATAAAGCACAAAACCTTTCTTTAAACTGAATTTCGTTTTGTATTGATTGTATCTTAATTTTAAACAATGTTTCGTCAACCAATTAGGCCTACCTGGATTTAACAAATAGGAAAGTAAATAGCAGATGATATGAAACGGAGGACGCGTGAACTGAGCTCATCTCATAAATAAACCGAAACTCAGCGTGCCTCAGACATGTCTACTTTTAAACAGAACAATTCAAAACGAAAGAAAACAGACTGCAGACTGCTCTCTGCTTATGTAATCTGAAATGTGCATTTCTCTCTGGCGCGTTCACTACTGCGAAGATCGCGATTCAGCATCTCAACTTCATCTTTGCAGCCGACACAAAGAAAACACTTCTTTATTAATAAACAATTAAAATATCTCCTTGCTATATTTTACATATTCATAATCATTACTTTTGCCGGTTCTTTGTGACAGATTTTTACACTGAAGTTTATAATTAGCCTATGTTGTTGTTGTTGTTGTTGTTGTTTTTTTTTTGTCATATATGTTTTAGTTTGTCAGCGCATTTTGTGGTGTTAGGAATTGTGTTTCTGCGCGTTTCCGCACTAACTCAAACGTGCGTACACCACCTCCTGAGCTGGCGTGGGATTTGAGCGTGCCGTACGCCAACGTCCATATTGATAAATCTCAAAGTCACCGTGGTTTAGGGTGTACGACAGGTGTACGCTCGAAATTTGGTGTACGCACTTTTGATAAATGAGGGCCACTGAGACCGGGTAGTACTCTCCACTACCCAGTCTAGACGATTTCCAGCGTTGTGCAAACCTCCGTTGCCGTCTCACCAGCCGCTGTCTCGCTCGTCTCGGAACAGCACTCGTTGATTCACTCGTCTTCAAACGGCAACCGTTGACACCTCGACTCCGAACACACGCTGACTCACTCGTCTCCACAGCTGTGCACGTGATTCCTCTGCTTAGCCGCCGTCGCGTTCAACACCCGCTGTTGTCTCGTCCCCGAGCGATCACTCCCTCACTCGTCTCTCAAGCAGCTTCACCGTCGTCACAAT
This sequence comes from Chrosomus eos, assembly GCA_036326025.1. NCBI lineage: Eukaryota > Metazoa > Chordata > Actinopteri > Cypriniformes > Leuciscidae > Chrosomus > Chrosomus eos. Next base: position 41,207,045 of record CM070822.1, read on the forward strand.
ACTCCGACTCGTTCGTTCCCGCACAGCCGTGAAATGTTTGGTTGTCCCTGCTCAGTGTCTCTGCTCAGACGCCCGCACCTGTTCACAATCCACTTAACAGCAAGACAACGGCTTACACGGACATGACGCAGTCCAAAAACACACGCCCTCAGTCTCTCAAGCACGCGTTCTTAAAGGGCAACAGTCTCCACCTTTTCCTGACACAGCCTATGACACTAGGTCACCGATTAATTTCTCAACAGGCGTGTAGGAAATAAACATGACAATACAAATCATTTAATCAATGAACAAATCGTATAACATGAAAATGTATATTAAAAATCTCTCAATTCACACCCATTACACATGTCTATCCCTCACAGCCTCGCTTTCATTCTCATTAAAAATCAAAGATGGCGCTGCCGTGAATAAGGCGTATTGGATTGAGATCTGGTGACTGTGGAGGCCATTTGAGTACAGCGAACTCATTGTCATGTTCAAGAAACCAGTCTGAGATGATTCCAGCTTTATGACATGGCGCATTATCCTGCTGAAAGTAGCCATCAGAAGTTGGGTACATTGTGGTCATAAAGGGATGGACATGGTCAGCAACAATACTCAGGTAGGCTGTGGCGTTGCAACGATGCTCAATTGGTACCAAGGGGCCCAAAGAGTGCCAAGAAAATATTCCCCACACCATGACACCACCACCACCAGCCTGAACCGTTGATACAAGGCAGGATGGATCCATGCTTTCATGTTGTAGACGCCAAATTCTGACCCTACCATCCGAATGTCGCAGCAGAAATCGAGACTCATCAGACCAGGCAACGTTTTTCCAATCTTCTATTGTCCAATTTCGATGAGCTTGTGCAAATTGTAGCCTCAGTTTCCTGTTCTTAGCTGAAAGGAGTGGCACCCGGTGTGGTCTTCTGCTGCTGTAGCCCATCTGCCTCAAAGTTCGACGTACTGTGCGTTCAGAGATGCTCTTCTGCCCACCTTGGTTGTAACGGGTGGTTATTTGAGTCACTGTTGCCCTTCTATCAGCTCGAACCAGTCTGGCCATTCTCCTCTGACCTCTGGCATCAACAAGGCATTTCCACCCACAGAACTGCCGCTCACTGGATGTTTTTTCTTTTTCGGACCATTCTCTGTAAACCCTAGAGATGGTTGTGCGTGAAAATCCCAGTAGATTAGCAGTTTCTGAAATACTCAGACCAGCCCTTCTGGCACCAACAATCATGCCACGTTCAAAGTCACTCAAATCACCTTTCTTCCCCATACTGATGCTCGGTTTGAACTGCAGGAGATTGTCTTGACCATGTCTACATGCCTAAATGCACTGAGTTGCCGCCATGTGATTGGCTGCTTAGAAATTAAGTGTTAACGAGCAGTTGGACAGGTGTACCTAATAAAGTGGCCGGTGAGTGTATAAAATGTATTTAAGGGGGCCGGAAGGCCAATTTAGCTCAAAGGGAATGATTCATCGATTTGCAATGAATCTTGACCGAATCACTATGGAACCGAGCAAATGACTCGTTTAGAGTTCATTTGAACGGGCCGTAATTTTAACCTTGGCAACAGATATAAATATCCAATCTATAGTGAAACACTATGTATTAGCAAGGTAACTTTAGATCGACAGTACAAGACATTAAATGTGTAAGCACAACACAAGGCAAATATCTTTTCAAATATATGGACGGCTTTATTAACTATTCTAAACACATAAAACTAAGGTCTAAACACAATCACACACACACATTCATACAAGGCGCAGAGGAAGAGAGAGAAAGAGTGAGAGGCACTTTGTAAGACATAAACCTGAACGAACCACCAAGCATTAATTTAAACCTTCGTTTCTTAGACAGGTTATTCAATTTACATAAAAAGCACCAGTTCAGTTACAGTCTGGAGTACTTGCTTGTCTTTGCGTTGCGTAGGCCAGGGAATTCCCTTTTTGCGTGCTTCGTCGAAGGGGTTTCCCGGCCCGGGTCCGTGTTGCTGGTTGTCTTTGAAGTGCCTGGATGGAAGTTTCTGAACTGCCGGTCACGGGTGATTGGCAGGCGAATGAGTCTTTACAGTTCGAAGCCCGTTGCAGGAGAGACTTTTGAACGAACTTTGCAGCAAACTTAACTTTGAACCGAGATTTTTACGAAAAAGAAAATAAAGGAAGAAATGAAAGACGAGTTAGATGGCTTGAATAAAGCTGTTTTAAACCCTGATCTTGATTTGGATCATTTGTCTCTATGCATCTACATGGTTACTATAACCATCGTCTGCTCCACCCGACTTGTTCTGCCGAGACTTTTTCCGAGAGAGAGTTTTTTCGAGAGTTTTTTTTTCGAGTGTTACGTCTCCCCACCAATAGGTCTAAAAATAATAGGGAAAGTAACACAAGTATTAAATTTAGTTAAATAAATAACAAAAAAAAAAAATTAGGTTCAGTTACTGATAATAACTCGTGTTGAGGTGAACCAGGCAGAGACAGATTTCGTTAAATGTTTTTTTAGTAGGTCGTGATATAGTAACCTGATGGTTTTACAGTTTGAAAGTGAAGAAATAAATATTTACAGAATATACACAAATGATGAGACAAAACGTAGAACACAGGAGAAGGGGACAATGAGCGGTGCTAAAGCAAAGAAATAAACATAACAAAACCCTCTAACTTTGACCCCTTTGATACTTCTAAACTATCAAAGAAATACACGAAAATAAACAATCTTCCGGCAACGGATCGCCAACTAAACTACACTAAATAACAAACATAAATACATGAGGTAGCATCCGCTCCTTACCTGATGTATATAAACAAACTCAAACTCTAACGTGTTGCATTATGTAGATCACGTGACAGACTAACTATCCCTTCTCATGGTGTCTGGTAAGATCGATGTGGTACAGCAAAGTCACGCTTCAAAAATAAATCAAACAATACAAACTTAGAGAAATAAAAGAAAAACAATCGAGGAGGCTAGCAGCAAGCAACAACACAGTGACACGAGTGAAAACACGCCCCCTCTACTCGTTACTTCCAGGTCTTTATATGGAGAAGGTGAGTTCGGATTGGTTCTTTAGGGGGATGACATCACGTTGATTAATCATGGACGAACCAATCATGTGACCTAAGAATAAAGACAGCAGAGAACAAAAGAAGGGGAGGGGGAAAAAGAAAACACAACCAAAATACGACACAGACGTAACATCGAGAGAGAGAGAAAAAGAGAGGGTTTAAGATTAAGATTAAGAGATTAAGGACTCAAAGTTTGTCCAACCTCCAGGATGAGTTCTGGCCAATTGGACACTGGCTTAATTTAGGAGGTGGCTCTATTTTCTTCTTATCGTAAATCATGCGTTATCTGTGATCTCCTTGCTTTCCAGCACTAAGCAGAGAGAACAAGAGGCCACAGTTTAGACATTATTACTATTATAAGAATACAAAACATTTTACACAGATTTCACTCAAGCCATCTTATGAATTAAGAATATGATCTTACTGATATCAAACAAGACACACTTTCATTCATCCATCTAAAGTAACAACAATTGCATTACTTGTATGTGATCTAGCATAATAGACACATATGTTGTAGATACAATATCAGATTATGTAGTGGATCAATGTTTGATTATAAGTCCGTCAATAATTGTTTTGGGATGATTTTATGTATTTTATATGTAAAGTCTCATGGTTTGAGAGATTTCAGCTCTGGGTCCTTCAGAGGTATTTACGACTACGGCGGTCTGTTTTAAATCTGTTGTTCTGGGATCAAACACCTCCGTCGTTGTCTTAGTGGGTCCATCTCTGAACCAATCGGTGTTTTCCAAACTATCTAACGTTGACAACATTCTTCCAGTTGAGCACATCCCTTCGGGGCCTGCAGGGTCATAAAGTCCTTTCTGAGGGGGTCTATGTTGGTTAGCATAGACTAGCTGGAGCCGGGATCTTTTATGGCTGAATTAGTGATTGAGTTCTGTTTGAATGAATCAAATGGAAGATTCATTTGTGTTTGGTTCACCCTCAAACCCTACATTTGTTTACGGAGTAAGTGTAATTTTCACACTGTCCTTTGTGTATGGTAGTCAAGGCAAGATCTTAGTTTGAAGCATAATTCTCTAAAAGATTATTGTTTTAGAGCCGCCTAAATGTTTAATTCTGTTTGTACATTTATACACACGTGTAAACTTAGAAATAAAATGCTTTATTGTTATTATAATTTGCTTTTCTTAGACTCAAAGTGCTACAATATACAAAAAGAGAATAACAACAACAACAAGATACAATAAGACAAACTCATTCAGTTGCAATAAGCAGCTCTAAAAAGGTGTGTCTTTAAAGAGTTCTTAAAACAGTCCAATGTTGGAGAGTCTCTAATTCCCGATGGTAGAGCATTCCATAGATGTGGTGCTGAGACCGGAAATGCTCGACCACCCATAGACTATAATGTACTTTATATATGTGTGGCAGGATGGGCTATTGCCCCTCCTATTTTCGTAATTTATGATTTGGCCAACGGACTGTGACCATGGGTGTATAAGAGCATGGGGTGCCAGTTGTAGGTGTGTGTCACTTTCAGGGGCCCGTGACATCCTTGACGTGCCGCTACTGCTTGCTTTGGAGTGAAGTGTTGACATGCAGTATCAATCATAAAGACCGCTCAAGCTTCTGAGCTACTGACTCGTGGTGTTTACTGGTGTGTTGCCGGTTGGGGAATCGAAAGTGGACATTTGAGACGGTAAGGAAAGCATGTACGACGATGTTTGTGTAACGAGGTTTCTATGGGTTGCTTCAAATGAGTGCGTACTAATCTGTATGTTTTACATATTTTATTAACAGCTGTCCTGTGATGAGCTCAATGAAGGACCGTAACGTAGAACACATCGCTAGTGCAGCGGCTGTTCATAAAGATGCATCTTTTGTGGTGGAATGGGAAATAACACAAGTTAATAAGACGCAAGACTTCTTTTAACTTGAGTGCAGCATTTTTAGAATGCCGTTTCATTTGCGAGACGCGGGTGCAACACCAAAAGTTCGTCAAGCACAAAAAAAACTTTAATGTTCTATCTAGGCTACTGTATGTTTGAGATGTCATGTTTTCATGAAGGTTGAAAGGCTGAAAGGTGCTGTTATTATCTTTGTTTTTACAAAACATTTACTGCTAATTACATTATCCTTGTGGGACATTTCCCCCGAAATGTAGGCTATGGAATACCAAAGACACGACGCACACAAGCGCGCGCGCACACACACACACACACACACACACACACACACACACACACACACACACACACACACACACACACACACACACACACACACACACACACACACACACACACACACACAGAGACTATCTTTGTGGGGACTCTCCATAGACTTAATGGTTTTTATACTGTACAAACTGTATATTCTACCCCCTTATACTAATATACCCATCACACACACACACACACACACACACACACACCCTAAACCTGCCCATCACCCACAACTGTCTGCATTTTTACATAAAAAAAAAAACTAATTCTGTATGATTTATAAGCTTGTTTCACTCTCACTCACTCACTCACTCACTCGTAATGGTTGTAATGGTTTTTAATGTAATGGACTCCTTACACTGATGAATTAGTATTAGTAGTTAGGAGTTAGTAGTTTCATCTTTTTGGTTTGAGATTGAACAAAGCACCAAATAAATGGAACTTAAAAGTACACACGAACATTTATTTTATATTTATTATTAAGATGTCTGCACAAGAGTTAACTGTAATCTGTGCAAACATTAAACTTAAATGAAACTTCTCGCTTTGGTCTACACTGGAAGTGTACTGCTTGCTCTGCTAAACTATAATTACTAAAACTAAAACTGAAAATAAAATAAAAACTAAATAGAAATGTGTTTGCAAAATAAAAACTAAACTAAAACGAACAAAACCATTAATGAAACTAACTAAAACTAAACTGAAATTTAAAGCAAAATTGAAAACGATATTAAAACTAAACTAATTTAAAAAAGCAAAACTATAATAACCTTGGGCCGCGCATCCGGGTAACTGACCAAACTGTGACATGTGCAAACGATCTATAGGAACTATATTGCAATGTCTCTCAACCATTCACAATGTGCAGAATGAACTAACTGTTGTAAAATTAAGTATGAGGTAAATGTGTATTTATTATTTTTTTAATTTTCTTTTCTTGTTCCAAGGGCATTTTGAATTGCATCAGCCACTATATGCATTTCAAGCGTGGCAGGAGCAGTGGACCCCTGACTGTAAGAATCTCCTTAGCAGTGGATATTGTGTTATGTGGATGAGGAAGGATGAACCCAATAGCAGACAGTTGCAATGACTACGTTTATTCATGCACAAAACAGGGAAAACAAAACCCACGATGGGGTAAAACAAGACAGGATAGACTAGACAAAGAATAATACTGAGACGGTAAACTAACAACTATGACAGGAACAAAACACTACTTAAGACAAGACTTTCTTCAGGCTACTCACAGCAAAGATCACACAACGTATGACAATGAATCGCACAGGACAGAAAATACACAGGGATTAAATAGGAAACACTAATGACGAGGACAGGTGAAAGTGACTAGACAATAATCACAAGACGAGGATAACAAGGGGGCGGGGTAACGTAACGAGACACCACAAGCACATGGCCAAACAATCGGCCATGCGCTTGTACACAAAACATGGGTCTGTCATGATTCTGCCACAAGACCAGAGAAATCAAAAGACATGATGGCAGAATCATGACATATTGACCAGCATCTGTCAATAATTCCACGCTTTATACACTGGACCTCCTGCCCTCTTTTCAGGAACTCAAGGTCATCTCTCCGGGATTCTCCAGACAAGCCTTCCCAAAGCTTCTGGAGCATCACACTAAGTGTGGAGGAAGAGTAATTGTAATTGTTATTACCATATTATAAAATTTCTTTAGATAAGCAGACAAACACAATTACTATTTAATTCTATATATCTTCCAGTCTGGACATATCAACTGACTTTCCATATGCTTCATTTGAGGAAGACCAGCTCAGCTGTGAAGCTCTTTTCACCTGCAAGCCGGAAATGTTGGCTGTTTCAGCAAAAGGAAACAGAAAGCTATATCGCTGTCGCGGAAACAGAAGATGGTCTTTGTTGATTTATTTTCTTACTTTATTGAGGAAATAAGAGGGGCTCTTTGTGGCTGAAGACACCATATAGAAAGCAGTGAGAAATGCTTTTTTCCTAACTTGACAAAATAACCATATATGTCTGACCTTGAAATAAATGAATAAAAGACATATATTGTATAAAACCATTGCTTTTATTTGATTGGTTGTGTTTGTTATGTGTGTTGTAGACACAGGGAAGAGGCACATGTGGGGACTCCAGTGGACAGCAGCAGGGAGACTTCAGTGACGGACAGTGAGGACTTGCCAAATGCCAAATGTTCTCCTCCTATTCATATGACATTGAGGGGGGGAATACAACATATTTGCCCACCGTCAACTATGGTTTCCGCACATTCAAAATAAGATTTTCAAGAAAAAAACAAAACCTGGGGAAAATGTTCACATAGGACACTATTAAATTGATACTCTACTGGTTTTTCATATTAAACTATGTTATTCCCATATTAAACTATGTTATTCCCTTAACTAAGACGAGTTGATACATACCTCTCTCGTCTCAGTGCCAGTCTCTACAGGGTTCCTGCAGTTTGACATCAAAGAAAGAAACCAGAGAGAAACCAGACACCCGCTTACATAACCCAATTCTCCTATAACGAGCCGCGCGCTCACACAATAAGCCCGTGTACCCACGCACACACCCAACAGAAGCAGCCGCCAGACAGGTTTCCACGCGGTAAACGCCGTCTTTATTCTAAGCAGTGGTGTTGTGGGTGTAAAAAAATAATCATTTGAACACCTCGCATTGGACTGATTTGAGTAGGCTGGGCTGTTATCTGTTATTGTTGAACCGTTCTGTTTTAGCGCGCGCTGGGTGGCATCGCTGTCTCGCGCAGATAAAGGTGCATCCGCGCCAGCAAACAACTCTACATTTCTGTGCCGTGGTATCTGTATTTGTAAACAGGAAAAAATAGATGTGCAATGTGTACCTTGGAGGTTGCTGTGTGTCACCACTGATTCTGAAAGCCCTTAATATGTACAGGAGGAGATATTTGCCTTTCCTCTGTATCTTCAGAAGGAGCTCATGCAAGCCAAGGTGCAATTCTTTGGAGAAAGCTGCTAATGTCCTTCCTGTTCTTCAGGAAATGATCATAATAGCCGCGTTTCCACTGTCGGGCCAGGGCTAACAGCGAGCCGAGCCAGTGGCCTCGGGCCTCAAGCACCGGGCCAGTAGGGCTTGCGTTTCCACTGCCGGGCCAGTAGCTCCGCAGCGCTGCCCTAAACCCCGCCCCTAACACGCCTTTCTGGATCAAACGTCATACAACCCAACCCATTTCAGCGGGTATTATGAATTTATTCCTTTTTTAAGTTAGTAAGATAGTATGTATATTAACTCACCGGCCGTGGCTGCAATAGTGTCCCGATTGTCTCGCGAGTCGCCACTAACAGAGGGACGGTGACCCAGCACACCGTACATCAAGTCGAACCATGGAAAGTTCCTTCTCTGAGCTCCGCTTTGTCCATTGTGCGTTTTAATTGCCTTGTACAATACTGCGCTCGCAACTCTTTTTTTTTTCTGAACTTGAAGTGTTGCTCCCTGAATGCTAGCTTAGAAAGTTCAGCATCGATGTATTTTATAACGTCCTTGTTTCTTCACACGCCGTCAGATTGACGTTGTACCCTTTCTTCTGCCCAAATGCTCAGAAGAGCTTTGGTATCTTCGACGGACCAGTACAGGCGATTCTCCATTTCGAGCAGAGATTATTTTGTGCAATATAAAAAAGTGAAATTTGCATCTGGCTTCAGATCATAACGTTCCATAACACCGATAAATTCCGCCTTTTACCTTGAGCACGCCTCTAGCCCGAGCTGGCCCGCTTTGGCCCAAGGTATTCGACAGGCAGAAATCCTGGCCGTTGGCCCAGAGTAAGCCCCGATCAAGCCCGGAAGTGACAGTGGCAATGCGACTGGCTCTGGCACGCACTAGCACGGCTCGGCCCTGGCCCGGCAGTGGAAACGCGGCTAATGAAACCTTTCCTCAGTGTGACGTATGCTTAAGCCCATGCTACTAAGTGTGAGGTATGTATAATATTATGTGCATTTCTAATGTTTACAAGCACATTAATAATATGAAATTAGAGTTAAGGGCTTCACTATACAGGGCTCCAGACTACGACCACATGGTCGCATTTTGCGACCAAAATTTGAGACTGTGCGACTGAATTTTACATCCAGTCGCACATGTGTGACCAGTAAATTTGTGCTTTTTTTTTTTTACAAGTTAAACGTGGAAGGGGCGCGTTAATGAATCCGGAATGTGATGAGTGTGAGAAGAATAGGGAATGGCCACTGTAACTGGCTAATATGTGGAGGGGGAGGGTCTATAATCGAGCGCGCGTAAACATCTGTGGGAGACGGACAAAATATCACAACCTGCTATATGCGTCAAGCAATGAAGCAAACTATTGACTCGGTCTTCCGACCTGCGGCTAGTGTGCCAGTGCCAGAGTCTACAGTGCCACAGTCTGATGATGTGTCTGAGGTTTGTGTGGCGAAAAAGTCCCGAAATACCCACCATTTTCGGGAAGAGTGGCTTCGAGATTTCAGCTGGCTGAGGTACTGTAAGGAGACAAACTCCATGAACTGTGAATACTGTAGTCGCTAACGTTACCCCAAAACTGCGGGAAACACAAAGTGTGCCGACAGTGCAGTTACTTCGCAGTTTAAACGCAATACTTGAATTAAACAATCTTAAGGAGGTCGCACACCGGACGAGAAGCACCGCGCCGCGTCGCGTCTATGACAACTCGAGGTATCGCACACCAGACGCGCACGTTGTCAGTTTATGGCCAGCAATATTGTTATGTTTAAGGACATTATGGAATTAAAGGAGAACTCCGGGCAATTTTTAAGTTAATCTTGATCGATAGACCTTTGTGGGTACTGTCTATAAAAAAAAAAAAAACGAACCGGATCGGTGCTTGCGACGCGGAGCTGCAACCGCCCAGAGCTCCCACTCAGCTAAAACGGCAGCTCTGGGGGCATAACATCAAGAGTGTTTTTGTGCCTCTTAACAGACACAAAATGCAATTAAAATGTCTGTCCAACATGAACAGGGGCCTTACCTATGATCGAGTTGCGTTTAGCAACTTAGCCATGGTTTAAATTCGCCTAAATAGTGTTTTAGACGGCAAGCTGTAGTCTCGCGCTGAAGTCTCGCTTCTCCCACCTGGACACTATTTACCATTCCCTGCTACAACTGAGTTCCCATGCGAGTCCAGGTGGGAGGAGCGAGACTTCAGCGCGAGACTGCAGCTTGCCGTCTAAAACACTATTTAGGTGAATTTAAACCATGGCTAAGTTGCTAAACGCATCTTGTTCACAGGTTGAACCTGCTCTAAACGCTTTGTTCACGAATCTGATCCGATTCCTCAAATAATTCTTCGAAAGGCAAACATTTACCAATTTTATTTCGTAAATAACGTAAATTTAAATATATCGAAAATATAAACAATATGCTATTCAGATTTCAGCTAACAAGTCCGATTTGTTATAAGCACTTGGAGTGAACACGTGGTTCTAAATGTTTTTTTTTTTTCGTCTGCAAATGGAGTTGGGGGGGCACAAAATTGCATTAACAAAACTAAACAGTAAAAAGTATAATACACGTAATTTATGCAATATGCACACACGTTAGAAATGCTTTACTGCTCTTCCTCCTCGTATCACTGGTGTGTAAGGGGGAGGGAGATTCTTCTCTTCAGGGATTGGAAGATAGAATGCCACGTGCTCGTCTACTGTTGCAAGCCCACATCATCACTTCATTGTTTTTTACTACTGCTGCAGCGCCACGAGATAAACAAGAGTGTGAAAACATCTAAACAGATTGTAAAATAGGCACTATGATTATATATTGTTATTCTAATTTGACCACTTTTTTCAGTAACGAGTAATCTAACGCGTTACTATTTCAAAACCAGTAATCAGATTAAAGTTACTTATCCAAGTCAATGTGCGTTACTATTTTGTCATTTTCCTTAGTAAAAATATAGATTTCTTTCTTCTTGCATCTCGGGGAGTGTGCGCGACAAGTCACGTTTTCAGCATGAGGTTCACGTCACGTGTACGTACCACGCAGCGACACAAACGTAAACAACAATGAAGGGAGGAGAGAGATGCACTTTTTCTAGCTGGAAATACAGTCACTATTTTAAGTTTGTGTCTGTCAGCTAAAAATGACAACATTAAGGTCCGTTGTAAACTCTGTGCTGGTGGCGACAAAGTGTTATCTACCTACAGAAACACTTCGTCGAATTTGAAAAAAAACATCGCAGCACCGCACAGTCAAACTTACAGAGCGAGTCACGCCAAGTGATGCGAAGCAGAGAGCAGGGGCTCGTTCTTCGTACGTCGCTAACTCAGTTAGCTGGATTTGATTGTTGACGATTTGCCATGATCTTGGATTGTTTGGTTCTTTGAAGCTCATCCTAGACTTGCTGTCATAGCAACATGTGCGCTAGCTTGAACCTGCTCGCGAGCAGGCTTATTTCATGTAAACAGGATTAGATCGCGGCTTCATAAGCGCAGGTGATACGAGAAGTCTTTTAACGCAGCGCGATAGTGTACTTTTTGAGAGATATAATTATTCTCGGATGTCGTTTACATCAATTATTTTTTGGAAACGCACATTAAATGTTCGACTCGTCGGAGTCGGCCTTTAATAACAGCACAAACTGTGTGCATTGTCCTGATATTATTTGCGTGTGGCTCTTTCCTTTAAACTATTGGAGATGCGGAGAACTTGATAAGTGCTGTCTGTCGTGTCATTCACAAAGTTTACCCTGGCGCTCAAGCAGTTTTTAGGGGTTTTTTTTGTGGCATTTCCAAGCCAGTTTAGACCCAAGGTTGTAGGCTATAGCAGGGTTTTTTTTTTTTTTTTTTTTGCCAACGCAGGTATATTATAATTTTTAATGAAGATCATGCAATCATGAACATGCCGATTAATATGACACAGATGTGTCCCTCAGGCTTCACTAATGTGATTGGTCAATAGACTGCACACATGTTCCCATCAAGGCCTCTATGAAGGGGATTTTGTGTACAGAAAGGGAGATCACAATGTAAATGTGCAGCCAAGTTACTATTACAATTCTTAATATTCCAGATTAGTAATATTATATTAAATTTTAAAAAAGGCAGTTGACAGACTAAAATCTCTAGATGGCGTGTGACTATTCATATTACTAATGTGGAAGCACAGAGACATTCACATTTATGCACATTACTTGAACATGGTAAGGAAAAATATAAATATCAAGCTCACTGTATTACATATGTAAATGTAAAATGTAAATGTATGTACATACACAGTTACAATGCAGCTCTAGCCAGGACAAGGTCACACAATGAAATTAACTTTGGCCAACTAAAGGGAAGATTTCAGTGTCTGAAAAGCCTGAGTGTTGCACCTGACAGGACCTGTGACATTACATGTGCCATATTACACAACATTGCCAACATCAGAAAAAGAAGGGGAAAAAAGGTTTAATTAAGCCTAAATGTTTAATAAAAGACAAGACACATTTGCTTAGTTCATTGAGTCTTATTTCAATAGTTCTTTGTAAAGAAAAGCCAGTCATTCAGTCATCTTTTGCCTGCAATAAGATATTATGCAAGGTCAGCAAACTCTGTGTGAAATAGTGTATTTTACTCTGAAGTTTATTTTGAAGCAACTCTATTTCTAGTGCAATTTCTTTCTTTAATTAGTCAAGTTCTATTTCTCCTCCTGATTTTTTTTTTTTTTTTTTTCAAAATACTCTATTTTCTGTTGAAGACTCATAGGGAATGAATTTCACCCTGTGTCATTTGTCAAATTGTCACACATGCCTCATGCAACAAATAAAAAGGAAAAGTTACACTGCCCACACCTGTATCACTGCGTTGTGCAGACTCTTCTGTAGGCCTTTCTGTACATGTGGACTCATGTCAGAAATAATAGACATAGGCACAAGTATAAATCAATTAAAATTATTTATGTATTTGCAGGTAGTCTACTTCCTCCAAAGGACAGTCATCTGAGAAGGTTTCTTCACTATCCAGTGCAATGTGATTAATAACTCATGGCAAAATATTTTCACATTAACATAAGTTTATCAGTTTTTTACTTTCACAAGTCAAAGCAATTTATCATTACTCAAGATTTAACAGTTGAAATGACTATACCAGCCAATATGCATTATAGGCCTACTTAATTTAATGCAGCAACAAATTATTTCACAGTGTACTAAGATAATTTCCATCTCATTTACCAGTAATGAAGGTGTTGCTGCTACTGGTCCCTGGATGTGTGTCTGGAAGAGCTGAACCCAGGGATGCCCTCCACAACAACAGGTCAATTCACACTCAACCCAGGGGTCAGCTCTTCTGCCAGGGTGCAGGAGCATCTGTTTCTTGGTTGCTTTTATAAACAGACAATCATTTATTTAACAGTGCCTTTTTGAAAGAGACTAGTAGGCCTATAAGGCCTAGTAAAAATTACCATTACGTAGAAGATTTTTGTACTTCACTTTCATCATGTTCACTATAGTGTGGTGACTCTGACATGACAATGAACAAAGTAATTATGAAATTATTAAAATAGAAAAAAAAACAAAAGTTATTAAAACATCTAACATGGCCACCACAAACGCATTTAATTCATCTGCTACTTTTGCCAGCCCTCTCTCCTGGCTTTTGCACACTTAGAAGTGTTCCCTGGCGTTTTAATTAAAGACTCAAAATCGGCATAACCTTCTCTTTCTCTGCTTGGGAGAAAAACTGGGCGTGTTCTTTGGCCATGCTGAACAGCCAATAGCAGCGTCGCTGATCACTGTTTCTGCTATCGATACATATCCCCTTTTAAACCAACGCGTGAACGCGCAGTTATCTCAGATAACTCAATCCAGCGATACTAATCATAAACAACAGGAGTGTTCGAAGAACCCACTTAGCCGGATCATGATTAGCCCGATGATATTATCTTGGATGTCTCATTTGATCTCGGATGTTTTAAGCAACGTACGAAGAACGAGCCCCAGGTCCCCCACTATCCAAACAACAAAAGCTGGACTTATGTGCAAAACCAGTAAGTAGGGGAGAATTAAAAAGTTGGTCGGTCAGTTTGTTGTGGAGGAAATGCTGTCATTAAACACGGTTGATTCACCTTCGTTTCATGCATAGACAGTAAAAGCATTTTATATTTTTATTAAAACGAGTATTTATGTTAAGTGAAGTGAAAAAAGACTATTATTTTTTATTAAAACGAGTATTTATGTTAAGTAAAGTCAAGAAAGAGTTGTCTTTATTTTATTTTTTATAAAAACAAGTATTTATATTATGTGAAGTCAAGAAAGACTTTTTTTTTCAGGAAATAGTTTTTAAGTTCAACTTTAAATGTCAGGAGATAGATTGTTGATGTTACTGTTAAAAATACACTAACAATAAAGTGAGTGTTGGCAAAACCGGTTGTCATTTTTATGTTGAGGTGGCGGGGGTGTTGTCGGCAACTGCTGAATGTAACTAATAAAAGTAACTTGTAAAGTAACTTAGTTACTTTTAAAATCAAGTAACTTGTAAAGTAACTTAGTTACTTTTTCAAAGTAACTGTGGCAACACTGTATATATTAGTCACAAATTTGAGGTCTAAACTATATTCTCACCTAAAAAACTCTGGTTGATTTGCATGACCAACATTACAGTCGCCGCAAGCGGAGTGACACGATCGGTGAAACTGGTAGAATTTCGCACAGCTGAAAAAGGCTCTCAGCCAATCAGATTCAAGAACCAGAATGATTTGTTGTATAATGTATTTATCCTATTGTCATTTTCTTTGTTATAATTTTATTACTGACAGTTTACTTGATTATTTCTTAATTGAGTACTTTTTACGTATAGGTAAGTATTTATTTTGCTGTGGTTTACTTACCCTATAGATTGTGGTCATATTGTAAATCCTAAGGAAAGTAGGCCCACCCTTCTGGAAATTACCACCACAAAATAAATTTTAATTGTAAAAAAAAAAAAAAAAAAAAAAAATCACACACATACACACACAAAAATCTGAAAATCCAGGTGTGACTGTTAAACATGCTATCATGAGAGCTTTAAAACAAGCATTGTTGGGGAAATATTCATGAAAATATGAGGGAAAGAAAATGCCACATTTTTTTTTGCCACAAGTCTTTCAGAGGACCCCAGCCCCATGTCTTCATGGCTGATGAGGCGTTCCCACTGTGGAGGGCCCTTCCCTGGACGCACGCTTCCTCCAGAGAGGCGTGTCTTCAATTACCGCCTCTCCAGAGCCAGGCTGGTGGTGGAGAACGCCTTTGGCATCCTCTCCTCACAGTGGAGGTTGTACCGCTGCCTCATCGAGGTCCACCCTGAAGTTGCGGAGAAGTGTGTGAAGGCGACGTGTGTTCTCCATAACTTCATGCGGTATTCGGAAGGGAGAGAGGCACCTACTGTGAGGGGCGCTGGAGAGGAGCCACTGCCAGGTCTGGGTCGGGTTGCAGCCAACAACTCCTCCAGTTGAGGGACGTCTTCATGGAACACTTCTCGGTGGAGGGAGCAGTACCACGTTACACTAAGCAGCGGTCTGTTGTCAAGAAATAATTGGGTCAAATTGTTCCAAATTTAGCACAGTATAGCTATTTTCCATTGCATAAGAATATCATTTAAATTTATAATTTTCCTTAAGATGAGGCGGCATGCTCTGTACAAAAGGCAGTAGGCATAGGAGGAAGTGCTCGTCTGTGGTAAGTGTCAGGGGGGTTGGATGTCGCGTCGGAGGTTGCGACAGGAGCGCAAGTCGTCACTGCTCCACCTCCGGCGGACCATCCGGTGACCACTCACAGGGCCGCCGACGAGCTCTCCTCCTCTGTTGGCCTGTGAAAATACAAAAATTCAACACATGGAGCAATGAGAAGGCAGAAAGATGATACCTGATTTTCATTTTCACAGTGAAGGTTTAAAAATTGCATTTAAACGACAAAATTATTGTGAGAATAATATCTGTGCCTGTGTGAGTGACAGACAGTGCTTAAATGCAAGTGTGATATTGTTTTGAACTTGCTTTAACATATATTAAGTAATTAAAGTTATACTTCAGACATATACATAGATAAACATTCAAATGAACAGTAGTTCAAATGTATGCAGATGATTGGTTGCATAGACTGCAATGGATTTGTGTCTGCATTCACAAAAAATGTGCATGCAACATGTTGAAATATTGTTTGTACTATTGCCTTCACACACCTCTAGGTTCAGCAGCAGGGGCTGAGGGACCAGGGACTGGGGAGACAGGAGAAGAGGAGGGGGTTCTTGACCATCCTCACTCTGAAATGGCTCTGTCAAAACAATATTAAATGTTAATACGACACATTGGTAACAATACTCAGAGAGATGAAAAAAATTCATCTGTAAACATGACAACACATATGCCTTGTAATGTGTCTATATTAGAAACACACCTGTCAATGTCTCCCCTGATGGTTCTTCTAAGTGTCCCTGGTCCTCGAGGTGGTTGTCCTCTCCGATCCGGGCCAGTGGCCATCCAGTGACGAAGGGGTCGAGGAATCCCAAGATCTGAGAAAACTTCCACCTCTTCCCAGACCCTGCTGCTGACCCACTCCTCTTCTCCATCTCCTTCCTCTTCTCCTTCAGGTACGTGTTCCTGAGGCTTTTCCACTTTTTACGGCAGACATCCTCTGAATAAACAAATTGTCTTGTTAGTGAAAAGTAGTTGTATATTTGAGGAAAAATAGTTGTAAACTGGCAGCACAGCAGCTTGCTAACTGATTAGTAACGTTAGGTCAATAATGTGACTCAAAAGTGAAATTTGTATATCTTACAACGTACCAGGTTGTACAATCTTCTCACTAATCTTCTTCCAAGCGAGGTCCTTTTTGTTCCTGTCTCTATAAAAGTATGAACTTGAGTCAAATAACTCCGGGTGACCCCTCACAACTAAAATGAGTTTCTCCTCCATTTGGAATGAATGACTTTCGAGCGGGAGTTTGTTATGCTATGTCACTTTATGCCACATGAAGCAAGCAAGCTCCTGATTGGTTAACGCGGCGCGAATTGACACAGAAGTTCAGATTTTTTCAACTCGGGCGGCAGACGCGAATTCGCGTCAAACGCGTGAATGCACAAATAGCACTAACTAAATAATTCGCGCTTAACGCAACAGACGCTTAATTCGCGCGAACTTGACGGCGTATTCGCGTCAACCGCCGCAGGAATTTTTTATGCGTGTAACGCGTCTTTGCATTGACTTAACATTGAAATCACTTGCGGCTGACGCACTATTCGCGTCCGGTGTGAACACACCATAATTCAATTCAATTCAATTCAAGTTTATTTGTATAGCGCTTTTCACAATACACATTGTCTCAAAGCAGCTTTACAGAAAGTGCATTTCAGAAATGTACAAAGAAAAATACAGTTAGTTAATCATGTATAAATTTAGGCATAACATATCGCCAGTGTTTAGTCGTCTCTTCACAGGCGTCGAGTCGTCTCTCCACAGGCGTTTAGTCGTCTCATCACAGGTGTTTAGTCGTCTCATCACAGGTTTTGGGGCATCTGAAGTCTCCGTGAGAGGCTGGATACAAACTGGAGCTGACGAACATTATTTACCTCGGGACTAGCGTCCCGAGATAACAGCAGAAAAACAGATGGGAAATAATTAGCATAGCTGATGTTCATAATATTAATGCATTCGAACTGATTCAGCAGTAGTATAAAAGGTAAGCATTAAGTGAATGCTTGGTTAAAGAGATGCGTCTTTAATCTAGTTTTAAACCGGGACAGCGAGTCTGAGTCTCGAACAATATCAGGAAGGCTATTCCAGAGTTTAGGAGCTAAATGTGAGAACGCCCTCCCTCCTTTAGTAGACTTAGATATCCTAGGAACGACCAGAAGCCTCGAATTTTGTGATCTTAAAGAGCGTGATGGATTGTAGGGCGATAGAAGGTCTGTTAAATACACAGGAGCTAAACCATTTAGAGCTTTATAAGTCAGTAGTAATACTTTGTAATTGATACGGAACTTAATAGGTAACCAGTGTAGAGATGATAAAATTGGTGTTATATGATCATATTTTCTTGATCTAGTAAGAACTCTAGCGGCTGCATTTTGCACTAACTGTAGCTTGTTTATTGAGGATGCAGGACAACCAGCTAATAAAGCATTACAGTAATCTAGTCTCGAGGTCATGAATGCATGAACTAACTTTTCTGCATCTGAAACAGATAGCATGTTACGTAGCTTAGCAATGTTTCTAAGGTGGAAAAATGCTGTTCTTGTAACATATGAAATATGATTTTCGAAAGTCAAGTTGCGGTCTAGTATAAAACCCAGGTCTTTTACTGTAGTGGATAGAGTAACAGGACATCCTTCTAAATTAAAGTTGTACTGTAAGGGATTTTGTGGGTAGTTTTTTGGACCAATAAGTAATACCTCCGTTTTATCTGAATTTAATAGCAGGAAATTACACGTCATCCAGCATTTTATATCTTTTAGACACTCTGTCAAGTTAGATAAGTTAGTGTTTTCATCTGGTCGTGATGAGATATATAATTGAGTGTCATCAGCATAACAGTGAAAATTAATTCCATGTTTTCTTATAATATTACCAAGTGGCAGATTGAGAATAGCAGAGGGCCTAGGACAGATCCTTGCGGCACTCCATAGTCTACTGATGTTATCTTTGATTTTTCCCCATTTAAACAGACAAAATGGTAACGGTCTGATAAGTACGATCTAAACCAGCTTAATGCCCCTCCCTGAACACCAGTGTAGTTTTGTAGTCGATCTAAGAGTATTTTATGATCTATAGTGTCGAACGCAGCACTAAGATCAAGTAGAACTAGTATTGAGATACAGCCTTGGTCAGAGGCTAAAAGTAAATCATTTGTAATTTTAACTAGCGCAGTTTCTGTGCTATGATGCGGTCTGAATCCCGACTGAAATTTTTCATAGATATCATTTTCTTGCAAGAAAGAACACAATTGAGCGGACACAATTTTTTCTAGTATTTTAGACATAAATGGAAGATTTGAGATGGGTCTGTAATTTGCTAGGTTATTTGGATCTAATTGCGGTTTCTTAATGAGAGGTTTTATTACTGCCAGCTTGAATATTTTTGGAACGTGACCTAAAAATAAAGACGAGTTAACCCTCTGGGGTCTGAGCTGTTTTCGGGCTCTTTCTGTGTTTTGGTATGCCCTGACATTTGTGCTTATCTCAGCTACTTAAAACATACCATTTGCCAACATATAAATTTGCTGTATTCAGCACAAACTCTGCTACAATAATATGTGAGCAAAATGGATGTACATGTTTGCATTTTATAGAAAAAAAATAATATGCGTGGTTAGTACGTTTTGGGAAAAAAAATGTCACCGCAATAAGGCCATTTAACACATACTGAATAGTTGAAAACAATACTTTTGAGTTACTATTCTTGTAGGCTAGAACTTTTACTTCAAAATGAAGTGAAAATCATTCTGACCACTCTTTCAGAAAGATCAATATAACGATTTGAATTTCTTACATCAGTTTTTGGGTCATTACTGCTGTATGCGTGGGAGTGTTAATGCCCATGAATATTAATGCGATTTACACCTGGGAAGACTAAAGACACTCCCCCACTGGCTAATGGCCCATCAAGGTGCTGTGAGGCAGCCTGAACTAAGAATGATTCACAGATGAATAAAAAGAACAGCATTTATTCAAAATAGAAATCTTTCCTAAGAACATAAAGACTTCAAGTCATTCATATCACTTAACACATCCTTTGAAAAAAAACAAAAACATAAAAAGACCAAACTTGTTTTTTTATATAAAAAAATGCATTCAAAGAATTCTATAAAAAAAAACGATCACTATCACTAATCAAAACATGTCATTCTCCTTATCTGCATCTGGGTGACTCATGTGCACATTCCATGAAATGGTGCGGTATCTGTCCCTGGACATGAGTGTGGCAGGAAAAGGCAAAGGAAAAGACTGTCTTGCCGCCAGTAGTCCCTGACAGAGCTCATCTTCACCATGGCCATGTAAAACACCAGCCCAATGTAGCGGTACATCTCACTGATGCTGACATCTGTCCATTTATATTTGCGGCCCTTTGCAATTGCACCAGCAGCCTGAGCATTGGTGTTGTGGCACAGAGTTGACACTGCATTCTCAGAAAAAACCTTTTGAAGAGACTCTGAGGAGTGTGTGTGTCAGCAGAACTCAGTTGTGGTCCAGGTTTCTGTGCAGGCAGGAATCTCAGAGTCTGTGAATCCATGTCAATGTCAGTCTCTGTTCTCCATGACATTGTGGACTGCTCGTTGCTTGCCTGAATGTTTGTCTTGGCCCTCTTTGCAACAGGTGTCTGATGATCACCATCATCTTTGTAGCTGTAAAACAAACAAACAATTGTGAGCATGTTTATTACACCCCCCAAAAAAAGTAAATCACTAAATGTAATATTGCCCAAAACATTTTTTTTTATAAAGCCATACAGACGCACAATTTTTTTATGGAATATGTAAACAGAATTATGCTAATATCTGAAAAAGAGGGAATAAGTGTACTTACTCAGTATCATTTTCAATTGTTCTTAAAACTGAACACCTGCCGTGTGCCCTTCTAGTGCGAGTTGCAGGTGAAGGTGAGAGGGATGCTACCACATTCCTATAAAAATAATATTAATGAAGGTTGAAAAAAGTAATATACCATCAAACAACAACAACACATTTTTTGTAAAGCCACACATGCACATACATATTGTTTTCATCACTAAGTATATAAACAAAATTGAACTAACATCTGTAAAATAGTGGGTAATTATGTACTTACTTTTTCTGATTTCCGCCTGTGTTGCTGCGTGTCCTCCTAGTGCGAGTTGCAGTTGGAGGTGAGAGTGTGCAACCTACATTCCTTTCAAAAAAAAGTTGAAACCTATTATTATCATATATTTTACTATTCCAGCACATGCATAACTGATAGGCATTAGCATGCTGATAACACAAAGAAAACGTAACCTTATCAACCAACCTCCGAAAATAAATAATAAAATCATACAAGCTCATTTTGCATCACTAAGTATATAAACAAAATTGAACTAACATCTGTAAAATAGTGGGTAAATACTGTACTTACTCTTTCTGATTTCCACCTGTGTTCCTGCGCTCCCTACGAGTTGGAGAAGGTAGTGATGCAACAACATTTCTGTAAAAAAAAAAAAGTTGAAAACTTATTACATAAATATTTCAAAGTATAGTACCATTAGCCTATATGAATAACTGATGTGTCAATAATGGTACACGCGTGCTGTATATGCGTGTCAATGGGCCATTACCGGAGTTAGCACACCTAACACATTTGCGCACATAATCAACCGGGGATATTTACACATTTCAGCACATTTACAACAGATATTTGCGAGCACACACTTCGCTGATAATAATGAGTCAGCATAAATACTATAGTCAAAAATATAATCTAAACATAGTCCTTTTTATATATATATATATAATTTACCATATAATACAGCATATAGCATATAGGCTAACTTAGACAATGTAAATGTAATTTAGCATATCATACAGCATATAGGCTAACTTAGACAATGTAAATGTAATTTAGCATATCATACAGCATATGGCATATAGGCTAACTAAAGACAATGTAAATGTAATTTAGCATATCATACAGCATATAGGCAAGATAATTTAAACGTAATTTTACATATCATAGCATATAGGCATAACAATTTAAACGTAATTTAACATCATACAGCATAACAATTTAAACGTAATTTTACATATCATACAGCATATAGCCTATATGCTAGCCAATGTAAACGTAACTAAAACCTGCCTATTAAGATACATTTTACATTTTAATACTCTGAATACTGGATGGCAAGTCTGGAAATAGTCCAACCAGTAATACATGTACATGTTTATATAAAATAGCTTGTCAACTAATGTAAGTTTAAAAGACTTACTCATCCGTATCTATCCACGGCTGGATCACGTCGCTCTTCAAAATACAAACGTTGGTCATCAGAGTCCCGCTCCTCTTCCGATGAAACTGTGAACTCGTCGTCACTATCCAGGACGAGCTGAAGAGCTTCCTCGCCGGTGTAGCGTACCATCTTTCAAACGCGCAGGGAAGTGAATGAAGGTAATGTTTAAACTTGCTGCTTTTAAGGCATTTGCCTGGGGGCGTTTTTCTATTTTGCATAGATCACCTCACACATTATCTTATGAATAGCGCGTTCTGCGAGTGGGTGTGAACACATTAAAGTTAATTAGGTGAGACAGGAGAAACTGTAGTTCTCTTTAGTTTCATACAGATTACATTGCATGAGAATATTTGTTTTAAATGTCGATTGTTTTATTTAAAAGTAGAAATATAAAGCTTTATTTAGATGTGTGTTTCATGTTTGTGTGATAAGTATTAGCCGAGTTTCAGTAGATTTTCCAGACTTGTTTCAGAAAGATTTTTGCGGAGACAGAGTGAGCTGAAAGCGCACCCTATTTATTTTATTTATTTTACAAAAACACAAGGTTTTGATGATAATGTGAGCGTACACAAAAAAAAGAAGACCCTCTATAGTTTATAATCATGTATTCATTTTATTTATCTGACCAAAAATGACGAAGTATATTATGTCTAAGTTGCTGCTATGTGAAAAAAATCTGCCAAAACGCGTGGACGCGGTTTTCGACCCCCAAGGGTTAATAATATTGAGAAGAGGCTCTTCCACTACAGGTAACACTTCTTTAAGTAGTTTAGTGGGTATTGGATCTAATAAACATGTTGTTGGTTTAGATGCAATGATAAGTTTATTTAGCTCTTCCTGTCCTATAGTTGTAAAGCGGTTTAGTTGTTCTAGAGGGGCCATAATTGAGGCTGAGTCATAAGACACCATAGAGGATTGTAAATTTACAATTGTGTTTCGGATGCTTTCTATTTTCTTATTGAAGTAATTCATAAAATCATTACTACTATATTGTAACGGAATATTTTGCTCTGGAGATGTCTGATTATTTGTTAGTCTAGCCACAAAAACCTTGGATTATTTTGGTTATTTTCTATTAGTTTGCGGATATGCTCAGCCCTGGCTGATTTTAGAGCCCTTTTATAACGTGACATACTGTCTTTCCACGCGATTCTGAAGACCTCTAAATTAGTTTGTTTCCATTTACGCTCTAAGTTACGAGTTTCTCTCTTGATAGCATGCGTAGCACTGTTGTACCATGGTGCTTTAGTTTTCTCTTTAACCTTTTTTAATCTGATTGGTGCAACAATATCTAGTGTACTAGAGAAAACGGTGCTCAGACTGCTAGTCATTTCCTCTAGTTCATCTGTTTGTTTGGGTTCACTGAGCAGCTGAGATAGATCAGGTAAGCTATTTGAGAATCTATCTATAGTGGTTGGAAGGATTGTTCTGCCTGGTCTATAACGTGGTGCAACATGACAAATTTCAGCAGTACGTATTTTGCAAGTTACCATGTAATGATCAGTGAGATCGTCACTTTGCGGTATAATATCTATATCGGTTGGATCGGTTCCATATGATATAATTAAATCTAGTGTATGATTTAGACGATGAGTGGGACCACTGACGTTTTGCTTCACCCCAAAAGAGTTTAATAAATCTGTAAACGCAGCCCCTAACGCATCATTTGTATTATCTACGTGTATGTTAAAGTCGTCAACAATTATTGCTTTATCGACATTGACCAATAGGTCTGAGAGAAAGTCTGCAAAATCTTTTAGGAAATCAGCATATGGCCCTGGAGGTCTATATACGGTAGCCAAGGCTAGAGATAATAAGGATTTCTTTCTTACATCTAAGAGCGTAACATTTAGCACAAGAACTTCTAACGAATTAAACCTATGACAAGTTTTTCTGAGTAACATTAAGAATATCTCTATAGATTGTTGCAACACCGCCGCCACGACCGATCAGATGGGGCTCATGCTTATAACAGTATCCTGGTGGAGTAGACTCATTTAGACCGAAATAATCATTTGGTTTATGCCAGGTTTCAGTAAGGCACAGAACATCGAAATTATTATCTGTGACCATTTCATTTACAATAACCGCCTTAGGTGTGAGCGATCTAATGTTTAGAAGACCTAGCTTTAGAAATTGTTTTTGTTCACTGATATTTAGATTTTCTGGTTTAATTACAATAATATTCTTGCTAGATCTTACAGTAGATTTGTTGTTTGGCTTCACTAAGCGAGGAATAGACAGTTTCTATATAATGTTCTACATTGGTACTTATATCAATTAAGTTGGGACAGCAAAGACTGTGATTTGGACTTTGACTTACTAGTCAGATGGTGTGTAGCGTCTTGGAGATGTTGTCCGACAGAACAGCCGCTCCGACTCTACTGGGGTGCAGGCCATCAGGACGGAAGAGCCTAGTTCGCTCCCAAAACAGATTCCAATTATTTACAAAGAGCAGTTTCTGTTCATTACACCATGACATTAACCATTCATTTAAAGCAAATAATCTACTGAACCTTTCTTGTCCAAGTCGGTACGTGGGAAGCGGTCCAGACACGACGATCGTTGCTCTAGGCGATGTGCTGCGTACCGTCTCGATCAGGCTCCTGTAGTCCTTCTTCAGGACCTCCGTCTGCCGCAGCCTGATGTCGTTCGTTCCCGCATGCAGCACGACAGCTCCGACGCGCTCGTCACCGTTCAGGATCTCGGGAACCTGCGCAGCGACATCAAGAACACGAGCACCAGGAAAGCAGTGAGTGCGCACCTTACCTTTACCCGAGGTAGCACGGACATGGCGGACCATGGAAGTGCCGATGATCACGGCGTCGTCGCGTTCCGACTCGCGAAGAGGGGAGAAGCGGTTCCGGGTGGAGATCTCGAAGACCGGGAGGGGCGGAGAGGTTCTTGCTCTGGTCCTGGCTCGTGTCGTGACCCAGGGTGCAGGAGTGATTGAAGGCAGAGATGATCGCGTCCTCCTGGGCAGAGAAACGCACGGAGTAGACGAAGTCGGAGTCAAAGTCACAAAGTTACTAACCACTGACTTGTGAGCATCGGCGCATGATGTTTCAAGCGCTGATCGCCGATCTCGCAGCTCGGCTTGCTTCTCCAGCAGAACACGAATCTGCTTCTCCACCGACTCCAGCTCCAGCCGTACCGAAATCAGCTTGAATGTGTCCTCACCTGCACTCAGAGGTAACGTTAGACACACATCCGATATGTTCGCCATTATAACAGATGAACAGTAAATTAGTAGTAACAGTAAACAGTAAAGCAATCCGATTGTTTTTTTTATAAGGAATAGGATCGAGGATAAGTTCACATGATATAAAAATAGAAAGTGCCTGTTTATAATTGAGTGGTAAAGAAGAAAATCAAGGATTAATTAATCAATTCGACGGAGCTCCAAACACAAACACAGACCGCACTCGCATGCGCTTATGCCCCGTTGATGCGGGCTCTAAGCACAATCAACGTGTGTCTGTACTTTCAGAGAAGCTTTCAGAGAAAGGGGTGTAAGATGAGACGACGCTCGATAGGCGTGAGGCCACGCGTGAAATGCTAGCAGGCTAAAGGCTAGTAGCCGAGATTCGGAAAGTTGGATCTAAGTAGCGATATCAAAGCAATCCGATTGTTTTTTACAAGGAATATTATCGAGGATAAGTTCACACGATATAAAAATAGAAAGTGCCTGTTTATAATTGAGTGGTAAAGAAGAAAATCAAGGATTAATGAATCAATTCGACGGAGCTCCAAACACAAACACAGACCGCACGCGCATGCGCTCTGAGATATTCTATCAAATATCAACAGATAAAAAAAAAATCAAAACCTGACGCCTTCTGCTAGAAATCTTATAATGGGCCGTGGTTGGATCTTCCATCAGGACAACGATCCAAAACAAACATCAAAATCAACACAAACATTTGTTACGAAGCACAAAATGAAGCTTCTGGCATTAACCTCACAGTTCCCTGACCTGATGAGTGGGCTGAACTGAAGAGAAGAAGCACAAACATGGATCTGGGAATCTGAAGGCTCTGGAGAGATTCTGTATGGAGGAATGATCTCTGACCTCTTGTCAGGTGTTCTCCAAACACATCAGGCATTATAGGAGAAGACTCAGAGCTGGTATCTTGTCAAAAGGAGATAGCAAAAAGTATTTAATAAAAGGGTGCCAATAATTGTGGCCAATGTGTTTCGGAGAAAAACATTTATTTTATAATGTGATTTCTTCACAAATTTTGCAAAGAAAAATACAGTTAGTTAATCATGTATAAATTCAGGCATAACATATCGCCAGTGTTTAGTCGTCTCTTCACAGGCGTCGAGTCGTCTCTCCACAGGCGTTTAGTCGTCTCATCACAGGTGTTTAGTCGTCTCATCACAGGTGTTGGGGCATCTGAAGTCTCCGTGAGAGGCTGGATACAAACTGGAGCTGACGAACGCTATTTATTTAGAAATTTTGCAAATTTTTTGAATGAAAGATCAAAAGGATAAACAATGCAGATTTATTTTTTACAGCCAGTTTTGATCATATTTACCAGGGGTGCCATTCATTCGGACCATTACTGTATATAGTAGGGAAGTATTCGATTTCGGACGCAGCTTTGGAGTACGGGCTGGTCAGGCGTGAAGATCAGGCTGGCATGACGTGAAGATCGGGCTGGTCTGGCATGACGTGCAGATCAGGCTGGTCAGGCGTGACGAAGGAACGCGGTCTCAGCTGGACGAGACTCAGGAACGGTGGTCTCGGCGGAACGAGACCCTGGAATGGTGGTCTCGGCGGGACGAGACCCTGGATCCTGGCGGTATCAGGGCTGATCTCAGGATCTGAAGCTTTCCCTGGGGTGTTGCAGAGCCCAATGGTGAATGGAGAACCATTTTGGAAAAGTACCCACTCAACAAATGCCACAAAGTTTTCTTCAGGTCCCACACCGGGCAGGCGTGCCTTTGTCTCTGCATTGAGGCCAGTATGAAAAAAACACTCAATGACAGATCAGGGAAGGAAGTAAGGCACGCCAGGTCGAGATAGGCCGCTGTGTGGGCCTCGAAAGAGAGCTGGCCTTGCTCCAACAGGATCAGCTGAACAGCGGAATCCATCTCACTTTCCTTTTATGTCTGTTCTTCTGTTATGGAAACGTAGTGGTAGGAATCACACGAAGACGAGGAGAATCGGGAAACAGGTTTTAATAACCAAACTCTTAGGAACCACAAATGACCATGAACAAGAACAGACAAAGAATGAGGGAGAACACGGTATAAATACAAGGCTGAATAAAGGAACATTAAATGGACACAGGTGAGTGAAATGATGGATAAGACACAGGTGATGTAACTAAAGACTAACAAGGAGCGGGAAAACTGAACAAGGAAGACATGTGACTGATGACAACAATAAAAAAGTGCTCACTACTGTACCATTGGCTTCAAGACAGTGCCATTGCCACTGTCATGCACCAGCTCACTGCAGACCTGGCATCGGCCTAGGACACATGTAATACATTTCCTCCTTTGAATGGATTTAAAAATTTACTGCAGTATACAATGATTGAATAATGTTGTTGTTTTACTTGATTTATGATGAATGTTGTGCTCTGACTTTCTGGAATGTTTTATATGTGTTGTGTGTTTGTGTGTAATTTGTAGTGTGGCCATCTTGGCCAGGACTCCCTGGAGGAAGAGATTTCTTTTAATCTCAATGGGACCTTCCTGGAAAAATAACGGAAATAATAATAAAAAAAATAATAATAACATTCATTACATTTAATGATGTTGGACTAGAATTTTGTAAAGACTTTTGTCAATTGATCATTTATCATCAATATATTACAGGGAATTGCTCCTGAGGCAGCAAACGACATGGTAGTGTGTAAACCAGTACCAAAGACCAAGGATCATGCCGGAACTGGTGTGAAATGTACACTGTACAGAGCATATGGTGGTAAGTCTGAATGAAACCCTGTCCAAATATTTTAATTCATAACAGAACAATGATTAGTATATTTTCACTTTATTTTCCAAAATGATGAACATTACTTAATATAAGGGTTTGGTGCATGCTCAAAACATTTTCATGTGTATTTGTCACAGGTCGGGGCGGGCCAATCGGGCTGCGCTGCACCCACCCCTCAGGACCCGTATCACCCTTGGGGAGTCGGACAGAGGCCAGGCAAGGAGGACAGACAACAAGACTTCAAGTGAATAATAATTTATTGAATATAAAATGTGATAAAAGATTTAAAGGGTGAGTCTTCTGCGCAGTGTCGTTCCGTCCGGCGGACCTGCCGAAGGCCCGCAGGGCGCAATGTAAAGGGGGGCTGCTACAGGACAATCCAGGTGTGTGTTTCGGGTATGTACTCCTCTTCTTCTACTGGTGACAGACAGAGAACTTGTGGCTGGGGGCTTCACTGCAAAGCAGTCAGGTGAGTTTACAGGCACGTAACCCTCTTCTTCTACAGGTGACAGACAGAGAACTTGTGGCTGGAGGGCTTCACTGCAAAGCAGTCAGGTGAGTTTACAGGCACGTAATCCTCTTCTTCACAGGTGACAGACAGAGAACTTACGGCTGGAGGGCTTCACCTCAAAGCAGTCAGGTGAGTTTACAGGCACGTACTCCTCTTGAACGGCCGGCAGACACAGAGCTTACGGCGGGAGAGTTCGCTGCAAAGCAGACAGGTGAATATACAGGCACGTAAAGGGTGAGTCTTCTGCGCAGTGTCGTTCCGTCCGGCGGACCCGCCGAAGGCCCACAGGGCGCAATGTAAAAGGGGGGGGGGGGGGCTGCTACAGGACAATCCAGGTGCATGTTTCGGTATGTACTCCTCTTCTACAGGTGACAGACAGATGAGTTTACAGGCACATAATCCTCTTCTTCTACAGGTGACAGACAGAGAACTTACGGCTGGAGGGCTTCACTGCAAAGCAGTCAGGTGAGTTTACAGGCACGTACTCCTCTTGAAGGGCCGGCAGACACGGAGCTTACGGCGGGAGAGTTTTGCTGCAAAGCAGACAGGTGAATATACAGGCACATAATCCTCTTCTTCTACAGGTGACAGACAGAGAACTTACGGCTGGGGAGCTTCACTGCAAAGCAGACAGGTGAATATACAGGCACGTAATCCTCTTCTTCAGCAAGGACAGACAGAGAACTTACGGCTGGAGGAATTTCACTGCATAGCAGTCAGTTGAACATTCACCTACACTTCACACATCAAAACAGTGCATCACATCACTTCATCTCAGCACTAAGTGGGAAATACATATACAGATGGCCGTCGCCCATTTGCTGACCTGGCATTCACGTCACTTCATCTCTACAATTCAGCGATTCCCACCTTCCGATTGAGTCGGCATACTCTTTCTCCCACACTCATAATGCGACGCCTATTCGCCGGCCACCCTTCCTCTTCTTCAACGCTCACGCTTCTCCCAAACTCATAATGCCGCGCCCGTTCGCCGGCCCCACTTCCTCTTCTCCAACGCTCACGCTTCCTCTGAGATCACGGTCCCCAAACACGACTGTATCTTTGGTCTGTTCTCTCTCCTTTTATCCTCCCCTAATGGCAACGTGTCCCAATCGCGGGGCTTCAATCATGCACAGCTGCCTGCGATTTTGACTAATCACCCCATTCAAGGATTTTTGCGCTAACCCGGAACTAGCCCGGTGTTCCGTTGTTATGGGTCCGGCGGGAGGCAATCTCGGCGAACATTAGTTCCGTCTTGCAAGGGAAAAAGTTAAAATTTCGTCACCTCGTGACATATTTATAGAGTAGAGTGTATTTATAGGTGATATGTGTTGGTGTCTGCTAAAATATTAAAGGTCAGATGACAATGATATGTAAATTTAATTTGACATATCTCACCTTTTTGCCAGATCCTCACATCATTGCCAGTGGTGAGAAACTGCAAGACAAACGTCCACAACCAGGCATTTGCAATTGGCCCTATGCCATTTGGGTCTTTGCTATGCCATAAGTAGAGACATTATTAAACACAATTACATTACAATTGTTACAATTTTACTGTTACATTACAATTTTAAATTTCACATCAACTATGCTATGAAAATAGGGCTGGACCTGGAACCTGACATACTGAGGCAATATTCAGATTTTTGTGATGTCTCTGTGATGCAGTGTGGGGTCATCATTCACCCTGATGCACCTCACCTTGCAGCCAGCCCTGATGCTAAAGTCTTCAACCCCAGAGAAACACCGCCATTTGGGTTGGCAGAGGTTAAGAGTTGTGATGTTGAAGATGCTGCTCAAGTTAAACACCTGATCACAGTTTGAGGCCAGGCCTGCCTTAAGAAAAGCCACAAAAATTATCAGGTTCAAGGCCAGCTGGCCTTAAGCAGACTTCAGTGGTGTGCTTTCATAACAGATACCCACACTGACTTCACAGCTGAAAGAATATTTAGGAATGAGCAGATCATCAACTGCTCAGAACAATGCAACAGAAGCTGGATTATCACAACATCTACATGAATGTATTATTATGTTGAGGCAGAATTTTCTAATGTTAATAGTTCTATGTACGTCTTTGATGCTTGTAATTCCTGTTGTAAATACTTTTTTCAATTTACAACTTCAGTCAATGTTGCATTGTATGTAAATATATATGGGCTTTTTTGTCTGTCATTGGTTCCTTTTTGCTCATGTTCCATGGTTGCAAGGAACTGCTTACAACCTTGTTTGTAGCTTTGAGCTGCTATGGAAGCTTTTTATTAGTTTCCTTCACCTCACTTTTTCACGCTATTACCAAATGTGTAAATAAAAAAATGGCAAGTTTAAATAATATTCTTGTTCTTTTAACCCTGTGGCACCGGCGTGACCAGCTCACTTTTTTTCTTATCAGTGCAAAAGAGACTCAAAATACTTGATCTTACATATGTGTTATACATCATTCGATCCTGTTAAGTGTCTATTTTTTGGTGTATACTCACAATAAAAACAAAGTGTTCTGCTTTTTGTCAAATAAAGAAAAATAAACATGATGTGAGTTTTGCCTTCTCTCTGTCAGTGAAGTCCGTTCTGAAACGAAAAATGAACTGAAACTCAGTGAATAACTTGTCTTATACTTCGTACTTCCGCTCAATTTCAGTTTGCTTCAGTTTGTCTGAGATAGCGACCTATCTCTTAGTTTTCTTCCGGCCTGAAAACAGCCGACCCAAACAACGAACAGAGGGCGGGCTGAGAGTCGTGAAGTAGACGCAAAGCGCAGAGTTTAAGATTGTATTTTAGGTTAGGGAAATTGAAAACGACCGTGGATATGGAGACACGGGATGCATTTTGCTCTGTTGTGGAGAATATTCCTGGCATTTGCAAACTGAAGCCCGAACAAGAAGAGTGTTTGTTAAACATTTTGAATGTTTATGGGTAAACGTATGGCTTACGGTTAACCAATGATTTTATACTTTAGACAAGTGTCAAGTGTCTTGTCCACTGCTCCATCACCACCTCTCTCTATAACAACAACCATGACAAAAAATATATATTTTAACTTATTTTTGTTTTACATGTTTACCCAACTTTAACAGCTAAATGTGCAACATGCTCATTTTCATGTCAAAAGAAGGCCTGAATTTTTGTATGACTGTTTAGCCTTTGTAGCCAGCTTTTTTTAGAGCCTCTACACGTTTCTTTTGGAATTTGCGCCTGGCACTCACAGCTGCTGCCACGATGGCATCTTTTGCCATTTTCTTGCCGGCCGTTGGTTTCTCAGAGTGACAAGGCCTTTTGTTCAGTTCTTCTTTATCTCTGAGCAGAGCTCTGTACCTTTGGCTCGATAGTTTTACATTTCTGCACAGCTGTACATTAACACGACTCTCCTTTGTCTTCCGGGAGTAGTGCTGAATGGCCAACACCTGCATGGTAGAGGCCTGCATTTCAGCCCGAGCCCGATGGGCCCCGACTTATTTATGCTCCTAGGGCCGGGCTTCGGGCCAATTTTCACGTCATAGTTCACACGCGGGCCGGGCCTCGGGCCTGTATTATGCTTTTTTTTTATAGCCTATTTTAGACATTGATTAAAATAGAATATGAGAAGATGACGATTGAAAAGCAAACATAGAAAGAAGTTTTATAACCTATCACACTGACATGACTGACACATGACAGTCTGCTCACGCACACAGGTTTCCCGGCGGCGCGATCTGAGATTTGCACGACCGGCTCGTTCTGTGTTTAGTGTCCTGGTATGGTAGTGAGTGTGACTTCAGCACAGCTGGAAAAAGTACGACTGGATTAAAACCTTCCAATGTGGATGCTGTGCTTTTTCTTCACGATGCTCTGAGACTGTTCTTAGCCATGTTAGGAGGTTGTTTGATTGGTCTTTATTTTCATGAGTCTGTTGGAAACTATTGAAAATAAGAATGGCCATGTTCTGTAGTGAAGACTTGATTTTTGAAGAGAAAAAACACATATATTTGAACTATTCGAACATCTGATTGCGCATTTTGTCAATGCATTTTGTCAGAGCATTACGTCAATAACAGGACAAATTAATACAAAGAGACATAACTACTTGTTTGTTTATTTAAGTTTAAACATATTTGACAATGTATTACTACAGAAAAACAAGTAAATCAACTAATGGCCAAGACCGCAGTGCTCACTCTGGCTCGCTCGCTCACTCACACTCGCAGGCACTCTTTCTCTCTCTCGCCCTCACCAAAAAAACACATATATTTGAACTATTCGAACATCTGGTTGCGCATTTTGTCAATGCATTTTGTCAGCGCATTACGTCAATAACAGGACAAATTAATACAAAGAGACATAACTACTTGTTTTTATTATAGATTTTATTATAGATTTTATTATTTAGAAAACAAGTAATTTAGCCATATAAGAATACACAATTATTTCTTGTATGAGTCCTGGACTCTGTCTAGGTGACTTTCTGTAAAAGGCAAGACCTTCTGTAAAAAAAGATCCTGAATGTCAGTACTATTCTGAGAGGTCAAATGGTATAAGCTATTTACCCAAAACTATCTATAGGGTGTGGGGACCTTCTATGGAAGAAGATGTATGTATATAACTCTGAACTCAAAATTACTCGGGAGCACCAAATGCCTAGAGGGCCAGTGGGCTGGAGGGCCAGAGCGTTAGAGCGCCGTTCTATGGAACGGAACGGCGTTCGAAAATAAAGTCTAATTATTTCATCAAAGATCTCTGCAAAGTTATTTACAGAACAATTGAAACCGCTTCACTTGCAAATCCTGACCTTCCTCATCTTTCCATCATTTGTGAAGTTCTTGGACCTGTTCCCCAACACCTTGATCCGGGCCCTGACTGTTTCCTGTACTTCACGCTTCTGTAGAATGGCACTGACAACGTCCTTGTATGTACACTTATCTTCATTGCTCAGGAAGGCATAGTAAAACATGACCAGTGCATCCCACATTCGCAATGTTTCCAGACTGACATCCAAGACTGAGAGCCACCGGTGTGGAATATAGCACTCTGGCCATGAGAAATGGATTCCAAATAAGCTGCAAATTTCTCTGAGGCCATCTTTCATGTCAGCTGACCATTTGTGGTCTGTGTGCAGGTCTGACAGCAAAGACTCAACCCAATGCTCAAAAGGACATCACAATTTCTTGCTGGCATTATGAAGGTGGTGACATGAGTCACCATTGATGTCAAGGAGATGGGGGCACGGCGGTCTCTGATCTTCTTTTCCAAGCCATTTTTAGAGCCCCTCATAACAGCACAAGAGTCCATGAGAATTGACACCAGATTATCCCATGGGAGATTCATCCTTTCAAAAAGCCTATCCAGTGCACTGAAGAGAGATTCTGCCGTTACAGATATGAGCTCCAAAGCTGCAAGGTGTTGGACAACCATCCTCTTGTGTTTCTCAGACCAGTAGCTAACAAGCACACCTAAAACTCTTGTTTGTCTTGCTTGTGGCCTGTTGAGGGAGAAGGGCACACTTCTGAATTCCTCAAGTACTTAATCCCAGGATAGTCTTCTTCACACCATGGGTGAGCTTGTATGAGGCAGATGTCCTGTCCATTGACAGTTCAGCAAGTGCTTTTGGATCTTTGGCCAACTCTTGAGCCAATTCAATGATCCCAGACGTGACTGACAGGGGAAGAGAATTCTCAGCAATAAATCCAAGAATGAGTGCCTGAAAAACAGAATTTGATTAAACACCATACATCCTAAATATATGTTTTAATAATTAAATTAATAGGTTTATAATACCATCTTCACTGATTATAATGTAGTCAAAACCATTATTTTAAAGGAGTAGTAGGAGTATTTGTTTTTGAGTATTCTCCCCATTGGAAGCAATCTTATTTGCTGCAATCTTCCCACTTGTGCCATAGTTAATAGGGTGGTTGCAAATAGCTTTGCCTGGTTCTCTAAGTTAATAGGGTAGTTGCAAATAGCTTTGCCTGGTTCTCTAATTTTGCTAAAGCAATTAAGTGAGAAAGTGTTTCCCTCAACTTGGACAGTCTCCAGTAACCAGCTCCATTTAAACCGATTCTTGACCCCCTCTGCGATAGACTTTAATTCAGGGCTGTTTAGTGCTAGCTTGGTCATGAGTCTGTGTATGCTGGAAATCAAGACTAATGGAAAATTGTCATTAGAATGTAAGAATAGTACATTCCTTCCATTTGGTCTGACAAAGAAAAGCAGGATAACATATTTCTAGTGCTATAATGACAAAGTAATCCATATAAAAAAATATATTCATATTTACATGTTTGACTATCTATGTCTATCCGCTCTTTAGAAAGGTTGAGAACTAGAGCAGAGGTGCACGAGCGCAGAATGGAACAACACTTGCTATAGCTTAGAAAGTTTTAATACTTTCCGTGTCTGCGCTGCCATTAAACATATTGGATCCACGGGGTCACTGAGCTCATCATGTGAACAGACAGGCACAGAAGTGCTGCGCGAGTAAACACCACTCTGTGGGTAGGAACCACAGTACTGGTACAACAGTATTTTCTTTAGCGGCTATAGAAACATTGGTAACACTGTACAATAAGGTTCATTAGTTAACATTAGTTAATCTATTAACTAACATGAACTAACAATGAGCAATACATTTGTTACAGTATTTATTCATCTTTGTTAATGTTAGTTAATAAAAATACAGCTGTTCATTGTTTGTTCATGTTAGTTCACTGTGCATTAACTAATGTTAACAAATACAACCTTTGATTTTGATAACGTATTAGTAAATGTTGAAATTAATATTAACTAACATGAATAAATGCTGAAGAAGAATTGTTCATTCTTAGTTCATGTTAACTAAGCTAGTTAACTAATGTTAACTAACGAACCTTATTGTAAAGTGTTACCGAAACATTTTTATATCTTCTTGAAATAATTTAGTCTATAAATAAATATAGGCTGATGATACAGTGAGCCACATTTAGAGCAATGGTGCTGGGCAATGTTGCTGTCAATGGTAATGAGTAAAGATTACTACCGTAATACTCTTCCCCCACCACTCCGCCACCCGCCCTGACCGCTGCTATCCATTCAAAACATAGTCAGACTTGCCAGAAATGTTGCTGGGCAAGAAGCTGGCAAAAAGTTGCCCCTGTGTATCATCAGCTTTAAAGAGTGCTGCTCTAGCAGTGTAACCTTAAAGTTATTCGATTAATTTTAATGAATAAGAGACAGCAGTAAAGGTTGTTGCCTGTTTAAGACCTGGTGGCCTAACTGTTAAAGAAAGAGATATATTATTCAGGAAACTCAGATCAAACAGCCAGATCAGTCTTTGTCTATTGATAAACTGTAGAAATAAGATTAAGTTCAAGACACTTCAACTCTGATGTGGGTGAGACGAGAGCGACCGCGACAGTTTCATCAAAGAGTATAGAAGAACAAGAGGCGAAACTCTGATGCTTTTTTGGTAACAGCCACTAGGTGGCGCTTCGGTAGCACGGCCGCCATTTTGGAGTGAAGATTCCAACTGAAGCTGATGGACAACAGCACAGATAACAGTTTTTTGAGGTAGTTTTTTATTGCATTATTGAGTATTTCCATTTTATGCAACTTTACACATTTATTACTATTATTAGTTACCAACTCCACTAGGCCTGAAATATATTTTGTACGTTTTAATCCCCTGGATCATGCTACAAACAATGATCTTAATGCATTGTCCATTATCCTATAATTGCCACTTTTGTACAGTGGCTGTGTTTTAACGGTCATTAATATAAGATAGTACCGCAAAAAAAAAAAAACAGTTTACTGTAAAGCTATTCTATTGCTGTTATATATTATTGTCCAACATTTACATTTTAGTACAATTACATTTATTTGCTGAATTCATTTATTTCATTGATAAGTTATTTTTGTATGTAACGTTATGTGTACCTTCTAGGAAACGGTCTAACGTTATTACAACGTTATGAACTCTTATCACTTTATTCTTACCTGTCACACTTAATGTAGAGAGTAATATAATTAATTAAATCCTTGAACTTCCCTGTCAAGTTATATGGGGGGAAAAAGCCTGGTTAAGTACCAACTTATTTTGAACTGCTATAACGTTAACTGTTGTGTGTTAAAATAATCACCTAATTATTTCAACCTAAAAATGACCTCTGCACAGGACTAAATATATGTATACTATATGACTGCCGAGTCGCTTTCACCCCAAAATGGTAGAAGCGTAGCGCTGCTGCTCCTGGGCGCTGGTGTTGCAATGGAACATTCTACTGGCTTTCACTTCAGGATTGCTTTCCCTGATCGATTGCTCCTGTCTGCCTGCTGTGTGTGAGTGTGTTTGCTCCGAGGCTGTAAGCTCCGTCTAAGCCTCGCATTTCTTTCTGTTTTGAACCATCATTTCTAGTTGTTTATACTAATTACAGTTTACCTAACATCTCAGATTAACCTAACATCGCTAGCTTCCGTTATTAACACAACATGCTAGGATCTCGCTAGCCGTTAGTGCTAACGCGCCACCCGTGCGCTCAGTTATTTATTTATTTTTCTTGTGCGCGCCCGCGCATCTGAGTTCATTAAAAGCCCAGGTGATTAAGAATCAGTCAACAAACACGGTGAGTAATGTCTTGTCCTGTTATTGTCACCTGCACCTCATGCCATATGTTTACTATAGCTTTCCCCGTCGGCATAGGGTTTATATGTGATAAATGCAAGGAGACAGTCAGGCTGACGGAGAAGATTTCAGAATTAGAGACACGCATCCAAACTTTAATTGAGGATAGTAAGTGTGCTCGAGCCTTAGATAGTACTTTGGATGCGCCTAGCATAGTGAACCATTTACATAATTCGGTTCCGGCTGAGTTATTGCCTGTGCAGCCAGGCAGATGGGTGACTGTGAGAGATCGCTCTAGTCGCGGATCAAAAAACCACTCTTCTGTTCCGATTACCATAACAAATCGATTTGCCCCTCTCAGTGAAACACCCACTGAGAATGCTGTTGATTGTGCCCTGGTAATTGGCGAGTCTATTACACGGAACGTGAAAATAGAGACACCAGCCACCATAGTCACATGTTTGCCGGGAGCCAGAGCGCCTGACATCAAAGCAAATTTAAATGTGCTGGCTAATGCTAATCGTAAATTTTCTAAGATTGTTATTCACGTCGGCACTAATGATGTTCGACTTTGCCAGTCGGAGATCACCAAAATTAATATTAAAGAGGTGTTTGAACTCGCAATTACGATGTCAGGCACTGTAATTTGCTCTGGTCCCCTTCCTGTTCGAAGGAGTGATGAGATAGTTAGTAGATTGTGTTCACTCAATGGTTGGTTGTCTAAGTGGTGTCTGCAAAATAATATAGAATTCATAGACAATTGGAAAA
The DNA here is from genome assembly GCA_036326025.1 of Chrosomus eos. Taxonomy (NCBI): domain Eukaryota; kingdom Metazoa; phylum Chordata; class Actinopteri; order Cypriniformes; family Leuciscidae; genus Chrosomus; species Chrosomus eos. The sequence continues at coordinate 41,245,033 of CM070822.1, forward strand.
GTTTTTGGGGCAAACCTGACCTGTTGAAAAGAGATGGTATTCATCCCTCCTGGGATGGTGCTGCACTTCTCTCTAGTAATTTGGCTCATAGTCTTAAAGATAAAACATGACAAGCTGGGGCTCAGGTCAGGAAGCAGAAAAACTGGCTAAACCAACCATCTGCTAGCGGCCTCGCGTCACCAAGGTCAGATAAATCTCAACACATAGAGACTCTTTCACCTAGATATCATCATATAGAAACTGTCTGTTCCCCGAATTTGGAAATCCAAAAAACGTCCAAACCTTTCTAAGGTTAAAAATGAATTGATGTTCAACAAATAAAAAAACAAATATAATACAGATGAGCAAATGATAAAGCTTGGGTTGCTGAATATTCGATCCCTTACTTCAAAAGCGCTCATAGTTAATGATATGATTTCAGATTATAACCTAGATGTGCTGTGTTTGACAGAAACCTGGCTAAAACCAAACGATTACATTAACTTAAATGAGTCCACCCCGCAAGATTACTGTTATAAACATGAGCCTCGTCCGAAAGGCAAAGGAGGAGGTGTTGCTGTAATTTATAGTAATATTCTCAAAACCACTAAGAAATCTAGTTTTAAATATACTTCTTTTAAAGTGTTGGTGGTTAATGTAAATATATATAGTGTAAACGATAAATCACGTTTGAGAATTCTGCTGGCTACTGTATACAGGCCACCAGGGCACCAAAAAGATTTTATCAAAGAATTTGCTGACTTTCTATCAGAATTAATATTGACTATAGATAAAGTCCTAATTGTTTGTGATTTTAATATACATGTAGATAATGAAAAAGATGCATTGGGATTGGCATTTAAAGACATTATAAACTCTATTGGAGTTAGACAACACGTGTCAGGACCTACTCATTGTCGTAATCATACTCTAGATATAATATTATCACATGGAATAGATGTTGATGCCGTTGAAATTCTGCAGCAGAGCGACGACATCTCCGATCATTATCTAGTCTTGTGTAAATTACATTTACCCAAGGCTGCAAAGCCGACTCCGTGTTATAAATATGTTAGACCTATCACGTCTGCCACTAAAGATTGCTTTATCAATAATCTTCCTAATCAGTTTCATCATCTCAGCATCCCGGATAGCTTAGAAGAACTTAATATTGCAACAGAAACGTTTAACTCTCTCTTTTCCAGTACTTTAGACACAGTTTTCTCCGCTGCGCTTAAAGAAGATTAAAGAAAATAGTCCAGCGCCGTGGTACAACGAGCACACTCAGGCCCTTAAGAGAGCAGCCAGAAAAATGGAGCGCAACTGGAAGAAAACAAAACTAGAGGTTTTTCGGATTGCGTGGAAGGAGAGCTCGATTGCTTACAGAGAGGCTTTAAAAGATGCTAGATCTGATTATTTTTCAAACCTATTAGAAGAAAATAAACATAATCCTAGGTATTTATTTGAAACAGTGGCTAAACTAACAAAAAAGAAAGCTTCAAGCTCAGATGTTTCCAAGAAACACAGCAGTAATGACTTTATGAATTTCTTCACTTATAAGATCGATAATATCAGGGACAAAATTATAACTATGCAAACGTCTACTACAGTATCACATCAGGGAGTGCAGTGTAGTCTTCATGATGAAAAACTTGATTCATTTGTTGCTATAGGAGAGGAAGAATTTTGCAAACTCGTTAAATCATCTAAATCAACAACATGTATGTTAGACCCTATACCGACTAAACTATTGAAAGAGATGCTTCCAGAGGTCATAGATCCTCTTCTAAATATCATTAATTCATCTTTGTCTCTAGGATACGTACCAAAAATCTTTAAGCTGGCTATGATTAAACCACTTATTAAAAAAACGCAACTTGATCATACAGAATTAGTCAATTACAGGCCGATCTCGAATCTACCTTTTCTGTCAAAGATATTAGAAAAAGCAGTATCCTCACAACTTTGTTCCTTTTTAGAAAAAAATAATATCTGCGAGGATTTTCAATCAGGATTTAGACCGTACCATAGTACTGAGACTGCTCTCATTAAAGTCACAAATGATTTGCTCTTATCCGATCGTGGTCGTATCTCTCTATTAGTGTTACTCGATCTTAGTGCGGCATTTGATACTATCGACCACAACATTCTTTTAAACAGACTAGAAAACTATGTTGGCATTAGTGGAATTGCACTAGCATGGTTTAAATCATATTTATCTGACCGTTTTCAGTTTGTAGCAGTAAATGAAGAGATGTCTTATCGATCACAAGTTCAGTATGGCGTACCACAAGGCTCAGTACTAGGACCGCTGCTGTTCACTCTGTACATGCTACCATTAGGAGATATCATTAGGAAACATGGAATTAGCTTTCACTGTTATGCTGATGATACTCAGCTGTATATTTCTTCAAAACCTAACGAAACTTACCAACTCACAAAATTAACGGAATGCATAGCTGATATAAAAAATTGGATGACTAGTAATTTCCTACTACTAAATTCTGAAAAAACAGAGATTCTAATTATTGGACAAAAAACTTCCTCACCTAATAACCTAGAATACTGTCTAACTCTTGATGGCTGCTCTGTTAAGTCTTCGTCGTCAGTTAGGAACCTGGGTGTGCTCTTTGATACCAATCTTTCATTTGAAAGTCACTTGTCTAGTATCTGTAAAAGAGCATTTTTCCATCTTAAAAATATATCTAAATTACGTCATATGCTCTCACGGACAAATGCGGAACAATTAGTTCAACCTCAAGGCTAGATTATTGTAATGCTCTACTGGGTGGTTGCCCTGCACGCTTATTAAACAAACTACAGCTGGTCCAAAACGCAGCCGCTAGAGTTCTTACCAGAACCAGGAAGTATGACCATATTAGCCCGGTTCTGTCAACACTGCATTGGCTGCCTATTAAACATCGTATAAAATTTAAAATATTGCTGATTACTTACAAAGCACTAAATGGTTTAGCTCCCCAGTACTTGAGCGAGCTCTTAACGCATTATAGTCCTGCAAGTCTACTGTGATCTCAAAATTCTGGCCAGCTGATAATACCTAGAATATCTAAATCGACTGCTGGCGGTAGATCCTTTTCCTATTTAGCACCAAAACTTTGGAACAATCTTCCTACCATTGTCCGGGAAGCAGACACAGTCTGTCAGTTTAAAACTAGACTAAAAACACATCTCTTTGACCTAGCATTCACATAATACATTATAGACTTCGATAATTAATTGTTAGGCTGCATAGATTAGGTCAGCCGGAACCGGGAACACTTCCCTCAAATCCTGATGTACTTGTTACCTCATAAGAAGAATGGCATCTACACTAATTTCAAAATTTATAGGCAAGACAAATAGTTTGTTTAGGCATGGTTTGTAGCGAATTACGAACCAGCGCACACATATATTCAAACGCACATAACTATAGAATAAATTCTTAACGCGTATGTAAACGCCATCAGCGTTTATCATAGGTTCGCTTTTAAAGTCTATTTGGAGAGAACGGCGTCGTCTTAGCGGCCCCTAATTTAATAACAAATGATCATTTCGACGGAAGTGAATCAATCAAAACTAACTTTAGCTGGAAACAACATATTCAAGAACCGCTATAAAACCAAACCATCCTTTGTTACCTTAAATTATATGTTTGTCTCTGTAAAGCTGCTTTGAAACAATCTACATTGTTAAAAGCGCTATATAAATGAGGATGACTTGACTTGACTTCTTGTCAATATACGTTCTTTGGTTTCATGGGATCGCACCCAGTAGTATATATAATACGTTGCCATGGTTACCACCCATAGAGCACCTGCCGTTGACTAGCGGAGCATTTGTCTGCCTGTCGGTAAATATATGAGATAGCGCAGAGCGACCCCACGGATCCAAGCCGTCTGAAATCAGTATCAGTATTTGCCTGTATCAGTATTTAAGCGAATATCGTTTATTATCTTTATGAGCGCCGTCTCTGTACTGTGATGCGATTGGAAACCAGATTGAAAATTGTCAAAGTATCCATTTGAGCTTAAGAATTTGTTCAGCTGATTGAAGACAACCTTTTCAATGATCTTGCCTATGAAAGGAAGATTTGATCGGTCTATAATTGCTTAAGATGGTCTTATCGAGACTGCTCTTTTTCAGGAGGGGCTTGACAACTGCAGTTTTCAGGGAGTTTGGAAAACTCCCAGAGAGAAGTGAGGCATTTACCACTTCTAGGATATCTGCTTCTAAACAGTTTAACACATTTTTGAAAAAAGATGTGGCAAGTGCGTCAAGGGCGCAGGTTGATGTTTTAAGGTGCTGTATGGTTTCTTCCAAAATTTTGCCAGTGATGAACTGCTGGAACGTCAGATGGTTCACCCGACCAGGGGAATAGTGGCGGTTGGTAACCGAGTATGCTCTGGAACGGAGTGAGGCCGGTGGTGGATTGTCGGAGGGAGTTTTGTGCATACTCGGCCCAGGGTAGGTAACGACTCCAGCAGTCCTGGTGGTCGTGGCAGTATGATCGCAGATATCTCCCTATTTCCTGGATCTTCCGCTCAGTCTGGCCGTTGGACTGGGGATGGTATCCTGAAGTAAGGCTGACGGTCACACCCAGAAGATTGAAGAATGCCCTCCACACTCGAGATATGAATTGCGGGCCACGGTCGGAGACAATATCCTCGGGGATACCGAAGTTCCGGAACACATGTTGAAACAGGGCTTCCGCGGTTTCAAAGGCTGTAGCCAGACCAGAAAGTGGGATCAGTTTACATGCTTTAGAAAAACGATCGACCACTACTAGAATGCAGGTGTGGTTATCGGACAGGGGAAGGTCGGTGACAAAATCCGCCCCGAGATGGGACCAAGGTCGAGAAGGTATGGGCAGAGGAACCAGCTTGCCTTCAGGGAGGTGTCGAGGAACTTTGGCCATGGCGCAGACTGAGCATCCTTTGACGAACCGGGAAATATCTTGGGCCATCCCTGGCCACCAATAGCGTTGTTGGACGAGCGAGAGAGTAGATTGGCTGCCTGGGTGTCTCTTTATCTGGCAGAAGTGGTCGAAGGATCCGCGGGCAGCTGAGGAGAGGGAAATGGAAGGAGACCGGAGATTGGAGCTGGAGACGAGTCGAGGAGAACTGGAACAACAGCAGGTAAGTAGCGAAGGAGTAGAGAAGGTCTCAAGCGGGAGTCTGTAAATGTAGTAGTTAACGAGACCAGACAGTGAGTGACTGTGAGAGGTGAGTCTTTATAGTGAGGGTGATTGGCACAGGGATTGATGACAACAGGTGATGATGATTAGTATTCAGGGGAACTGGAACGAGTGGGTGGAGTGATGGTGTCTGGTGCTGACGTCGGTGGATCCGTGACAGCGCTCTGCTCTTCTGCATTGTCTTTTCATATTTTGCACTGCTGTTGAGTTTCTCCAAGGTGCTTTTTGTCTACCACTATTCTTCCTGACTTTCACAGGAGCAATATCATCAAGTACACTTTTAACTTTTGAGTTAAAAGAATCAAGGAGAAAATCAACAGAGTCAGCAGATCTGCTTGGTGTTAAAGATATGGCCTTCATAAATAGTACACTAGTGTTCTCATTTAAGCATCTCCTTGACAGACACAGGTCTAGCTTTAATGGCAAAAGAGATCAATACATCAAAGAAAATACAATAACAATCGATGAAATGTTTAGACCCTTACTGATAAGTAAATCTAGAGTGTGTCCACGATTATGTGTGGGTCCATGTACATGCTGAGACAGAACAAAGGTTGTTTTGATTTCTTTTGACATATTGGTTTCTGCATTATCTATGTGAATGTTAAAATCTCCAGCAATGGCAAAACAGTCAAACTCAGAGGAAATTGTTGATAACAGTTCTGTAAAGTCCTCAGCAAAGGCTGGAGAGTATTTTGGAGGCCTGTAAACAATGATAAGTAAAATGCGTGGAGCACCTTTTAACACAATTCTCAGATATTCAAAAGACGGGTAATTACCAAATGATATTTGCTTACATTGATAGACATCTTTAAAAAGAGCAGCTAAACCCCCACCTCTCTTACCCGCTCTGCAAACACTCATAAAAGTGAAGTTAGGAGGGGATGTTTCATTGAGGACTGTTGCACTGCAGCTGTCTTCTAGCCAAGTTTCATTTAGCAACATAAAATCCAGGTTGTATGTGGTTAAGTCGTTGACTAAAAGTGATTTATTTTTAAGTGAGCAGATGTATAAAACTGCTAACTTAACAGTCTTACTTTTTGTCCCCACAGCATTCTTAGTTTGGCGTATAATAGGCACCAGATTAGATGGGTTTGCTGTATGGCTTTTGAAGGTCTTAGACTTTCTATCATGTAATCGAACAGCAATAGAGAAAGATACAAGCACACTGGGTTCCCGCTTGTTCTGTAAACATTTGAGAAAATTACTGTTATCATAGCAGGGACCCGACACATATCACTGAGAGCTGGTATCAGTTGTTTTTGGTTCACCTTGAGCCGCTGGAGGAGGGTGTGGGCCCTGGCGCTGTGGCAGATGCCGAAGAGCTCTCACAGGAGGAGGGAGAGGGCGAGCCGGGGCCGCAGGCTTTGGTGGTTGCGGGGCCTGCCGTTTTTTGGTTGATATCTGGGGGCTTGCAAAAGAGTAGGATAGTTTGGTTCCAGCATACACCAGTTGTTCCATTTTCTCTGAGAAGCACAGAAGTGGATATTCTGGAGAGAGGGATAGCGTAAAATGCTGTCCTGGATTTCCTGGCTGTTTTCCAGAAAGTCATCCTTGGGTGCTGAATCTTGGAGCAGTTCTAGTATGTCACAGTCTGTCTGTGGTGAGCTCTGTGGGCAGGGCTCAGCTGAGATTGTGTCCGTGAGCAGAGGTTGTTGTGGCTGTTATCATTGTCCTTGTGTGATGCGTCAACCACATGTCCATTCAGGTGCAGAAGTGAAGTCCTGTGATCATTCATACTGTGTCCAGGTGTGTGTGTGCCATTCAAGGTTGAGTGGATTGGCACACACTGCAGAAGGATGATGGAGGGAGAAGTAGATATTGTCCTTTAGAACTCTTGAACCAAGTTTGTTTGGGTGGTAGCCATCCTGTTGAAACAGTTGCCTCTGACTCTAGAAAAGATTGAAGTTGTCAATTAAGTTCACTCCTTTTATATTGCAGGTTTTTTGCAGCCATGTATTAAGCCCAAACAACCGTGAAAATGTTTGTTCCTCTTGCTGGGAGTGGTCCACTGATGTCAGGAACCACTGGAAATAACAGGACCCAAGCGCAGAGATGAGCGGTGAATGGTGATTTATTGACAATAGGAAGTAACAATGTGTACAGTTGCACAGTCCAGAGACAGCCCACAACAGAGGTCAAGACAGGAGACCCGGGCACAGGATTGAGCAGCCCAGTAACCAGCAGTTAGTGCAGTCTCAGGATGGGCAGGACAGGACTCAACTCGAACACACAGGAGAAACAAGACAAGAGCAAAACACTAAAACATTATAGAAGTACAAGACAGGGCAAACACTGTAGTTAAGTAACTGAAAAACTAAACTCTTAAATAAAAGAGAGAGAGAAACTAACAAAACACTAAAGTAAATCACTAAAGTAAAACTAGTCTACAACAGGAGAATGTTAGGTATTAAATAAGTGAAAACACAGGCTAAATAATAAATCAAAGAGAAAAGCAAAGTAACAGAAACTATAAATCTGAGAGACAGAACCAAACAAAAACTAGAATAGCTCAAGTAAAACAAAGCTAAAGAAAGGGAAGTTAGTCTAAGATAACTCAAAGCAAAAGCTGCAAGGATACAAGCTACAGAGAGAGCTTTGGACAATCACACCTGGATATGACACGAGAAATGTCTAGAACATGAACACAAAACAACGATCCAGCAAAGACAAGCAACAAGGAAGCACAATATAAAGGGAGTGGAGCAAACAAGGACCAGGTGAAGACAATTAGTGAATGACAACTAGACAAGGACTAAACGAGGGGGCGTGGTAAGTTGAAACTAGGAGACAAGACAAATGGCCAATATAAACAAAGAGAAAGCCATGTGCTCAAGCACAACACAAACATGGAAACATTAAACAAAGATACAAGAGACAAAGCTGCCAGGGCAGAACCCTGACAACTGATGAATGTTTGAACTTTCAGTCTTTTAAGTGTTTCAAAAAGTTCATTGAAATCCTTCTTAAAGGGATAGTTCACCCCAAAATGAACCCTGTAACACTTTTGTTCATCTTCGGAACACAAATTAAGATATTTTTGATTAAATCTGAGAGCTGGATCACTCCTCCATAGGCTTTTAAGAGATTGAAACTTGCCATCCCCGAAAAGTTATTAAAGAAATCGTTAAAATAGTCCAAGTGATTACAGTGGCTCAATCTTAAGTTTATAAAGCGATGAGAATAATTTTGGAGCGCAAAAAAAACTAACAAAAATAACGACTTTATTCAAGTATTAATTTCCATTTCTGTTATTAACGTAGTATAATTGCGTAATGCTTCTGGTTGAACGCCACACGCATCACACACATGACCAAGAAGTTTTTGCCTCCTCTTACCTCTCAAACCTTGGCGTACCCCACGCCCCTTGTCTTTTTTTCCCCTCACAGCCTGTCTCAAGGTGACGGGCCACAGGATGGACAGTGGTCATTTTATGGGCACCTTACCGCCTACCTTGCCTGTATCTATGGGCATTGCGGTGGGGTGTTCCAGAACATGACCATTGTGGAGGTGGAGGCAGCGCAACAGGCCGCCATGGATGGGTGCTACGTCATCAATGTGAGTGGTTTTCTCTTTCTCTATCTCTCTCTCTCTGCAGTTCTCTCTTACGCCACTCATTTGTCGCTGTTTCCACAAATTTCTTCCCACAAGACCAACCAGGCCTTTGGGGCTGCTCAGCTGGCCTTGGGCGAGGAGTATGGGTGGTTGGCGGAGTTCCTGGCCATGAGGAAGGACTTAGTGGGCGGTAGCGATGCCCACTACTTCTTCTTCACGTCCAAGCCCAGCTCGTGCAAGAACCTGAACCAGTAATTTCAGGAGGCATGGGCTGGGATGGACCTGCCAGGGGCTCCGACCTTTAATGATGTGCGGACCTCCATCACCACCCATATAAGTTTTCCAGCCCATGTTTCTGCCTTGTGAATTTCTGACGAGCGTGTGTTTTGTTTCCAACTATGCTTTCCTCTCTGTACAGGCCAAGAACACCCACAGCCACGGGGACAGGCACAAAGTGGCACGGTTCATGTGCCACAATACCTCCACGGCTGACCGGTTCTACACCCTAAACTTGGACGCCAAGCAGGCTGCGGAACAACGCAGACTGTTTGAGGCAGCCGTGGAGGGTCCGTCCCCAGCCGCCAGCAATCGGCAGATGGCAGAGTCTGCTTTGGTAAGTCCAACTTTTAGTGGGTCTGTTTAACCGTTTGTCTGACGAGTGTGCGTGTTCGCTGATTCTTTGTCAAGTCATCCTCATTTATATAGCGCTTTTAACAACGTAGGTTGTTTCAAAGCAGCTTTACAGAGATAAACATACAATTTAAGGTAACAGATTGGTGTGGTTTTATAGCGGTTATTGAATAATGTTGTTTCCAGCTAAAGTTAGTTTTGATTGATTCTCTTCCGTCAAAATGATCTTTTTTTAATTTTATTTTTTTATTAAATTAGGGGCCGCTAAGAGGACGCCGTTCTCTCTAAACGCAAACCTGTGATAAGCGCTGATGGCGTTCACATGCGCATTAAGAATTTATTCTATAGTTATGTGCGTTTGAATATATGTGCGTGGGTTTGTAATTCGCTACAAACCATGCCTAAACAAACTACTTGTCTTGCCTATAAATTTGATGCAGAATTTTATTTTATTTTATCATTTTGGGTAGGGACGTGAAAACCGGAATTTCAACAGCGCTTTATCTGTAGAGTGGGATAGGGATCCTCCATAGGGAGAGGCTAGTTGGCACTTCAGCACTGCGTTGTCATCTGGTCCAGGCGAAGGTCCTTCGTCAGATCTGGAAAACGGCCTGGATCCAGCAGGCTGCAGGAAAACCTCGGGATAAACAAAGACACTAAATTAGCGTAGATGCCGTTCTTCTTATGATGTAACGAGTACATCAGGATTTAAGGGAAGTGTTCCTGGTTCCGGCTGACCTTATCTATGCAGCCTAACATTTAATTATAGAAGTCGATAATGTATTATGTGAATGCTAGGTCAAAGAGATGTGTTTTTAGTCTAGCTTTAAACTGACAGACTGTATCTGCTTCCCGGACAATGGTTGGAAGATTGTTCCAAAGTTTTGGTGCTAAATAGGAAAAGGATCTACCGCCAGCAGTCGATTTAGATATTCTAGGTATTATCAACTGGCCGGAATTTTGAGATCGCAATAGACGTGAAGGACTATAATGCGTTAAGAGCTCGCTCAAGTACTGCGGCGCTAAACCATTTAGTGCTTTGTAAGTAATCAGCAATATTTTAAAATGTATACGATGTTTAATAGGCAGCCAATGCAGTGTTGACAGAACCGGGCTAATATGGTCATACTTCCTGGTTCTGGTAAGAACTCTAACGGCTGCGTTTTGGACCAGCTGTAGTTTGTTTAATAAGCGTGCAGGGCAACCACCCAGTAGAGCATTACAATAATCTAGCCTTGAGGTTGAACTAATTGTTCCGCATTTGTCCGTGAGAGCATATGACGTAATTTAGATATATTTTTAAGATGGAAAAATGCTCTTTTACAGATACAAGACAAGTGACTTTCAAATGAAAGATTGGTATCAAAGAGCACACCCAGGTTCCTAACTGACGACGAAGACTTAACAGAGCAGCCATCAAGAGTTAGACAGTATTCTAGGTTATTAGGTGAGAAAGTTTTTTGTCCAATAATTAGAATCTCTGTTTTTTCAGAATTTAGTAGTAGGAAATTACTAGTCATCCAATTTTTTATATCAGCTATGCATTCCGTTAATTTTGTGAGTTGGTAAGTTTCGTTAGGTTTTGAAGAAATATACAGCTGAGTATCATCAGCATAACAGTGAAAGCTAATTCCATGTTTCCTAATGATATCTCCTAATTGTAGCATGTACAGAGTGAACAGCAGCGGTCCTAGTACTGAGCCTTGTGGTACGCCATACTGAACTTGTGATCGATAAGATATCTCTTCATTTACTGCTACAAACTGATAACGGTCAGATAAGTATGATTTAAACCATGCTAGTGCAATTCCACTAATGCCAACATATTTTTCTAGTCTATTTAAAAGAATGTTGTGGTTGATAGTATCAAATGCCGCACTAAGATCGAGTAACACTAATAGAGAGATACAACCACGATCGGATTATAAGAGCAAATCATTTGTGACTCTAATGAGAGCAGTCTCGGTACTATGGTACGGTCTAAATCCGGACTGAAAATCCTCGCAGACACCATTTCTTTCAAGAAAGGAACACAGTTGTGAGGATACTGCTTTTTCTAATATCTTTGACAGAAAAGGCAGATTCGAGATCGGCCTGTAATTGACTAATTCTGTAGGATCAAGTTGCTTTTTTTAACAAGCGGTTTAATCATAGCCAGCTTAAAGCTTTTTGGTACGTATCCTAATGACAAAGATGAATTAATGATTTCTAGAAGAGGATCTATGACCTCTGGAAGCATCTCTTTCAATAGTTTAGTCGGTATAGGGTCTAATATACATGTTGTTGATTTAGATGATTTAACGAGTTTGCAAAATTCTTCCTCTCCTATAGCAACAAATGAATCAAATTTTTCGTCATGAAGACTACACTGCACTGTCTGATGCGATATTTTAGTTGACAGTTACATAGTTATAATTTTGTCCCTGATATTATCGATCTTATAAGTGAAGAAGTTCATAAAGTCATTACTGCTGTGTTTCTTGGAAACTTCTGGGCTTGAAGCTTTCTTTTTCGTTAGTTTATTCCCTTGTTCAAATTAATACCTAGGATGATGTTTATTTTCTTCTAATAGGTTTGAAAAATAATCAGATCTAGCAGCTTTTAAAGCCTCTCTGTAAGCAATCGAGCTCTCCTTCCATGCAATTCGAAATACCTCTAGTTTAGTTTTCTTCCAGTTGCGCTCCATTTTTCTGGCTGCTCTCTAAAGGTCCCGGGTGTGCTCGTTGTACCACGGCGCTGGACTATTTTCTTTGATCTTCTTTAAGCGCAGCGGAGCAACTGTGTCTAAAGTGCTGGAAAAGAGAGAGTTAAAGGGGTCATATAATGGTACATGCACTTTTACAAGCTGACTGTACTGAAAAGTGTGTTGGCAGTGCCTGTACACAACCATCATATAATGATAAAAATCCATCCAGTGATTTTGTTTTAATCTTCCTATATGTTTTCCCCTGCCTCAAATCGAGCCGTTCGAGCCTGTGACGTCACAAGCTCGCACGCCCCTCCCACGATCGTTGATTGACAGTAGCGTTTCAACACAGACCCGCCGTCGTTCGTGAGCGAGCTGTCAATCATGCGCGCGCGGACCGGTGTCGCGCTGAGAAGTACGCTGGAGCAGCACAGTCTATGAGCAGAATGGAGTCTAAGTGAAGTGGTGTTCTCTTGGGTGCAATAAGGAACACAGCAGTCATTAATGTTCCTAAATCCGAACCGCTGAAGACGCAGAGTGGCTGAGTTTGTTTTCGAAGGGAATATTAGCCACGATCGACGTCAATGCTTTCATGTTTGCATGAATCATTTCACACACCAGACTGCTTTATAAACGAGGAGTATAAAGCTGGTTTTGCCAAGAAGCTGCTCCTGAAAAAAGGAATCGATACCAACTATTCGTGTTCCTGCCATAGGTTCCTGCACGTCCAGAAGAACTGAAGTGAGTGTAGCGTTTTATTAACCTTTATATTGATATTTATATTAATCTTTGCAAATCGCTAGCTTCACGATGAATGTGTCTAAGGTTTACACTCAGGGAACATTATGGCATGTTTTCTATGTACGACGTTCTCAATATTCATAATTCAATGTTTATAATGAACAACACGTTATGCTTTTTGTTATTGTGTTACAAACGGTGTATGCACAGAACAGAGGGGCGGAGTCAGCAAAGCTCATTATCATTTAAAGGCATATGCACTTAAACGGCGTGCTGACAACAGAGCTGTTTTTGACCAGGTAAAATAAGTGTTTTCTTACAATACTAATGAGAATTTTTAATTAAAGTATATTACAAACTTTTAATTTAGACCCTAAAGAATCATATTAGCTTGTACAAAAATGGCATTATATGACCCCTTTAAAGGTTTCTGTTGCAATATCAAGTTCTTCTAAGCTATCCGGGATGCTGAGATGATGAAACTGATAAGGAAGATTATTGATAAAGCAATCTTTAGTGGCAGAAGTGATAGGTCTAACATATTTATAACATGGAGTCGGCATCGCAGCCTTGGCTAAATGTAATTTACACGAAACTAGATAATGATCTGAGATGTCGTCGCTCTGCTGCAGAATTTCAACGGCATCAACATCTATTCCGTGTGATAATATTAGATCTAGAGTATGATTACGACAATGAGTAGGTCCTGACACGCGTTGTCTCACTCCAATTGAGTTTATAATGTCTTTAAATGCCAATCCCAATGCATCTTTTTCATTATCTACATGTATATTAAAATCACCAACAATTAGGACTTTATCTGCAGCCAATACTAGTTCTGATAGAAAGTCAGCCAATTCTTTGATAAAGTTTTTATGGTACCCTGGTGGCCTGTATACAGTAGCCAGCAGAATTCTCAAACGTGATTTATCGTTTACACTATATATTTTTACACTAAGCACCAACATTTCTAAAGAAGTATATTTAAAACTAGATTTCTTACTGGTTTTGAAAATATTACTATAAATTACAGCAACACCTCCCCCTTTGCCTTTCGGACGAGGCTCATGTTTATAACAGTAATCTTGCGGAGTGGACTCATTTAAAGTAATGTAATCGTTTGGTTTTAGCCAGGTTTCTGTCAAACACAGCATATCTAGGTTATAATCTGAAATCATATCATTAACTATGAGCGCTTTTGAAGTAAGGGATCGAATATTCAGCAACCCAAGCTTTATCGTTTGCTCATCTGTATTGTATTTGTTTTTTATTTGTTGAACATCAATTAAATTTTCAACCTTAGATAGGTTTGGACGTTTTTTGGATTTCCAAATTCCGGGAACAGACACAGTCTCTATATGATGATATCTAGGTGAAAGAGTCTCTATGTGATGGGATTTATCTGACCTTGGTGATGCGAGGCCGCTAGCAGACGGTCGGTTCAGCCAGTCTGTCTGCTTCCTGACCTGAGCCCCAGATTGTCATGTTTTATCTCTAAGACTATGGGCCAAATTACTAGAGAGAAGAGCAGCACCATCCCAGGAGGGATGAATACCATCTCTTTTCAACAGGTCAGGTTTGCCCCAAAAACTTTACCAATTGTCTATGAATTCTATATTATCTTGCGGACACCACTTAGACAACCAGCCATTGAGTGAACACAATCTACTAACTATCTCATCACTCATTTGAACAGGAAGGGGGCCAGAGCAAATTACTTTGCCCTTCTCGCTCTTTGCAGGAGGAGCCTAGCCCAGTGAAGCGGCGGCAGAGGGTCCTTATACTACCAAACCTATCCTTGAAATATCCCCTTGTCAGGCTGTCCCCTTTAAAGTCCCCAAAGAAGGTGGCCCAGAAGCTCCTGAGCGCTGCGCTAAAGAGACAGCGTAAACCAACCCAAAGATTTTTTAAATAAATGTTTGAAAAGTTCCATTTGTCTTGTCTTTTTTTATGTTAAAAATTTGCATAAATACATTTAATTAAAACAAATAATGAAAAAAAATGCAGTGTCTGATGCAGGGTAAAATGGCCCGTGGGACGGCCCCCGTTGGAGACATGGGTTTCCGCCACACAAGCACTGAATAATGGGAATTTAGATTTTTTTTAAAAACTAAAAGGCGAAAAAATTCCAAACTCGAGTCGCCTGTAGGACTCAATGGGGCCTATCCAACGAACCCACCCCTGTGCCCGAGGGCGGTCGGGTCCGGGAGTTACGCCCGGTCAAAGGCGCACCATTTTTGTCTTAACCCTTAGGGGTCGAAAACCGCGTGCCCGCGTTTTGCTGGATTTTTTCCTTATCAGTGCAAAAGAGAATCAAATTACTCTGTTAATTTTGATCTTAAATATAAGTGTTGTACATCATTAGATCCTGTTAAGTGTGTATTTTTTTTGTGGATACTCACAATAAAAACAAAGTGTTGTGCTTTTCGTCAAACAAAGAAAAATAAACATGATGCGCGTTTTCCTTTCTCTCTGTCTTTGAGGTCCGTTCTGAAACGCGTCCGAAACATTCACTTTAACTCTGTCAATACTTGTCACAGAGATACGAGAGATGTCTCTTTATGAAGCTGAGATTCTCTTCTTTCAAATGAAGTTTTTTTTTTTAAATATTTCCAGTTTATGTAATCCGTTTGAAACCAAGGAGAGTTACAGTTTTTTCGCTCTCCCTTCATTATAGATAATTAGGTGAGCCCGCCACACCCCCCAGCGCTTTTGACATGGTAAATAGGCGATATGCATCCCACACGCGGCACGCCCCCGATCACTGCATAACAACATGAAGATTCTTCATCAGAGATTCACTGATAGTTTATCGCGTTTTAGGGATGGAAGCACGCTAACGTTACTCCTTCAGAGGATTATGGACAGCTGGGAATAATTAACCTTTTCCTCAGTGGAATTTGAAACTCAGACGAACGGTTGCATTTTGAAGAACGGATTGACCCCGAGGATACAAGTTCGGAGTAAGTTTAGTGTTTTATAATTCCTTTTCTAATCATAGAGCTCAAATGCATTTTCAGACTATAGTAAATATTAACTCACAACGTTCGTGTAGGCCTATACGCTCGTGTAAACTTTTTAAATAACTGCTTAGTTTGTAATGATTTAGTGAAATATATTGATCTGCAAGTTTTGTTTGAGTTCTCCTGTGGTCTAGTGGTTAGATCAATTGCCAAGCGTGTCAGAGGTTACAGGTTCGAATCCACCACTAGCATATTTTTTTTCTCTCATCAAAACCGAATATGTTCATCAGTGGTTACAGTCTATATCAAACACACACGTATATAGGACACACGTTTGTGTGCATTTTATTTTGTGATTTCACCGGAATGAATAGTGTCCGCAATGGCAATAGATTGAAAAGCACGTTCTGTGAGCGCGCCGCCACAAGAGACTCACTGTATCCATGACACTGATAGCAGGACACGAGCGCTCAGCTTGAGTTCAAAAACAAAACATTTTAGCTCTAGATCTCTTATTTAAGAGCGGAATAAATGAATGATCTACTAGTTAACTAGAGATGTTTTATTTGTATTAGGTACAGCCGTTCATTGAGTGTATCAGTAAATGCGTGCGGTCTATATGGGCCATAAACAGATACTCGCGGTTACGCAGTCTACCAATCAATAGATGTTTCTCTGTCCATCAACAGATACATTGTGCATCTATAATCATAATAGTCCATCAGTTTACTTTGGATAATGTGCTAACAGTTTTTTGCTTTTGTTTTGTTGTGTTTAAATCGTCACCATCAGCCTGCAGAAATCATTCTGATATATTTTTTTTTTAAAATCAATGTTGTAAACGGTTATGCTGCTTAATTTTTTTTAACCTGTGATAGTTTTTTTAGGATTCTTTGAATGCACTTTTTTATTTATATAAGCACTATATAAGCAATATTTTATATATTTTTTTATATAAAAAAAACAAGTTTGGTCTTTTTATGTTTTTTTTTTTTTTTTTTTTTTTGAAAGGAAGTGTTAAGTGATATGAATGACTTTAAGTCTTTATGTTCTTAGGAAAGATTTCTATTTTGAATAAATGCTGTTCTTTTTAACTTTTTATACATCGAATCATTCTTAGTTCAGGCTGCCTCACAGCACCTTGATTAGCCTCATTAGCCTCATTAGCACATTGGGGGAGTGTCTTTAGTCTCCCCAGGTGTAAATCACATTAATATTCATGGGCATTAACACTCCCACGCATACAGCAGTAATGACCCAAAAACTGATGTAAGAAATTCAAATCGTTATATTGATCTTTCTGAAAGAGTGGTCAGAATGATTTTCACTTCATTTTGAAGTAAAAGTTCTAGTTCAAAAGTATTGTTTTCAACTATTCAGTATGTGTTAAATGGCCTTATTGCGGTGACATTTTTTTTCCCATAACGTACTAACCACGCATATTATTTTTTTTCTATAAAATGCAAACATGTACATCCATTTTGCTCACATATTATTGTAGCAGAGTTTGTGCTGAATACAGCAAATTTATATGTTGGCAAATGGTATGTTTTAAGTAGCTGAAATAAGCACAAATGTCAGGGCATACCAAAACACCGAAAGAGCCCGAAAACAGCTCAGACCCCTAAGGGTTAAATCTCAGGAAACCTGCCCCTCCCCGAGGCCATGGTTTAATTAAAAATTAAACCATGAATAAAATTAACCATGGTTTTACTATAGTAAAATTGTAGTTAACTATGACTGTAGTAACCATGGTATT
>CM070822.1:41262639-41348907 GCA_036326025.1 Chrosomus eos
CAGTGAGCTGCGCGCTGAAGCTGAAGAGAACAAACGTGGAATTGAATCGTTTTGCTAGAAGGTTAATCAACTCGACGGTTGCTGAAGAATGCAAACCCAAAGAATTCACAAATTTATTACAATGGTGAATATAATTATATGACAGTGTAAATCATAGCTTTTAATGTTTTGCATTGTTGTTTGATCTGCGCGAGCTGAAGCTGAAGAGAACGAGCACCGGGAAACTGAAGAACTTTTCTAGGTTGTTTAAATCCACGAAACGCATCATATGTGAGATTAATCAGATATTTATATTACATCAACTTTATATTACGACTTATCTGCACAAAAGGACGTGAATGCACAATCGAACTTGTGCTGGTCAATGTGTAGCTAATCCCTGTTCTGGACGCGCTATTCCCACAACAACGCGCTGACGGCAACTACTAAACCCAGAGAATTCACAACGTTTTATTACAATAGTTTTCCCATTATAATGGCATGTATATGATAGTCCCAATTATAGTTATAAAAGTGCATTGCTGTTTGAGCTGCGCCCACGCACCAAGATGATCACCAGACAAACGCAGCCTGCGCGCGTCGTTCATTAACTCAACCAAACGCATCCTACATTAGATTATTCAGATATATAGGCCTATATACACAAAATAAAAATATTACAACTTACAATGGCACAGAATGCTGCGAATGCTCAAGTGAACTTGACTGTGCTCGTCATGAAGGCTTAACTCCATAGACGCGCTCTTTCCGCCTCAACGCGCTCGTCGCGCTGAAACACTGGCGAACACGAATTCACAACATGCTTTTACAGGCGTGCTCTTATTATAATGTTATGAAGCCTATGTGACAGATTTGTGCTGCACATGTTGCACTGAACTGTCTCTTCCTTTTCGAAGTGAATCCAATCATTCAGAACCATCATGGCGAACCGCGCGCATCTCTCAACTGAAGTAAATAATTTATTATTTATCGGCTTTGTTATATCGGCCCAATTTTCTTATCGGATCGATAACGATAACATCAAAAAAGACCATTTATCGGCCGATAACGATATGTGGTCGATATATCGTGCATCCCTAATTGTTTTGCTATAAATTATATGTATTTAAATGTCTGAAACCTAAAATAAACATTATGTGGTTAAAAACACTGAATAATTGTTGTGATATAATATGACGAGCGCGTCCATCAGAACGGCTCAGAACGGCTCAGCGCCAGCCACAGTGCGAAAGCACAATCTGAATCTGGCAGTTCTGTCACGTCACTGTACATTCGCTCCTCAGTGGTCAGCTGCTGCAGAGCGTGCCGAAATCAAAATTGCTGATGAGATGTAGAGAAAAATATCTCTGCGTTGTGCCTACGCGCCCCTTAGCTGTTCTAAATCCACTGTAAAACACGGCTATGCGGGGCTTATTGTTTAAGTGAAAAATTTTAATGTTAGCCCCGCCCCTCCTCCCAATATCATCGTCCATCGCGATGTTTCACTGTACACATCGTCTGATGCCAAATTGGTAGACATCGCACAACCCTAATGCCCACCCTACATTTATTTGAACACAGTTGAAAACAGCAATATTGTGAAATATTATTAAAATGTAAAATAACTGATAATGTACTCACCTGGACTAAGCCCTGTTTTTTTCTGTGTTAGCAACCGATCATTGTTTGTCTTGAAAAATAATGATTGAATAAGAAAGGTTTTGATTATTATTAAAATCACAATGAAAATGTACATTGTTTTTTGTGCATTTTTATATTATTATAATTTACAATTTGTCCTTTGAATCTACTGCCTACTACAATGAATTTCAACTTTACGGTTTAAGATGTCATCTAGACCTTTTAGATTTGTAAAAAAAAAATGTAATACATTTTCATCAATGCAGAATCAATAGGCTTAAGGAGACTGCTTTACTCACTTTTGTTCCTGGTTTGCCGTTTAGTCCTTCTCCACTGCGAGCGCTTAGTGTGGGTGGCGCTCCCCTCATCCTGCCCTGAGTTCCACGATTAGCCATAGTCTGAAGCTCTTGTTGGTCTATTAAGGAGACTGCTTTACTCACTTTTGTTCCTGGTTTGCCGTTTAGTCTTGTGCCAGACTCTTCTCCACTGCAACCTCTCACTGTGTGTGTCTGTGACAGAAGAACAGGAAGAACAGAAGAACAGGAAGACAGAGTGCGTACTCTGTATTCCTGTTCTTCTGTCATTATTCAAGTTCTGGTTCGTTCCCCTCATTCTGCCCTGAGTTCCACGATTAGCCATAGTCTGAAGCTCTAGTTGGTCTTTTAAGGAGACTGCTTTACTCACTTTTGCTTCTGGTTTGCCGTTTATTGCTGTGCCAGACTCTTCTCCACTGCGAGCGCTCACTGTAGGTGACGGTCTCTGTCCTCCTGTTTTCCTGTCATTACTCAAGTTCTGCTTCGTTCCCCTCATCCTGTCCTGAGTTCCACGATCAGCCATAGTCTGAAGCTCTTGTTGGTCTTTTTTAAATCTGCGTTTAGGTCTTCTGTTACACTCCTTGACACAACATTTCACACAAGCTATTTATTAATTATAGATACACAGTTTTTTTTTTTTTTTTTTTTTTACATTTCACATTTTAAACTAATGTAAAAATACATTTTACAAGATTATTAAGATTTTCAATCTTTTAGTGTAGTTTGGTACAACTTGTTGACATTACAAGGGTATCAGATTATAAATCCTACTGCTGGAAAAAAACAATTTTTTTAGTCACAAACTACTTGCAACAGTTTGTAAATATATTTGTTATACTAGAAAATACACGGTATAATTTTTAGAAAATTAATTCTAGTTTTATATTTATTTGATCCCTTAATTCAAAAAGGACAAAACAAAGATGAGTGTCATCCATATGAAAGTAATTGAAGACTTTAATAAAATTAGAATAGGAAAAGTTTGTATTCTGTGTATGTAACATAAAATGACAAGAAAAAGACTTACTGTTATTTCGGTTACCTCTTGAATCTGCTTTTCATCTTTAGCTGCAGAAAGCCTCAGCTTGATTTTTATAATGTCTAGCTGCTGCTCCTCCCCATAATGAAACTTTACTTTCAGTTTTTTTTCCCAGTAAATGTAAGGGTTTATAAGAATCGATGCCCAAGCACTAGATGCTCAAACTCACCCGTCTCTACAAAACAGACTGGTTTGAGAAGAGTGCTACTCTTCTCTAATTTGAATAAATTAATTAAATCAAACTGAAATGTTTTGTTAAATGTACATTACCTGTGGAGGGTTGAACGTTTGTTTTGAGTTTGTTCATTGTCAGCTTTGAGTTCAAGTTGCCCTTGTAGTAATTGCAGCTTCCTGACATTAATAGGCTGATCTGATTAATAAAGAACACGTGACTCATGCTGGCAAAAAAGACAATGAGCAAATTTTCAAAAATTAGTTATTGTTATTTTTGTACAATCTCTGTTAAAAAAACTTTAAATGTGTGGCAGAGCGGAAAACTCCATATGCCGCATAAAACGTTACTTCCACTTTGTCAACTCCATGACGTAAAGGGAAGCGTGCATCAATTATTGAGAGAAGCAAATATAAGGGCAAGACTCACGCACCTGGGGAGTATACGTCACAAGTGTATGCAGTTCTTGTGAGAGGGTTGTCAGAGAAGAGTGAAAGAGTTTGAGTTGCCACGTGTTCCTGCTTCCAGACTTTATTCATTTCTTCTACCGTCTTCATTCAGCCGTCAGAATAGGAAAGCGCGGTCTTATAAAGCAGGGGTTCCCAAACTTTTCAGCCCACATCCCCCAAAATAAAAGTGCGAGTGACTCGCGACCCCTACTATACTCAGAGGTAGTTAAAGTATACAAATGTTGCGTAAAATTGTGCACTGTAATAGGCCTATCCTAAAACGAGCATAATTACAACACAAAAGAACACAACAGTCAAAATAATTTATAGCAATTTACTCATTACTTTCATTTAAATATTAACATCACCTAATGAGATGGGTGGGCATAATGCTTGGAGCACAGCAAGTCCATTCTTGGTTTAATTTTGTAATTTTTGAGACCGCCACTCGGAGTTCATCCTCAATATTCAGTCGCGATCTGTATTTATTTTTGTACGCGAGTGCCAAGAAAGTCTTTTCGCACAAGTAGCGCAGATGCGGATTAAGACTCTTTGGTGCCCCTGGGCACCGACACCTAAAGTGCCCTACACACAACTTTCATTTCCAACCAAAATCTAACGTCTTTCTGACGTCGGATGTTGACATCAGAGTGATAAAATCAGGTTACCACTTTTTGCAATGTACTTTATTTGATCTATTATAACTTGTGAACCCAAATGTTATATAACCTGAAGCAAGTATGCAACATTAAACATCTTAGAACTAGTGAACCCAACTGTTACAGGCATAATATAATAAACATGTTTCACTTCAAAATATGATATCAATTTAAACAAAGCATGCTGCAAAATATTATTTAAAAAAAAAAAAAACCCTAAACTAAATCTAAACAATTGAAAAATGAAATGCAAACATGCCAAGGTTTTAAGACTGGTCTTTGTGGTGGAAATAATTCTATTCGAAGAGTTAGGAAGAAGGAGACAAGTGGAAACCTTTCAAAATTCAAAGTAACAAAAGTTTATTTCTTTGCAAAGAAGTAAAATTGAACTGGCATTCACATACAGACAGAGTCTACATGAGAAGGCAAATCTTGGTCCTTTCACCCAGGATTATATACCCTCACACATCCTGTGTAAGCTGCATCTGCTGCAAAAACCTTAAAGGAAATCTGTTTGCAAGTCTTCTCGTTCCAACATAAATTCATCTAGACAGAACAATGACATCTTCGTTAAGGTTTCCTGTTTTTAGCTGTTAGTTTGACATCACACCTTTTCTCCTATATCTATTTCTGATCGAAGTCTGCACACATACAATTCACACTTGAGATACAAAAGGTCACTCCGACCTAACATACATTTCACACTTGGAGTACAATAGTCTATCTTTCTACGTGACAGAACATATTGTTCCAGAAGCTTATCTTACTTATGCATTTCTATCAGCTTGGTTATATTCTTTAACAATGTTCTTTAGCTTATACGAACATCTTCCTTTAAATGCTTATTGAATATATATGTCTTAACTGTTAATAAAAAGTTGCACACGTCTAAGTAAAGAAAAATAGTAAGTAAATTAATAAAAACAGAAAAGAAAATAAAAAGAACACTCCTAAATGTAAAATTTCTATTACATCTTGCAATAACATCTCTACAGCTACATGGTTTTGTAAGGTTTTGAACCGAAAATAAAATTAAAACTCACTCGTTTACACTGCCTCTTTCTGCAACTTTTTTGCAAAGTACAACATAAAAAAGTGCAAGGCTGATGCTTCACACATACACGAGGGTCGTAAGGCAGTTTCATTTTGATTGAAAGGATGCAAAAAAATGCAAAACCGCAAAGCACAAAGCTCACTCTGCCACCTGACTTCTGTGTGGAACAGCAAGTAGGCTACTCATGTTCTGATCCCAGTTTGTGACAGAGAGTGGCAAACAGCCTGATATTGAGTGGATTCGCTTTTATGTAGTTGACCCCACAAATACACTCCTTCCAAAACAGTCTTAAAAAAATGCAAAGTCTGCAAAAAATCTGTACAATAACTCAAAACTGTACAATAACTAAAAGAGTAAAGAAAAGATATGCGAAATGAAAAGAAAAACTGTAAAGAAAAGCAATATGAAATGAAAAGAATGTGTGGAATGAAAATAAAATGTAGGCTAAATGTAAAGACAAGCAATGTTAAATGAACAGAAAATATGCAAATAAGCCTTTAAATAAATGCTCTTCATATATACCCTTTTGTGTTTTTATTTCGGCTATCACCTGTCTTAAAATGTAAGGGATACTGGAGCTTGGTTGGGGTGGTGGGACTGCTTGCGGTGGGCGCCTGAAAATTACCCTTATTTTTAAAAATCAGAACTTGACAGGTATGAGCTGGGGAGAGTTTTATACACCTGTGTATTCATCTAACTGTAAAGCATATTTCCACCAGCTGACACTTTTTGTCTTGGGCCATGTCGGAGATGTGACGGGCAAATAGTCCCTTTAGACAGAGGCACTGCTTCTAGCTCACGGGCCAGTTTATCATACTGTTTATCAGTTTATCAAAGCCCGACTTATTGCTATAGCAGCGGGTTTGATAAGGGTTTCCCCGATCGTGTGTGGCTTTTTTGCCTGTGCAATTAAATATGCCACCTCATATGATGCCTGTTGAGCTTTGGCAGGGATTGTTGTTTGTTTAGTCAGAACTTTCTTTTGGCCTTGCAACTCTCGTCCCTTTCTTCTGAAAAAATACTGGTTTAACAGCAAGAGAGGGGTGCTTGGTTTTCAAGTGTCGTAGCATTTTTACAGGCTTTAGGCTCTCATGTGCAAGCACCTCAGTGCACACTACACACTGGGGATGTTGTACTTCATTGACGATGACACATGTGAATCCATACTGGATAAATTTGTCTCGATACTTTCGACACTTGGAGGAAGGCTGATCTGACTGCTGATGGATGTCCTCTTTATGCACACGCCGGTCTCTTTCCGTACCTAAGGTCGATGGCGTTTCCGACGGTGATGCTTCTCCTCCCCTGGGCTTCCTTTGTTGTCTTTGGTCGATATTAACCAACATTTCATTTCGAAGAAAAATATTATTCTAAGCTTAAAGCCTAAAAAATTACCTACATGTCAATGTTTAACTTGCTGTAAATAGACCGGTAATTGTCGTTAATCTGTCGCCATGCCCTCAGGAGTAACGGTCAAGGAAAATCAAAAGGTGGATGGCTTTTTTTTTTTATTTGCATGGTTTTTATTATTAATTGAACAACTATTTTTAGTATTTTGTTACAATTATGGATACAATATGCCATTTCTAATTGTTATAAAAAAATGTTTTTTGATTTCTGGAAATCATCACGTGTGTGTGCCTGTAATAGTGCCCATTAAAGAATTGATGGGGAAAAAAACGCAGACTATGTCAATTTTTGATTGTTATATGTAACAGGTGGTTGATTTATGTTTTTCTGGGTTTATTTTGACAGGCCAACTCCTGTCTAGCACCCGAAAAATGAGTTAAAACATAACTGTTATGAATGATCCTGGAGGCAAGTTGGTTGAGAACCCAAATGAAACGTCGGGCAACCTGGAAACGCAAACAAATACAACAACCTGGACGAGAAACATTCAATCCTAGACAAAGACACAGGGCAAACATGAGGGCTTAAATACACAAGACTAACGACTAGACACGGGACACCTGTGAACAAATGATCAGACGATGAACAAATGACAAGACGCATGGCAGGATCGCATGACAGATAAGAACAAGGAACAAGACACAAAACCCACAGCGTGACAATAACATGGTTTTGAATTGTTGATTTAAACTGTCTAATTGGGGCCTACCACCATTACAAATGTATCATTTGTTGGAATGAGACAAAAAAAATGTATGAGCTACTTTTAGCTGAAGATAGCAAAGTCAAATTTGAGAAAAAATCTAGTTAAAGTTTAGTTTTCTGGAGGAAACAAAAATCAAACAATCACCTAGCAACCATACCTTAAATCCCTGATAATAACAACAGACTTGGCACACACCAAGTCAAAAACTATATCTATAGAAAAAATATATATTCAACTTTTTTCCATGATACTACAATAATTTGATTGGAAAATACTATAATTCTAATGTATTTGAATCCTTTCAACAACTACTAGAAACATGTGCATTGCCAAAGCACCTTTTTTCTTTCTTTTTTTATTTTTTATAGATATTTGCAGGTTTGTTCCCTCAGTGTCCCTAGTGTTACTACTATTGACTCCTTCCACATTTTTATGAAGCAATTTGTACCTTGCGTGAAAGCTCACTTGCATCTATTAAATCTCAGTGGGAGGAGGACATAGGAGAAAATATTCTGGGTTTATTTTGACAGGCCTACTCCTGTCTGGCGCCCGAACAATGAGTTAAGACATAACTGTTATGAATGATCCTGGAGGCAAACTGGTTGAGTACCCAAATGCAACTTTAATTGAAAAAAAAAAAAAAGAAAAAAAAAAGGAATGGCCAGGCATGAAACAAAAAACAAGAACAACATCAGGCAACCTGGAAACTCAAACTAATACAAAAACCTGGACGAGAAACATTCAATCCCAAAGGCTGCGTTTACACTTGACATTAACATGCGATCGCCGTGATCCGATCATTAGCCAATCAAGACATGGCACGCTTTCATTTGTTCACAGTAAGTAGCCTCTGTATCTGGATAACCAATCGGATTTCTGTTTCCTGCATAATATTTAAATGTGGGGCATGTTCAAGATCACAACGGTGCGCAACGTTTTGCTACGGTTTCCGTGTTGAACGTCATGTTTCCTGGAAACGGCTTGTACCGATGTGCAACGGGTTTGAAATGCGTTTTCTCTTGTTTGGTGGGCGTGTCAGAACTGCAGTCCAATCAGCAGCAACATGTATATACAGCACGCGGTATTAAAGTGAACGCGCACAATGGAAGTAATTTACAAATGAGGATATTAGAAGACATGTTTGTCGTAAGTATTATTGTAAAAATATAGGAAATCAACATAATGATGTAGTTGTTTATATTTTTAGCTTCATTGCAAGGTATATATTTGGTATAGAAATAAACAATGCATGTAAAGTGCTTTTCCTAAAAATGAGAAAGAAAATACAGGTTATTAATAAAACAGTATGAACAACAAATAAAGTCAGTATGTGAGGCTAAATACATGTGTTTTAGTCTTTATTAGGTAAGATGTGCTTCCATTTCAGTTTCCACAAATCCCTTCACTCGATTGGGATGTTCTCTTGTGTTCTGGGCGGCAAGTGCAGTAACTGTAACATCGGGCATATTTTGTAGTATTAAACACATATTTATACTGACTTCATCAGGCTCCGAAAATTCTTCACAAAGAACTAAAAAAAGCCTTCTCAGCTGCCGTAGTTGCAACTCTTGCGTCATCACAACAGTGCGTTCAACGCGTCACCGTTTCTGTTTAAAAAACGTTCTGCAACGTTTTGTCGGCGCTGAACGCAGCCCAGCTCTGTGGCACGACACCAGATTAAGAGTAAAGATGATACAAATTAAACAATGTCCCAATTGCTTTCACTCACTCACTTTACTTTCATATGCAATCTCCATTAATTAAATCAAAATATATTTTTTGAAAGAAGGAATACTTCCAGAGTTGATCTTACAAAAATAACTGGGTTGATCATGTTAAACAAGTCACATCGATCATCTGGGTTTAAAGGGGTCATATAATGGTACATGCACTTTTACAAGTTGATTGTACTGAAATGTGTGTTGGCAGTGCCTGTACACAGCCATCATATAATGATAAAAATCCATCCAGTGGTTTTGTTTTAATCTCCTTATATGTTTTCCCCTGCCTCAAATCAAGCCGTTCGAGCCTGTGACGTCACAAGCTCGCACGCCCCTCCCACGATTGCTGATTGACAGCAGCATTTCAACACAGACCCGCCCTCGCTCGTGAGTGAGATGTCAATCATAGTTCGTCATTGTTGATACACTGGAGCAGAATGGCGCCTAAGCGATTGTGGTGTGCTGTTCTTGGGTGTAATAAGGAACACAGCAGTCATTTTAATGTTCCTAAATCCGAACCGCTGAAGACGCAGTGGCTGAGTTTTGTTTATGAAGGGAATATTTCCGGCGAGCAACGTCAATGCGCTCATGTTTGCGCAAATCATTTCTCACCAGACTGCTTTTTAAACGAGGCGAGGGTCAATATAAATCAGGTTTTGCTAAGAAGCTGCTACTGAAAAAGGAATCAGTACTAACTATTCGTGTTCCTGCTGGACCTCCAGAAGAAGTGAGTGTAACGTTTAAGTAACCTTTATATTTAACCTTTATATTAATCTTTGCAAATCCCTTGCACGCTTCACGATGATTGTGGCTAATGTTTACACTCAGGGTGCATTACGGCATGTATTCTATGTAACGTTACGACGTTCTCAATATAATTCATAATCCCACGTTTATAATGATAAACGCGTTATAGTTAATGTGTTATTAAAAACTGTGTACGCAGGTGTTACAGTTAACGTAACAGGAATATTAACAGGAATATCAATGCTGTTACAATACTATAGATGTACTTAAAAGTTTTCTTAAAACATAAAACATTTTCGTACTGCACTAAACATAAACATACAACAAATTCTTAGGTATCCTTCAACTACTGCTAGAATCATTACTGGCATGACCACATGTCAGTTTCAGTCACGTACCCTAACACTGAGGTAACGTCACGCATCACTGACAAGCCTACATTTACAAAAAAAGAAAGAAAAGTTTTATAACATAAATCTTTAAACGAACTAACGTTAACCTATAACTTACATTAGTAACGTTAAACACATAGCGTTTGTATCTCACAACTATAACATTACCCTGCCAGTACATACAAAAATAGAAACCAACCATTCAGAAACGTCCTGTTCCAGCCTTAATTGTCGAACTTCTTCGGGGCCGTCATCTTGTTTCGGGTCCGACTCCGGTTCAAACTGATACGGTTGCACAGATGTGTCCTCAGAGGGAATCCCACTGCCATAATAAACCCTCAACTGTTGTCAAGTCAACACTCCACGTGCGTGTGTCAAAGCGCCCACAGAACAGAGTGGTGGAGTCAGCAAAGCTCATTATCATTTAAAGGCATATGCACTTAAACGGCGTGCTGAAAACAGAGCTGTTTTTGAGCCGGTAAAATGAGTGTTTTCTTAAAATACTAATGAGAATTTTTAATAAAAGTATATTACAAAGTTTTCATTTAGACCCTAAAGATTCATATTAACTTGTACAAAAATGGCATTATATGACCCCTTTAAGCTTATAGCGTACAATGACTATGTTGACAGAAATGAGAGATTGATAAACATGCTGAAACAATAAAAACATTCAACATTAAAAAATTCCGATTATTCCTCTGGGAAAGCAGTGTGCAGCTCTTCATTAAGATCATGACTGACTGATTGTACAGGCGATCGCCTCATTCAGATAATGTTGCACAATTAAAATGAAAAAAATACACACATAGTATCATGTAAGCCTAAATAAACTGTTTTAAAGATTGACGTTTATTGTAAGGTTCAAATAAGTTTAATTTTGTGTCTAAACTGCGTCTGGCCATTACTTTCTGACAGCCACGTGAGGAGACTGGGCGGAGATTTAAATTACGTCCACCGGTGAATGCAGACACGACGGCTGGATTGCGTTTACATTACACGGAGATCCGATCACAATGCGTCCTCGACTCCCTCCGAACCGGGACACGCTGATCGGATAACATTCTGATCAGGGGCCCGTTCTTCGTACGTTGCTTAAAACATCCGAGATCAAACGAGACATCCAAGATAGTATCATCATGCTCATCATGATCCGGCTAATTGGGTTCTTCGAACACACCTACCGGTTATGATTAGTATAGCTGGATTGAGTTATCTGAGATAATTGCGCGTTCATGCGCTGGGTTAAAAGGGGATATGTATCGATAGTAGAAACATTGATCAGCAACGCTGCTATTGGCTGTTCACAGTGTTGGGAAAGTTCACTTTCTACATGAACTAGTTCAAAGTTCAGTTCACAATTCCAAAAATGAACTAGTTCATAGTTCTTTTTTTCCATAAATTTGTTGCGAGCTATTTTTTTTAATTATTGCCACAACCCAACCACAGACAGCAATTATTTTATCGGCGGGCAAAGTTTGCACAGAAATGTACAATTTTTCCCATCCTCACCAACCTTCATAAGACATAAAACATCATAAAACTTGTTTAAATGATTGTAACGAGTGGATAGGTGTGGCCCCTTTAAGAGCTGCGCGCGCCCTGTTAAACTGTCTACACTCTGTCTATCTGTATGGTATTGTACCGTGCGCCACGATGTATGCGGGTAATGGTGCTCATTTTATTTGATCTGTTTATGTTTTTTTTGGTAACGCTGTGGACGGAGCGTGGGACAGACAGTTGCCCCAAGTTTGATTGGGGAAATAAAGCGTGAGCTGTTGTGATATGCCAATCGCCTCCGTGAGTTTGTCTGGCCTAGTGGCTTCGGCTGTGAGCCATCCTGGTTTCCTTTCCCTCCTGACACAATGCGTTACAATACGACGCATCCAGTCCTCGCTGCTTTGTCGACTACATGCTGCTTTTTGTTTTGATGACGCGTGCGGTGGTGCGAGGCTGGTGTTGACAGATTGGGTGTTTTTTTCGCTACATATTAAGGCCTGTTTATGGTGTGTTTTAGCCGGGTTTTGCCTGGAAGGCTCTATAGAAATATGGCACCCAATTGAACGAAGTTAAACTGAGAGAGCGTGCGTTCACAGACACCAGAATGAACAAGTTCACAGTAACGTTCATCAGGCAATAATACAGTATGTTCAGCTCACGTTCGCCTAAAATGTGAACGAGTTCATGAACTATCGTTCAATGAACGCGTTCAGGCACAACACTGGCTGTTCACCGTGGTCAAAGAGCACGCTCAGTTTTTCTCCACAACAGAGCAAGAGTTATTGCTAGAAGGATATGCTGAATTTGGAAACTTAATTACAAGTTTTCACCTCAAATGTGCAAAAGCCAGGAGAGAGGGCTGGCAAAAAGTAGCAAATTAAGTTTGTAGTGACCACTTAGATGTTTTTATCACTTATTAAAGTATATATTTTTGTATCTTAATAATTTCTAAATAATTAATAACTTTGTTCATTGTAATTTCTGTCACCACCCACTACTACAACATAGGAACAATTAAAAGTGAAGTACTAGAATATTCTACATAATGGTAATTTGTACTACTTATACTAATCTCTTTTAAAAAGGCGCTGTTAACCCTCTAAGACCGACGGGAGCGTTTGCGTGTGTCTGTTTAAAAGCCTATAGAAACTCAAAATAAAATGGCTAGCTCAATCATTCTTTTTGCATACAAAACCAGAGATGTAACATGTTCAGATCAAGCCTCCAACATGCCCATGTTGCGTTGTTTTCACCCTTTAATCAGTCTGTACAAATTCCGTAATATGCGTTTACAAAAAAAACACAAAAATGCATTGCACGTCTTTGGACACATGTTCTGTAGATCTGCGATTGATAGTTACGTCTTCCGATGGCTCATTGACGTATCACGTTTTGTGCACTATGACCCCCGGGTGTGTCGCATGTTGTGACGTCACAAGCTGCGTCATTTGACCATGCGTTTGGACACGGACGCAAGTAAACACAAGTACACGGAGGTTTTGGAAATACTAATTGCGTCCGATGACGATGAACTCTCCGCCTGCTCATCTATTTATTTTAAATTTAACCAATTCAATGTTCAATCAATATTCAAAAGCAAAATGTTATCTGTTTGACGACAAATGTAATTGAATATTTTACATGGCATTTTTCTCCCCTTTTTTTGAATGAGTGTAAAAATGAGTGTATCTTAAAAACTAATTTAAGTAAACAGTTCAAATCAATTATGTATAGTTTTAAATTGTTTTATGCACGGTTTTTTTTTACATTGACAAGTTTAAGGTTGACATTTATCCATTTTTTGTATTGAATAAAATATGTAGGAAAAATAAATAAATTTGTTTTTCTTTTTATTGCACTTTTGAGATATTTATCTAGATACTATTGATTTATTACAAACATAGCCTTCAAATTGGGAGAGTAAGGATTATTTTGATGTATGGCATATGAAAATGCTCAAAAGAATGACAGCACAGCATGTAAAAATACAAAGATATACTCTGGTGGAATTGTTCTATGGCAGGTCATAAAGGGTTAATAAATGTTTGCCTGTTTATAAAGCAACCAAGAAAAAGGCTGAGAAAAAAAAGAAAAGAAAAACAAACAGGTGGTGGTCCTGCACCCCCACATTATACCCCGGCAGAAGAGCTGGCCCTTGGGTTAAATGTGAACGACGCATTGTGAAGGGCATCCCTGGGTTCAGCTCTTCCTCAGACCCACAGCAGGAACCAGTAGCAGCAACTCATTCATTACTGGTAAATGAGCTTTAGATGATTTTACACTGTAAAATATCTATTTTGCTGCACTATAGGCCTATAATCCCAATGGCTGGTGCAGTAAAATCAACTGTTAAACCTTGAGTAATTAATTGCTTTGACTTGTGAAAGTGTACATGTGTGAAACTACATGTAGTTAATGTAAAAAAAATATGTTGCCATGAGTTCTTGATCATATTTCCCCCCAGTGTAATTCATTGTAATGAAATTGTGTTTTACTCTTTTGTGCAGTTTTACACAATACACCAACACTTTTATCTGTTCCCAAGCAAGTGTTGTCTGAAGCATGTGCAGTAAGTGGACTTTTCCTAACTTTACATCAAAAGGGAAGAAAGTACAACACTTTGTAATGCCCATTTACCCCCCAATGCACAGGACAGCGAAGAAACTCTCTCAGGTGACTGTCTTTTGGAGAAAGTATCTGTAAATAACTTTACTTAATTTACACTTGAGTAGCCTACCTATTATTTCTGACTGCAATATGAGTTGCAGGAGTCCACATCTACAGGCCTACAGAAGAGTCTGCACACAGCAGTGATAAGAGGTGGGCAGTGTTGTACTTTTTCCTTTTAATTTTTGTTGCATAAGGCTTGTGTTGACAGGTTTCCAAGCCCCACAATATTACACAAGCCCTGGAATATTAAGAATCGTAGCTATAGTAACTTGTCTGCACATTTACATTGTGATCTCCCTTTCAGTTCACAAAATCCCCTTCATTGTGGCCTTGATGGGAACACGTGTGCTGTCTATGGTCTACAGCACCAATCACATTAGTGAAGCCTGAGGGACACATACTGTAAGTCATATTAATCGGCATGTTCATGATTGCATGATCTTCATTAAAAATTGTAGTGTACCTGCGTTGGCCAAAAAAAAAAAAATGCTATATAACCTTCTAAACTGGCTTGGAAAATACACAAAAATAACCTAAAAACTGCTTGAGCGCCAGGTAAACTTTGCGAATGACACGACAGACAGCACTTATCAAGTTCGCCGCATCTCCAATAGTGTAAAAGTAAGAAACTGCCATTC
This sequence comes from Chrosomus eos, assembly GCA_036326025.1. Taxonomy (NCBI): domain Eukaryota; kingdom Metazoa; phylum Chordata; class Actinopteri; order Cypriniformes; family Leuciscidae; genus Chrosomus; species Chrosomus eos. Next base: position 41,277,731 of record CM070822.1, read on the forward strand.
GCAAATAATATCAGGACAATGCACACAGTTTGTGCTGTTATTAAAGGCCAACTCCGACGAGTCGAACATTTAATGTCCCTTTCCAAAAAATGAATGTAAACGACATCCTCACGATTCATGAGAAAAATTATATCTCACAAAAAGTACACTATCGCGCTGCGCAAAAAGACCTCCCGTATCAGCTCCGCTTATAAAGCCGCGATCTAATCCTGTTTACATGAAATAAGCCTGATCGCGAGCAGGTTCAAGCTTACGCACCTGTTGCTATGACAGCAAGTCTAGGATGAGCGTCGAAGAACCAAACAGTCCAAGATCATGCCAAATCGCCAACAATCAAATCCAGCTAACTGAGTTAGCGACGTACGAAGAACGGGCCCCAGAAGCGCATTTACACTTTTCAATGTTTATATGGACAACATCCGGATATAGGCCGCATGTTAATGCAAAGTGTAAACACAGCCAAAGACACAGGGCAAACATGAGGGCTTAAATACACAAGACTAACGACAAGACACGGGACACCTGTGAACAAATGATCAGACGATGAACAAATGACAAGACGCATGGCAGGATCGCATGACAGATAAGAACAAGGAACAAGACACAAAACCCACAGCGTGACAATAACATGGTTTTGAATTGTTGATTTAAACTGTCTAATTGGTGCCTACCACCATTACAAATGTATCATTTGTTGGAATGAGACAAAAAAAATGTATGTAAAAGAAAAAAGAAAAAATCTAGTAAAAGTTTAGTTTTCTGGAGGAAACAAAAATCAAACAATCACCTAGCAACCATACCTTAAATCCCTGATAATAACAACAGACTTGGAACACACCAAGGGCCTGTTTCAATAAGGAGGTTCAACCAACTCTGAGTTAAAACTTGAACTCTGAGTTGACTTACCCTGAGATGGGAAACTCTGAGTTTTCGGTTACAGAACAGCTGAAATTAGTTGGTTCAATCTACTCTGAGTTGACTGACTCTGAGTTAAGCGTGTGCACCACAACTATAAAAAGACATTATCAATGGAGCGCAGATATTATGAGTCACCATGGCAACAACGCCAGACAAAAAGAGGTGTTGGGTGTAATTAATTACCAAGTAATCTAAATATTGTAATTTAATTAAAGGGATTACTCTTAATTCTTCTGTAATTTAAAATAAAATATGATGCAATTACATTAAATATGCTACTGCATAAACTATAGACCAATTCAGTATAAAACAATAGTGGATTTAACATACATTTTTAGAAGGTATATTTTTAATGTAACCTTCTCCCTCTACACACTTTGATCAATTCAAGAATAATTCATGCAATTGTATATTGTTAATTTGAAAGCATTAAAAGTGCAGTTTCTTGTCTCTCCTTGTATTGTTCAAGTGATTGAGGTCGATATAGGATTTAGTAATTAGTAATATGTAGACCAATTCTTTCTAAAGATAGTAATTATCACATTAATCTAATTACACTGTTGAAGATGTCATTTGTAGTAACTATAAATATTTTAGAGTAACTTACTGTTATAATATCAGAGGTGAAACTGGAAGAATGTTATTCAACCTAAAGTAGGCTACTATTACTTTGATACATTTTTACTGAAGTACAAGTAAAAATACGAGTCTAAAAATCTACTCAAGTAAAAAGTAGCTAATTTAAAATGTGAGTAAAAGTTGCTGAGTTACTTGTTTAACAGCGGGGGTGTGGTGGGGGACTCTCCCATGTAGGGTTGTAATGTATGAGAGTTTCACAGTATGATAACCGTCTCAGAAAATATCGCGGTTTATGGTATTAAACAATTATTAAATATATAAACTGCATTATTAAATTACAGTTATTATTATCATCAGTTAAAATGACAGTTAAATAAATTAAACATTTGTTCAATAAAACATATTTAATCAACTAATTTCAATAATTGATTATGAATTAGATTAACATCTTATTTTTTAGCATTAATAACTTTTGATGTAATAAACATAACATAATAAATTATGTTAAATAATTATTGAGTTCTATGAAATGATTTTTATTCCGATTTTTTTTTAATGATTTAATACAAATATATTATCAAAAACGGTGGTAATCAAATAAAAGTTTAGCAAACGTTTTAATCCTTTTATTTTTTGGCAAATGTGCTGCAAAACAGATTTAGTAAATTAAACCATGGACAAACAATATACATTCCTTAAAGAATGTGTCATTTTAGCATTATTGTTGGTGTTTAAACACCACTTCCTCTTTAAAAAAGGGGAGGAGACCGCAAGAAACTCTGGGTTTACTGAAGAAAACCTGCTCCTGACCAGGTTAGGTTCACAGAGTAAGTTACCATGGTAACTGACTCTGAGTATAAGTTACCTCTCTTTCAGAAACGGGCTTGACTTACTCTGCTTTCTCAGGTTTGACTTACCTCCCTTTCTGAAACGCAAAACCCAGAGTTTCCCTCATTTCAGGGTTAACATACTCAGAGTTTTCACTTAACATGCTTTCTGAAACAGGCCCCAAGTCAAAAACCATATCTATAGAAAAAATATATATTCAACTTTTTTCCATACTACAATAATTAGATTTTATAAATACTGTAATTTTAATGTATTTGAATTCTTTCAGCAACTACTAGAAACATGTGATTTAAATATATATATATATATATATATATATATATATATATATATATATTTTTTTTTTTTTTTTATAGATATTTGCAGTTCCCCTTCAGTCGCTCACGTGACGACGTTAGAGGATCACTTCAGGGAGCCCTATCAACTTCGAGTATCTAAAGAACAAGCCAATGAACGTTGGCGTGCGTGAAACGCGTCACGCGCCCCGCCCCGCAGCGCGGGTATAAACAGGAAGCGGACGCCGCACTCATTGTCTTTCGCTTCGGAGCCGAGCTTTTATTGACTCTGAGTTCTACAGACTGCTGCACGTTATTCATAACGAGAACTAGAGGGAGAAGGAAACTCTGCTTCAGTGCTGGTGTGACGGCGTGATCAGTGGTGGCCGCGAGCATTCTAACCACAACTGCCGTTTTCACGGCATCATTTGTGTGTGTGTGTGTGTCAGTCTCGTGGGCGTTCCTTAACTGACAGTGTACCCCATTACACCGCGGCTATCCCTGGGTGCTTCAGCACTAAAAGAGTTTTTATTTATTTCCTCTGTTTGTTATTTTCAACTAAAAGAGCAACACAAGCGTGACCCTGCGTCCTTTTCAGGATGTCATTCCGCTTGTGCGTTTCTGGGTGCGGTCGTTCCCTGGCGCCAGCAGATGGCCACAAGAGTTGCCTCTCGTGTTTGGGCATTCAGCACGCTGAAGCAGCTTTTGTGAATAGTTCGTGTTCCCATTGCGGGAATATGACTATGGCAGCGCTTAGATCGAGACTCGCTTACCTCACGGGAGGTGCAGTCCCCTCGCCTATGCCCCGATCTAGTGCTTATTCTGCCCCGCAGAATAGGCCTACTTCAGCGCATGACCAGGGTGATCTGAGGATTACCGTGAGGGCTTTCCCGTCGAGGCAATCTCCGCGGGCCCCTCACGCCTCTCATGTGCTGTTGCCATCCGCGCCCCTTTGCGAACGGCTCGGTCCTTCTCCGGAACGGCCAGTCGTTTCCTTTGGGGCGCCAGCTGACGATCAGATGTCGATCGCAGCATCGGAAGGGGAGCCTTTCTGCTCTGGAGATGACGACTCGGCTGCGTTGCCCCCTTCGGGGTGTTGTAGCGTTGTCCGAGCCGGATCCAGAGTGGGCGGCTATGCTTTCCCGGGCCGCCGAGAAGGTTGGGCTTGTGTGGAATCCTCCACCACGTCCCGAACCTTCTCGGTTGGACGATTGGTTTCTCGGGGCGGGCCGTGCTGGTTCTCAGTGCGCCGCCCCGGTACCTTTTTTTCCGGAAGTGCATGAGGAGCTTTCTAGGACGTGGAAGGCACCGTATAGTGCCCGACGCCGTTCTAGTGGCTCCTCCCCCTCGTCACCCTCGACGGCGGGGCAGCTAAGGGGTATGTGGATATCCCCCGGTGGAGCGGGCCGTCGCGATGCAACTGTGTCCGGCGTCCGCCTCCTCCTGGCGGGGTAATCCGCGCCTCCCGTCCAAGGCCTGTAAGTTTTCGTCCGGTCTTACGGCGAAGGCTTATAAGGCCTGTGGACAGGCTGCTTCCGCCCTCCATGCCATGGCGCTCTTGCAGGTCCACCAGGCCCAGGCGCTCATGGACAAGTGTGGCTACTGACCTCGCCCTCCGGGCGACGAAGGAAACCGCACGTTCAGTCGGTCAGGCGATGTCCACCTTGGTGGTCCAGGAGCGCCACCTTTGGCTCAATCTGGCGGATATGAGGGACACTGATAAATATCGGTTCCTGGATGCCCCTCTTTCCCAGGTTGGGTTATTCGGCGATGCGGTCGAGAGCTTCGCCCAACAGTTCTCGGCTGCCCAGAAGCAGACGGAGGCCATCCGACACATCCTGCCCCGGCAGACCGCTGCTGTTTCCACCCGTCCGCCGGCTGCAGACCCTCCGTCTGCTCGTCGCCGAGGCCGTCCTCCTGCGGCGTCCTCCGCTCCCGCTAAGCCTCAGCAGCAACCACCATCCAGGCCTCAGCGTGGAGCAAACCGCAGGAAGTCGGCCACGCCCGTCCAGGCCGCTGCCAAACCAGGTGGTAAGCGCAGGTGCAAACGACCTGAGACGGGCGACCCAGAGGTGGATCAAGTTGCTCTCCAGGAGACGGTGAAGGCACCGCTCCTTCCCCCGGTGGAGGGCTGGGTGGAGAATCTTCTGTTTCCTTTTGTTCCTTTTCCGCCACTGCCTTCAGTGGTACCCACATATTCAATAAAAGAGCAATTTCTGAAACCTCTGGGTCCCAAGAGAGCGCGCTTGGCGGTCGACGACGCTATGCCTTGTCACCCTTGAGCCCCTCTTTCATCGCCAGCGAGCAGCAGTGGCTGTGCTCCGGACGCACTGACGCCTCCACACACTCACTCTGCCCTTCGACGGAAGCAGGTACGTGTTGCACCACACATTCAGACCCCACTCTGGGCCGCTATGCCGTCCGAGTCGGGTCCCTGCATTCCGCCGCGCTGCCCCACCCCGGGTATGTCTGTGGTGCCGTTGATTCCGCTTGCGCGGTGTCTGGGAGCCTGGCTAGCGCTTCCCAGCCCGTCTCGCTGGCTCATCCGTACTGTCAGACTCGGCTATGCGATTCAGTTCGCCCGGCGTCCCCCTGTATTCAGGGGCATTCTGTTTACTTGCGTTCTGGCGGACAGTGCCCCTGTGCTCAGGGCAGAGATCGCAGTCCTACTGGCGAAGGACGCGATCGAGCCGGTCCCTCCAGCCGATATGAAGACCGGCTTCTACAGCCCGTACTTCATTGTACCCAAGAAAGGCGGTGGGTTACGGCCAATCTTGGACCTGCGTGTCTTGAACCGGTCCCTTCACAAACTGCCGTTCAAGATGCTTATGCAGAAACGCATTTTCAAATGCATCCGTCCCCAAGATTGGTTTGCAGCGATCGACCTGAAGGACGCATACTTTCATGTCTCGATTCTCCCTCGACACAGACCGTTTCTTCGCTTTGCGTTCGAGGGACTGGCATATCAGTACAAAGTCTTACCCTTCGGGCTGGCCCTGTCGCCCCGTGTCTTCACGAAAGTCGCGGAGGCGGCCATTGCTCCCATGTGCGAGCATGGTGTTCGCATTCTCAACTACCTCGACGACTGGCTTATTCTCGCCTAGTCGAGAGAGCAGTTGTGCGAACACAGGGACATGGTGCTCAGTCACCTCAGCCACCTAGGGCTTCGGGTCAACTGGGAAAAGAGCAAACTCACCCCCGGGCAGAGGATCTCTTTTCTCGGTATGGAGTTGGACTCGATCAACATGACAGCGCGCCTCACCGAGGCCCGCGTCCAGTCAGTGTTGAACTGCGTGAGCACGCTCAGACGCAGAACAGCGGCTCCACTGAAACTGTTTCAGAGGCTCCTGGGGCATATGGCATCTGCAGCCGCGGTAACGCCGCTCGGATTGCTTCATATGAGGCCGCTCCAACACTGGCTCCACGATCGAGTCCCGAGATGGGCGTGGCAGAGCGGCTCGTGCTGGGTCCAAGTGACTCCGCACTGTCGCCAAACTCTCAGCTTGTGGTCGGACCCTTCGTTCCTGTGGGCAGGTGTTCCCCTAGAACAAGTGTCCAGGCACTCTGTGGTCACCACGGATGCCTCTGCCACCGGTTGGGGGGCCATGTACACGTACTCGCTTCGTGCCGTTTATATTCCTGGCCTGCTCAACCGTGCAGCCGACGAGCTCTCACGGCAGCAGGTGCTACTGGGAGAATGGCGACTCTATCCCCAGGTGGTCCAGCTGATTTTCAGGCGCTTCGGGACCGCACAGGTAGATCTGTTTGCCGCCCCGGACACGTCTCACTGCCAGTTGTTCTATTCCCTGACCGAGGGCACCCTCGGCACGGATGCTCTGGCACACAGCTGGCCCCCGGGCCTACGCAAGTATGCGTTTCCCCCAGTGAGCCCCCGGGCCTACGCAAGTATGCGTTTCCCCCAGTGAGCCTTCTTGCACAGACCTTGTGCAAAGTCAGGGAGGACGAGGAGCAGGTCGTGTTAGTTGCGCCGTATTGGCCCAACCGGACCTGGTTCCCCGAACTAGTGCTCCTCGCGACAGCCCCTCCCTGGCCCATTCCTCTGAGAGAGGACCTGCTCTCTCAGAGACGGGGCACCCTGTGGCACCCGCATCCGGACCTCTGGAAACTCCATGTCTGGTCCCTGGACGGGACGCGGAGGTTCTAGGTGACCTACCCCCAGCGGTAGTTGACACCATCACTTCAGCTAGAGCCCCCTCCACGAGGCGCCTCTATGCATTGAAGTGGAACCTATTCGTTGAATGGTGTTCTTCTCACGAGGAGAACCCCCGAACTTGCTCGGTCAGAGCCGTGCTTTCCTTCCTGCAGGACGGGTTGGAGCGAAGGCTGTCTCCCTCCACCCTTAAAGTGTATGTTGCCGCCATTGCCGCACATCACGATGCAGTTGAAGGTAAGTCGTTGGGAAAGCATGACCTGATCGTCAGGTTCCTGAGGGGAGCAAGGAGACTAAATCCTCCTAGCCCACTCTATACCCTCTTGGGACTTGTCTCTGGTCCTTTCGGCACTTCAGAGACCACCCTTTGAGCCTTTGCAGTCAGCTGAGTTAAAAATTCTGTCCTGTAAAACAGTACTCCTGGTTGCATTGGCCTCCATCAAGAGGGTAGGGGACCTGCATGCATTTTCGGTTGACGAATCGTGCCTGGAATTCGGCCCGGCTAACTCTCACGTGATCCTGACACCCCGGCCCGGATACGTGCCCAAGGTTCCTACCACTCCCTTCCGGGACCAGGTGGTGAACCTGCAAGCGCTGGTTACACCGAAGTTTCCGCTCTTGTGTCGGCTTGCTGCGCCACTCCCCTCCACATGGAGCGGATACGTGCGCTTTTTGCTCCAGTCGAGTTCCCCACTCAGGCGAACCCTGTAGAGTTCCTTCGCACCCCTTCGGCAGTCAGACGTTGCGGAGCGTCCGACGCCAGGCCTAGTGCTCGTATGCTTGTGTAACTTGTGCTAGGCTGGGTTCCATATGCGGTGATCCCTGTGGTGATCCCATATGAGTATTCTTCCACGACCAGCTCCCTGCGGTGAGCCCGTGTCTTTCCCTTGGCAGAGTCCGCTCTGCCGTCACTGTCTGGTGTAGCCTCCCCCTTCTCAGGCTGGAGCCACCCCAGTGACATTCCATATGTTGCACTGCCCCTCTGGCCAGTCCATATGAGTATTCTCCACATGTTACCTCCCTTCGGGCAGGATGTGGCTTCTGCAGCGTACCTCTCCGCTGGAAAGGCACGCTTTCCCAGTGTTATCCAAGAGTTCCACTGTGTGGGTTAACAGAACAACAGTGAACTCCCTCTACGCAGGTCTTCCGCCCCAGCCAATTGGGGGTCTGAGAGTCTTCCGTAGGGCGCTGGATGTGGCAGCAACCACGGCGTTTTCCATGGGATCCCCTAACGTCGTCACGTCGAACATGAGCGACTGAAGGGGAACGTCTCGGTTACTAATGTAACCCTCGTTCCCCGAAGGAGGGAACGGGAGACGTGACGTCCCGCTGCCACAGTTGCTGACCATCGCTGTACGGCCGACTTAATCTCGGCTCCTCAGCGAAAAACAATGAGTGCGGCGTCCGCTTCCTGTTTATACCCGCGCTGCGGGGCGGGGCGCGTGACGCGTTTCACGCACGCCAACGTTCATTGGCTTGTTCTTTAGATACTCGAAATTGATAGGGCTCCCTGAAGTGATCCCCTAACATCGTCACGTCGACGTCACGTCTCCCGTTCCCTCCTTCGGGGAACGAGGGTTACATTAGTAACCGAGACGTTTTGTTCCCTCGGTTTCCTAGTCTCCCTAGTGTGACCAGGGGCCTCATTTATAAACGTTGCGTACGCTGCTCTCTACACAATAATTGGTATTTATAAAAAGCAAACTTGACGGGAAAATGTGCGGTCCTTCACGCAAGCTCTGACCCAGGCGTACGCACAAAAACGGGTGAAATGAGAAATGGCGACACCGTCGGCAGATGGAAGAAACACGTGAAGTGTGTGAAAGTGTAGACCGTTGTGTTAAAGAAATGGTAATACTGCCTCTCATAAATAAAATGAAGACTTCACAAAGCAAGTATTACAATTAACAGCCTACTACACGAACACCCGTTTGATCGATCTGCAGTGCAAAACAAACAAAATCAAACGAAGATTACAACAGAAATGCAAATTAACTCATATTTGCAAAAAGAAAAGTGAAATATGTTCTGCAATAATATTGGCATGTTATGCAATTCATCCTCATAACACATCTGTAGCTTGTCAGATGCAATCAAATGGATGGTAAAAAAATGCCATGACAATACACAATACGTAATGGAGCGCTAGACGCTTTTTGCATCGACTTTGATGTCCGACCATTTCTTTTTTATTTCGGCCACGGTCCGAGGTTGTGAGGCTGCAGCATTAACGGCGTCTGCAACCTTTTGCCACTCAAGTGCCTTTTTGGCATTAGTAATGCCCACACTGTGCCCTCCAAACAACATTTTACTCCTCTTTTCCACCTCGCCAACGATAATTTCTACTTGACATTGAGTGAAGTTACGTTTCTTGCTTTTTCCTCTCTGTATTTGCCATGATTTCGCAATCGATGAATATTAAATTGTGGGCATTTCACGGACTATTTATGGGCAACTATGGGCGTTTCACGGACTATTTATGGGCAACTATGGGCGTGACATGAAGCCGCAAAAGCTGCGCTACATTTAGAATTGATTGTGATTTATTAAGGGAAAACTGCGTAGGATGTGCGTGCGCACGGTTTTATAAATCCGAATATTTCTGTGCGTACGCACGTCCTATGTTTCACCCGTACGCCACTTCTGACGCAAATCCTACGCAAAGTTTTATAAATGAGGCCCCAGGAGCCTAGTATTGACTCCTTTCACATTTTTATGAAGCAATCTGTACCTTGCGTGAAAGCTCTCTTGCATCTATTAAATCTCAGTGGGAGAAGGACATAGGAGAAAATATTCCAGAAGATCAATGGGAAAAGATTTTACGCAGTGTGCAGTCTGAAATTGTGTGATTTATTTTGTTTATGTGGAGAAAATCAAATTAAAGTGAGGAAAGAAAAATATACTGGAATTATGTATTCACGGTTAGGGTGTGTATAAGTTCAAATCATAGTAAAGACTCTCAGATAGCGCACAATCCCATATACATGTGTATTGTATTTATTTATTTATTTATTTATCCCCGTAGGGAAATTCTGTTTGCAGCGTACACTCACCCAACATTTGGCAAATTCACATTTGACCTATTATTTACAATTTGAATACATAAAAATAATCTTAATAGTAAACCTGATTAAGAGATATCCAGTCTGGCGTCTATTCATCTACTACCACTAGAGGGAGGATCATTTAAAAACTTGATTGGTTGGGGAATAAAAGAAAATTGAAACCTATTTTTTAAACATCTAGGGACACAATATCGTCGACCTGATGGTAGTAGTTCAAAAGTATAGGATAGAGGGAGCCTCTTATCATTCACAATGATGTTGGCCTTGTTTAACACTCTTCCTTTGTATATACTTTCTATACTCTCTAACTTTGTTCCTAATAACTTACTTGCTGTTACTACCACCTTCCCCAATGATCTCTTCTGGGCCTCAGAGGCATTACCATACCAGCAGATCACACAAAATGACACAATGCTTTCAATAAAAGCCCCATAAAAACATCAACTATGTACATTAAAGGACAGTAATTTCTTTAAGAAGTACATTCTCTGTTGAAGCTTTTTACTTACACAGTCAGACCATACATTTCACTTAAAAGGGATACTCCACTTTTTTTTGGAAACAATTTTACAACTCCCCCAGAGTTAAACAGTTGAGTTTTACCGTTTTTGAATCCATTCAGCCGATTTACTGATATTTAGAAGAATATCAGTAACCAGACAGTTTCTGGTCTCATTGACTTCCATAGTAGGAAAAAATATATACTATGAAAGTCAATGAGACCAGAAACTGTCTGGTTACTGATATTCTTCTAAATATCAGAAAATCAGCTGAATGGATTCGAAAACAGTACAACTCAACTGTTTAACTGTGGGGGAGTTGTAAAATGAGTCTATTTCCAAAAAAAAAAGTGGAGTATCCCTTTAAGTTTATTGTCCAGCATTACACCAAGGTATTTATAATTTGTCACTAACTGTACTTGCCCCTTGTTAATTAATGTAGAATGAGTTTCACTTAGCTCTTTTTCTCTAAGTCAATAGCCATTTCCTTAGTTTTTAAAATATTTAAAGCCACACTATGCAGCAATTGTGTTTTTGTCAAACAGTGACCCCTAGAGTCGCTGTGGAATACTTGCACTGTCGTAAATAGCCATACCCAGTGGCTATAGAACATGGTATAGAAGCGTCGGCCATGCAACAGACACGGATAGACTCCGAAGATATTGACCCGGTAATGTTTCACGATTTCATACAAATATTAGGCTACTGCATAGTTTACTGAACTACTGATGATGGTAATAGGATAATAATAACTATATGTCAAGTGTTAGACTACTTTATAATAATAAAGTACTGTACCGTGTTTGCTGGCTTATAACATTTTACACGATTGCTGCTAAATCACAAGTAAACAGAGGTGGAAAGAGTACTAAAATTTTCTACTCAAGTAAAATTACTATTACTTCAATAAAATTGTACTTAATTACAAATAAAAGTACCGGTCTAAAAATCTACTCAAGTAAAAGTAAAAAGTAGCTCATTTAAAATTTACTGAGTAACTTTAACAGCGGGGGTGTGGTGGGGGAATCTCCTTTGCAGGGCTGTAATGGTATGAGAGTTTCACATAACCGTCTCAGAAAATATCTCTGTTACACTGAGGCAAGGAATGAAGTGGAGAGAGAATCCATGTGCAGGACTTATTTAATAAAACAAAAACGTGTAACATAAACAGAAATTAAGGGCAGGAACACGGAACAGCGAGACAGTAACATCAACGACTGACAAGGAACAACTAAACTACAGGGGTATAAATACAGGGGAAAACAAGCTAAACAAGATAAAAAGGGGGTGTGGCTAATCAGAAACACCTGGGGAGACTAATCAACATAATGGGGAACCGGTAACATGGGACAAGACAGGGGAACACAGACGTGAATCATGACAATCACGGTTTATACTGTATTGTTAAATTATGGTTATTATTACCATCAGTTAAAATAACAGTTAAATAAATGAAACATTTGTTCAATAAAACATATCTAATCAACTAATTTCAATAATTGATTAGGGATTAGATGAACAACTTATTTATATCATTAATAACTTATAATGTTTAAAAACAATTGAGTTCTATGAAATGTTTTTTATTCAGAATTATTTTCTTTGTATGATTTAATACAAATATAGCTATTATCAAAAACGGTGGTAATCAAATAAAAGTTTAGCAAACGTGTTTTATCATTTTAGTTTTTGGCAAAGTGCTGCAAAACAGATTTACTCAATTAAACCATGTGTGGCAGTATGAGTTAGTCTAATGAGCTGCGTTCCTTGGGTCACTCCCCGTGTGAAGCTCCGCCCTATAAATAGCGCGTAATCCCTCTGACACCCTCTCTTGCTCATCGGTGACAGGAAGTTGTGTTGTGCTTCCTGGTCTCGCTCTCCGTGGGCGGTGTTGTGCTGCGCTAACAGGTAGGGTGGCGGCTTTGCTGTCTCCGTGCGAACATTGTTTCCTGCCGTCTTGCTTACTGGTACTATGTGGTTGCTTGCGTTCGTAGATCTCCGGTCGGATGGACGAACTTTCATCTCGTCGTTCAATTCATTGAACCACTGAACACACTGCATTATCAGTGCCGTGGGCACTCGTCGAGCTTTCTCCCTCGGTTATATGTCTGAATGATGGGTATGTATCTCAGATGATGTGGGATTTATATCTGGTTTCTTATTAATTGTGGGTTAATTGGGGGTTAATAGTAATTTTTCTTTGTGTAGCTAACAGGAATGAGGCCAGTTTAACCGGAGATCATCAATAGCTGCACAGGACCAATTCGCTGGCTGCTGTTTTGTCTGCCGTTTTGCTTTGTGGTGTTCTGTCTGCTGTTTTGTTTTGTTTTGCTTTTGCCGTTTCACCTGCGGCTATATCGTGGATTTTTGCCCAGTCAAGGTGCTGTTTTGTATACATTTCTGTGTTTTATCTATGTCTCCGTCTAGCATATGGGCCACTGCCTTGTTGGTGTAAATAGCGTACCAGCGGGTGGAGTAAATCGCTGTACGCTCGTCTTGCTATCACGGCCACTGGGTAGTTACGGCTGTCTGGCCAAAAGTATGTGGCATTTGTTCCATAAGTGCTATTGTTTTTATGACATCTGAATAGCTCAAGGGGTTGGGGCTTTATATTATAATTTTGCTGATTTGAGGAGTTTGTTTTCTGGGTTTGTTTTCTTTTGGTTTGTTTGTTTGTTTGTTTTTGATTCCAATTTAGATTAGAAGTGTTATATTTCATTTGGTTTATTTCTTTCTTTTTTTTATTTACTGGGTTTGTTTATATATATATATATTTATATATATTATATATATATATATATATATATATATATATATATTATATCAGTTTTCTTTATACTGCCGTATTATAACCACCTTTTGTATTTTGTGATAAGTGTATGTTGGTTTTGATTTTCTTTTGATTACTGAATTAAGAAACATTTATTTGTTTATTTTTCTGTGATATTTCTACTGCCTCTTTAGAGCCATTGTTGGTTCTGGCAGTCATTTTGTGAAGTTCATTTCTATTTTTATTTTCTTTAATTACTGAATTGCGAACGTTTATTCGTTTATTTTTTTGTGATACGACAAGTATTGATTTGTTTGATTTCTGTATTTTCTTTTTGGTACATCTTTGTTGAAAGAGTGTGTTTGCGCATTTTCTTTTGTCTTTTTCTGTTACAGTAGCTGAGAGCCGGTGGTGGTATTGGGGTCGGGGTGGCATTGGGGTCGGGGTGGCATTATCCCCGTTTGGAGTGCTGTTGACTTCCCTGTTTGCATTGGTGTTTATTGGGGGTGTGTTTGTGTGTTTACTGGGGGGTTCCCTGGGATCGTTTGCTGCCTTTTGAATCCTTGGCCTCCATCTGTAAGCCTCAGCAATTTTGTTTTTTTTCTTTTCTTTTTTTCTCTTGTTTTGTGTCCTCTGCCCTGAGAGATGACTGTTTTAAACTGTTAAATTATTTGTATTAATAAAAGTTGTGCCTTCAAAGTCGAACATGGTCTTTGGCTCTATTGTACACGTACCTGTGTGTCTTTAGCTGTGGGACTTATAGATCTTGAGTAGAAAAAAATCATTCTCTGGGTGAAACTCCCAGGGTGGCGTAGTCGGTGTTTAGTCTGTCCTGGTGTAGAGCGCCACACATGCACAAACATTATATATTCCTTATTATTGTTGTTGTTAATACTGTTAATGTTAATATTATTATGAGAAGTACATTCTATTGTAGGCCTAAAATTGTAATATATCTGTGATAATTTCTGCTAGTAAATCCAAACTTTTATTTTGACGGGTTGTTAAGTTCTGTTTCAGAGTGTATTTGACAACGGTTTTTCCATTCAAATAAAATTATGAAAATGCTCATTAGGCGTTCTCTCAGAGCAGCGCTGGAAATGTTCATGTAGGCTACTCGTATTGTTTGTGAGATGCTGAAAACAGCATGAGTGTGTCGCATACTTGAGTATGTAGGCTAGTAAGTAGACGAAACTGCACAGTTCATTCACACAGACACGCAGATTATATAGCTACATAGCAGTCTTTGTGCTTTAATATTCACAGATCATGTCCGTGATTTTATTTATTGTACAGCTTTACTTTCGATTTATTCATCCATACATCTACCAGTTTGCGTGTTTTACGTGACATCTGCATTATACTGTAAATTATTTTTTTCCCCAAAGTATTCCCTGACCAGGGCTTCACATACCGGTATGTGTGCGAGTGAGATTTCGACAGTATTTCGCGTTCAGCTGGGTCTGCATCACTGTCTGTCTTGTCCGTCTCCTTCTCCATATTGGTTTGTGATTTTAGCGTGTCTGTTCTCCCGCCCTTCAATCAATGTTGTAGTTTCCGGAGCGCAATGTTTTCACCCAAAGCATTTTATTTTTTTAGTATTATTTTTTTACTCAGTAACGGATACGTTTTAAAATGTAGCGAATTACAATGCTTCAAACAAAACATACTTAAGTAAAATTACAGCTTTTAAAAACTACTTAACCCCTTAAGTGTCACCGGCCCACCGGTGGGCCCAAATTCATTACATTTTTAAAACAGTAATATCCTATATTAAACCTAAACTAATATTGACAAACTATATATCATTTGAAAGCTTACAATCTCTAGTTTCCATATTTGGTGATTGATTTTCAAAATAAATTACAGAGGAGCCATAATTTATCAATTTGCAACAAGAATACTTTCATACTCCAAAGGTGTTTAGACCTTTATTTTGAAATAGTGATGAACATGAAAAATTATGAAAGAAGGGTAGAAACCTCAGTTTGATTTCATGCCAAGAGTTCAAAAGATAGCATCCATTCAATTATTTTAGAAAAAAAGACCAAGTTTTAAATATAAAGAAAAAAAATATAGATTCACCATTTGTGGCAGGAAGCTATAACGCACATGCGTGTTCTTTTTATGTGTTTCTTAGAGGTGGAATTCATATCAAAATCTGCCAAACTTCTCATATTACTTCTGAATAGGATGTCTACTTCATAAATTTATTGAAAATTGTGGAAATAATGGCTCAGATCACTCAAAAAATATATGGAAATGGAGGCGCCCTTATATGGGCAGTAATGGAGTCATCTAGTGAAAAAGTTGGGTACTGCGCCCAAACAAAATCTTACTGAAAGCTCATTTTTTGAGATATCAACCTAAAATTTGAAACACAACTTGTTCAGATTTTTGTCTTTGATTTTTTTGCAGTTTTAGAGTCGCCCAGGTTTTGAAAATATATATTTTATATAAAATATGAATAATTAAATTTTTTACATTGTACATTTTCAAAAACTCAAACTTCCATAACTTTTTTTCTGTTTCACTTTCTCAATTTATTTCACTTCTACAAAAATCTGCCAAATGTTTTCTTTAAAACGAGACCAATCTTATGTCTATATTCCAAAGCATTCTTGAAAAACAACCATTTAAGTTCGAAATGTGCATTTTCATGTATATTCAAAAAAAGGGGGGTGACACTTAAAGGGTTAAAGTAGAAGTACACAAAAAAACTACTCAATTACAGTAACGCGAGTAAATGTAATTCGTTACTTTCCACCTCTGCAAGTAAATAGCCTATAGTCTAGGCCTACTGTATAATTTAATTTGTGTTCTTTGTTTGTAATGTAAACATTACAAAATGCCAGGTGACATCAATAAAGCTAAATGTACGTCGCATTATTTCATAACATTGGCCGTTATGATGTCATTAGACACGATTATTGCAATTTATCATAATAGTTTGCAAATTGTGCTCGTTTTCACTATTTACAACCTCTAGGCTTATATATGTCCTGATAATTTTGTGTGATATTGACAACTGTCTTCATGATAATCGCAACAATGGATGAATGAACAGCATCGTTAAAAAAATGACATACTACAAGCAAGCGCAACATAATAAAACATAGAACGCAAACAAGTTTACAAATAAGAGATTTACTTACTAGTTCATCAACAAGATCGCCAGGTCAGCATCACTGTTGCAGCCAGTGCTGCTTTTTAGCTCGCGCCAACGAGTGAAAAGCCTGACAGAGTGGCACTCTTGTCTGGTTCCTCACGTGGTCAGATTCTCTTTTCCTTTTCCTAGTCTCTTCCGACCACGTTTTCTTTGCTTTTTCCATCGTCGCGTATCACGCATAGGTATCACGTCTGAATTGAGCACAAGTATTCGTGCTTCCGTTGTTGTTGATGTGTGTGACGTCGTTGCCGTAAAGCAAGTCGTGATTCTCGCGAGATTTGTCAGGGGCGCTCCTCTCAAACTTACATAGCCGGTTTTTCCAGCTACAACCCCCCCAAGCTTTACTACCAGGATGATTCGTCCTACTATGAGTTTATTTACCACCAAAATTACTTTGAAGCTGTTATATTAAGGTGCAATTGTTACATAGTCTGCCTTTAACGAAAGATTTGAGTTTTCACACCAATTTAAAAAGTAGTCCAGAACAGGCCCATGTTCTTCCTCCCCATCGTTTAAAAAGCTCACCAAAGCAGTATCATCTGCATACTTTACAATATGTCTATTTTTGTTTAATCAATTAATCAATATTTAATCAATTTGTCTGATATGGACCCTCCTATTTTAACCTGCTGAGTTCTAGAAGTTTATCACCCAAGCAATTGTCCTTCTATCTATAAAAAAAATCTTTGGCCAAGGTGGCAGCTAATATACTGGGAGAAATACAGTTAAAAGCTGATGAGAAATCCACAAAAATAAATGTTTTCTCTAAGTGTGAATGCAACAGATGCAATACAGTTATTGTATAGAGGCTTGATATGCAAATTGCAGAGGATCTATGAGATGCTGTGTTACGGATACAATGTACTTTTTTACTAAATGTTCAAAGCTTTTCATCACAAGTGATGTAAGTCCTATTGGACGATAATCATTTAATTCAGACGGCCTAGGAACTTTCGCCACTGAAATTATTGTAGATGCTTTCCATAAAGCAGGGACGATACCAGAATCATAAGATGCTCTAAAAATTTCTGTAAAAACTGGCGCTAGCTGAGCTGCACAATGTTTTAAAACATTTCCACATATCTTGTCTGGACCTGGACTTTTCCGGGGATTGCACTTTCTAAAAATCTGACTAACCTCCATTTCAATAATGAGAAAACCCACAGAAAAGTTAGCATCAGGTGATACTGAAAACACTGGTGTAGCATCACTATCTCCACTGTCAAAGCGACAATAATATGAGTTAAGCTGATTTGCCATATCCAGCTCCTCATATCCTTGAAGCACAGGGGTTGATTTGCATCTTCCCTTATGGGGTATATTTGTCATATTGTTAACCCCCTGCCAAGCATATCGGGCATTACCTTGTGTCAAAGATGCCTCTATTTTTTGTTTATATGTGTATTTATCTGTTTGTATTTGTCTTTTAATTTGCCTCTTGAGTATCTCTCAGAGAAACCTCGTCCTGATTTCTATATGCTTTCCTTTTCTTATTTATAAGGGTCTTTAGTTGTTTTTTGACACCCAGGGTTTATCAGTTGGGTATACCTTAAAAGTCTTAGTGGAGATAACAGAGTCCATACAAAAATGTACATAATCAGTAACTGTTTCAACTTGTTCATTAATATCATCTGTACTAAAAATCTCCCACTGTGTGCATTCAAAACACCCCTGCAAAGTCATACTATCATTGTCCCATACTTTAACAGACTTTTCTTGAGGCTTCTCTCTTTCAAGTAACCTCTGGTAAACAGGCCGGAGATAGACCACACTGTGATCTGACGCTCCCAATGGTGGAAGAACTGAAGAAGTATAGGCATTTTTAACAGTTCCATAACACATATCCAGTTTTTTTCCTCCTTGTGGGGGAGTCAACATATTGATAATATGTGCTCAAACTCTTCTTAGCATTACAGTTATTAAAATCACCCATAATAAACTTGGGAGCGTCTGGAGAAATTGTCTCAAGTCTCTGAGATAAATTATAAATAATCTCTTGGGCTTTCTTAACATTTGCTTTAGGGTGAATATATACCACAGTGATGAAAATTTGGGGAAACTCCCTTGGTAGATAGAACGGACGAAGAGAGACACATAGCAATTCAATGTCCACAGTACACAGGCTCTCTCTAACCTTGACTGCGCGACACCAATCCTCTCGAACAAAGACACATACCCCACCTCCTCGAGTGTTCCTGGTGATGTCAGGATCTCTATCGGTCCTAAATGACGAGAAAACCAACAAGGTTTCACCTCGTTATTTTTTACGTTGCTGTCCAGCCACGTCTCGGTGATTGCCAGGACACTGGAATTCCGGTACTCGTGTAGGTAGCGCATATTTGCTGATAATTCATCCATTTTTGATGGCAAGGACTGCACATTTATAAGGAGGGTAGTAAGCAAACAAAGTTTGTTTTTGTCTTTCAGTCGATGACGGAGGCCTGCTCTGCATCCGCGTTTGCGCTTAGTACGCGCTTTCGCGTCCTTCTCATTTATTTTAAGATAATTCGGAATCTTTTCCTCAGCTGTAAAGCTCTCCACTGAGACAGAGTTTCGAAGTAATAATAAAAACTCGCGGTCATATCGAATTTCGTTTATGGAAATGCCAGCAGCAGTGTAGTCAAGTTCAATCCACAGGAAAAATATATATTAAGAAACGCCATCAACAGTCCAATCAAACTCCATGATGCGTAATCCATGATTAATATTCACATATATTAAAAAATAAAATAATAATAACTTTTGCCAAAAGTGAAACGCCAAAGTTGGAACAAGAGTATATCGGGATTGTGCGCTGAGAGTCTTTAAACACACTTCGGATCTGTCAGTCAGCGCGAGTAAGATCGTTTTGTGTACATCAGCATGAGTTTGAAAATGACATCCATTGGTTGTTCAGTGCAAAGCCGCACTGGTAAGGACTTTGACCGAACTAGTTCGACATTTTTCGAAATAGTCGACGACTTGACCGAACTATTTTGACAAAAACGCGCACTAGTCGACGACTGTTGACTAGTAAGGTCCAAAATGCGTCAACTTGTTAACTAGTGGACATTTTAGCTCTTACTAGTTAACATGTAAAGTGCTTCATGAGGTCCATTACTGCATGCAAATGGAGCAGGCCGGACAAGGATTTTCATTGGTCAATGTTCAAACTGTGTGCTGGAGAGCCTTAAAGGGCCAGCTCTGAATTGTAACAGAAGGTGTGTTATTATATTTTGTTTTGTATTATTATGAAATAGCAATTGATTGAATGCACTTTGGTATGTTAAATGTACAACAACTCAATGCACACATAAAACTAAAGTGAATGTGACATTACTCTTTGTATAGAAGACTTGCATTTACAAAACAGTTTACATTTGCATTCCTATTTTATTGATATTTTTCATTAATATAATACAAAATCACATTCCAAATAATTTACATTTTGGGGAAATAAAGGAATAGCATGTCACTGAAATCGAATTAAAAACTAAATAAATAGATAGATAGATGGATGTTGAATACCACATTAAATTATCAACCATGACGCAGCACTTTAACCTCGACTTCATTACTCAGGTAGATGATCCCACACTCAATACTGCACAACGTTTGTGATACTGCAGCTGAAGAGGCTTCTGCGCGCTTTTTACATGGTCAAATCTAACCAGCAGGTGGCAGCAAATATCTGGACATGACAGAATGTCCAGAGCTGCTGGGATCATGAGCCAGACAAGAAGCTGCCGCAGAAAGTGGTTTTAATAATGTTTCTCATAGCGTTTGGAATGCACTTGATGTTTCAAGAAGGGAACTGGCATCGCAGAGGGACGAAGACAATTGTTAATTTTAAAATGTAGGAAATTTAACTGTTTTGATCTGTAATGAAATGAAGCAATTGCAAAATTATTAATAATATTAATAGAAATAATAATAATAATTATAATCTTTATTTGTAGAGCACTTTCAAAAACAAGTCATAAAGTCCTTTAACAAGTGTAAAAAAACAATAAAACATAAAAACAATAGACCTTACATGATAAAAGCAAGAAAACAAGTAAGAGACACATTTAAGATAAATATAAAATATAATAAAATAAAATGGGATAAAATGAAGTCAGACAAAATCAGGAAAGGCTCTCCTATAAAAGTATTTTTTCAGAAGGGACTTAAAAGAGTTCACTGACTCAGCCAACCTGATTTCCACGGGCAGGCTATTCCAGAGCCTTAGGGCCCGACTGCAAACGCTTTGTCCTCTTTAGTTTTTAGTCGAGACTCTAGAACAGACAGCACACCTCTGCCCAAGGATCTCAAGGTATGTGGTGTGTATGGTGTTTGTTAACATACACGAACATGTGCACATTATGTAGATCTGAAGGTATCTGTATTAATGTGTTTGTGTGGATGTAGTGCGTACGTCTACGTAGGGATTTATAAAAATGTGTATGAATGACATTTCCCTCTTGGCTCTCAACGAAGGCGGTCGCATTTTCTCTCCCTCTCCCTCCCCTTACCTCTCCTGCTTTGCTTCTCTTGTCTCGTCTAGTCTACTGTCTTGTACTTTGAGAGACTTCTCCGCACTGCTCTCCAAACTAAAAAAAAATATGGATTTGATCAACTGGTCTCTCAACGCAATTGACACCATCTTCTCTACGAGAAGCTTGGGTTCGGGGAACCTGCCTGCCCTGCCGGGACGTTCGCAGCTGGCTACACGATGGACGCGTGGGAGAGGTGGCGGGTCGTGTGTCTGGCGGCTCTTTCCGTGGAGGACATTGAAGATATCTACCTATTCGGAACCATGATAACAGGTCTTCTGCTGATTGGATCAGGCATTGCCCTGGTTTATCGAGGAATTAAGAAGACGGTGACAGCCGTTCAAAGCCCCACAAGGCTGCCCGTCATGATTGAAGCGGTGGGCAGAGCTGTTAGCACTCAGACTGGGACTATGAACCAGAATATGGATAACATCTTGGAGAAGCTCGCAGCTTTGCAAAGGCAAATGGATCGTTTCAGAGACCAAAACGGACCAGGAGAATAGCCTGTGTAAATTGCAGCTACTCGCCTTGAAGACCAAACAATCCCAATCTTATCTGTTTCGGCACCCACAACCAGCACTGGCCTTGGCCAAGGCCGCTGTTGGAACAACAACTCTCCCGGAGAAGCACTGCAGCGAGACGCTCTTGCGTTCCTTCCCCGACTCCCCAGACACCTGGGATTGTTGACTTTGTATGGACCTGATCAAGGTTGTCTCCATGGCAACTTGCTGTGTATCGCTATGACAATCTGCGGACTGAGGCATCTAGATTAGGCTGGCTGAGCGACTCTCTCCAGGCCTACACACACATGAACTTACATATACACATATATGCATCACCCCCACCCCCCCATCCCACGCCTTCACTGCTTTGTACCCACAGCCTGGCAGGCGGGTCTGTGACCAGCGCCGAGAATGGCTGCAGGACCGGATGCTGCTTGCCTGGGCTGGACTAACTCCATCCCCCACTCCCCACACGTGTTGCAATGTCTTGTTCATTGTATTGTTTATGTGCTAATGTTGCTGAGGTGTTTTTTTCCTGTTCCCAGATTGTACTCCTTACAGGAGCATAGTCTGGGAGTCGCTTTTTTTTCTCCTCACCTCTCCTCATGTCATGCTGTATTTTTCCCAAGATTGGCGCTGATTATAGCAGCCATGGTAGCATCTTGCTACCGAAGCACATTCCTTGTGTGTGAAAGCACTACTTGGCAATAAAGTGATTCTGATTCTGATTCTGAACGCATGTATACATGTATTTTTTGGGAGGGGAAGTTATTTTTGTAGACTGAGGGTCTTTTGTGGGTTGTATGACTGAAGATGGTACAGTGGATGTTGGAATGTTACAGAGGTGGATGTTGAAGGAGAGGGTGTGCTTTCTGGGAAGTCCACCATAAATTGTTCCAGATCTTCGTGGGATGGAAAGAGTGTGGTGGAGGAGTCTGTAAGAGTGCGATTATGATGTTAGGTATGTCAAATTGCTTGGTGTGAGGTTTGATTGTTTCGATGTGTTATATTGTTCTGATGCTTACAGGTGGTAACTCAAGCTGTGCATCTATTATTGTGGGAGTGTTTGCAGTGTCAGGAACATTAAATTAATTTGTTCTCTGTTGGTGTTTTGATTGTTAATATGCCATGTGTGTAGTTTGTTATACATGATGATCTGTAAAATGTGTTAAATTTTTCACAGTGAACTTTAGATGTAGTAGATAGGGAATGGGGTGTTTGTTTGGAAGGTCCCATCGCGGACAAGTTGTGGCTCTGGCTCTTTTTTTGGGTTGTCTTTGCCTTGACATTTACCTGCATTGAGGATTTAAAAGGAAAAGAAACAGATCCATTAACTCTTATTAATGGTAACTTCAAGTCATTCACTCTAAAAATGCTAGGTTGTTTCAACCCATGTTAGGGTCAAATATGGTTGGGTTTAAAAGTGTCACTTAAATATCTTAAACCAATGGTTGGGTTTGTGCATATTTGACCCAAACATGGATTGAAACAGGCCAGCATTTTTAGAATGTTGGTTTATTCAATATACATGCAATTTGAAGTGGATAAACAGTTAAAAATTGAATCAAGTTTTGTACTCGCACGTCTGTATTTGTTATCAAGACCTCAGAAATGGTTAGATCTTCCTAAATTTGATGGAAGTGTTGTATTGTAACGATAGTCTATAGGGGTTATGCGCAACATTCTTCCGGGTTCTACAAAACGGGTATAACTACTTCCGGCCGTCAGCTGCAGAGGTAAACACATAGGGTAAACAGTGTAGTAGTGTTGGGCAATATGCTCACTTTTCATATCCTATCGTCCTATCGGCAACCGGTGAGATCGGCGATACACGATATTATCGTGTGGGGGACGGGGCTTACTTATTTGATTATTAACTTGCTTATTTACTCATTAATTTGCTTTTTTTATTACTTCGTTTTATATATGATAATCTTTTTCTATTTTGCTAGCAAAGGTGGAGTGATTATTAATAGGCTAAATCAGGTTATTTACCGGTATAGTGAGGTAAAAAAAAAAAAGATCCTAATCATTTTTGTATCTGACATGTATTTCAACATGTCAGCGGGAAATTTACTGACATGCATTATCCTCTCATGCCGTTACGGATGCAGCATTTTGACTTTACTTCTGCACTAGATGAGAACACGTTTTAATAATTTCTTGGTCAAGAAAGAGTCGGAGTTTGTGATATATGTACTCCTACCAGTGCTCTCTCTGTCTGCATGCACTTCACATAATGCGCACTTCAATGAGCCCAAAGAACGTGGCCGGGTTAATGTGTTTTAAATGCCGGGGGAAATCAGAGCCTATGTGCAAAAATCTAGCCGAGTCGATCGGTTTATACTTAAACTTATGACTTGACTCCGATAAAGGAAAACGGGTTAATGCGTTTACATGACCACATGCATTGTCAGTTTATTCAGTATAATCGGGTTAAGATTATTTTTGTGTTTTTTTGCACGCAAAAAGTATTCTCGTCGTTTTATAAACTTAAGATTGAGCACTGTAGTCACTTGGACTCTTTTAACGATTTCTTTAATAACTTTTCGGGGCTGTCAAGTTTCAATCCTTTAGAAGCCTATGGAGGTTTAATTTAATCAAAAATATCTTAATTTGTGTTCCAAAGATGAACGAAGGTCTTACAAGGTTGGAACGACATGAGGGTGAGTAATTACTGACAGAATTTTCATTTTTGGGTGAACTATCCCTTTAATATTAATACTAGTATTAAATGCATTTTCTGAGAATTTATATTTCAAGTTTTGACTGCAAATGTCACGTCCATGATGCTGGAATTGCCCAATTTTAAATAATTTATTCTCAACTAGTTTTTTTGGTGTAGGTCTAGGCCTACGTATTTTATTATGTTAACCTCAAATAATACTAATAGTAATTTAAAAATGTGGTAGCCCTACATCTAATACATCACACTCCACTGTTATGGTGGCAATTTCAGTAGATTTACTCATAACATTGTTGTGGAAACACAATAAGAATGGAAACTAACATATGGAAGTATTGTGCTATAGCGCACATTATATCAGCTGCAGTTCTGGCGCCTCAGTCCCAATACTGTAAAACTCGACGTACATTCACATCACATGTTAATGCAGCGGTAGAGTTACACTCACAGGACACTGCACTTATTCGCAATCACAAAAGTTATTTGCTCGTGCTTTAAAGGTACCTTATGTCAAAAAATCAATTCATACTCCACATATTCAATACTAGATGGGGGCAGTATACCTCCAGAAAGTTGGCCTACTCTAGTCTGTTTTTTAGTTTCAGGTTGTTAAGCTTCTAAAACCGTCAAATAGTCCGCTTTGTCCAGCCAAAGAGACCGAGAGAGCTACATGGAAAAAATATGCACCAAATAAGCCACTTTGATGGTTTTGAGGCTTTGTGGTGTAACACACTGAGCTAATCACTCATGCATGTTCATGAGCCTGCTGAGGAGAGGTTTCAGTGTGAGAATGAGTTCACAAAAAAGTTCCATAGCATGTTAACTAGATTAGTATGCTATGCTAATGTAGCTTATGGTTAACCTGATAGCTGAAGACCCACATTAGAAAGAATGGCAACTGGTTAGCCTGATACTGATTGTTAACCAATTAGCATGCTAAGCTAACTAGCATAAGACAACAAACACAGGTTAGGTCAAATTCAGAGAGGAAAAGCTCGGGAACAGTGGTAACTATCAAAAATCCGTTCAGTCATTTCTGTGCGGCTCGGTCCAAATATCATCTGTGCAAATTTTGGATAAAATTGGGCAAAATTTGTAAGCAGCGAGAAAACTGTTTATCATTTGCTCCAATATGGCGGACCGTCACATTGTTGGAAAATGACAAATGAGATATTGTCGGAATCGTCATAAACCAAAAAACATAATGAAAAATTCATATTTTTAACTATGTTTTCAGAAGTTATAAGGGTCATTCCAGAATTGGAGGACATTTAGGCATCCATAATTTTGAAAAATTGGTCCTTTATTTTACTATATTTTATTATGTATTTCATAAAAACAGGCAATATACCATTAAATAATTTGATTCGTCCAGCTCAGATAGTAAAGGCACACTTTTTATAATACTTTTTTTTTTTTTGCTTGGTGCAACCCTGTTACCAATACTCAGGAACCTGAAAAAAGTATATTTATTGATCTAAAAAATGTAAATTTGTATGTATATTTATCCTTCAAGCCATAATAAGGACAATAGCTCAAGCCCCTGTGAGCTAAAAAAGTAATTTATGATTATTTTAATAAAAATGATATGGTAACAGGGTTGAAATTTAAGTAACAGGGTTGCGAAAAGCTACATGGGTTGGATAGATACATTACTTTTGATTAAATATAAATATTATATCAGGTCAATAATGTGACAAATGATCAGGAACACAGGAACATTGTTAATAACATTTAATAATAACATTTAATCTTATAACAGTCCATCCGTTGGTCTGTGTCAGTTCGTCTGACAATTATGGTAACAGGGTTGCGAGTAACAGGGTTGCAAATTAATGCTAATGTTGGCTTTTTCTCATGAATAGAAGCTAGCTGTTTAGCTAGCTCTCACTGTCATCTATAGGACAAACTTACTTATGTAGAAGAAGAAGAAGAAAACCTTTAAATTAATTTGTCTTATTCTGATAATAAGTGTAACAGGGTTGCATTGGTTAGAGTGACACATTCAATCAAGGCTAAAAGTTGTATAATAATATGAAAAATCGAAAAGAGAACATACCTTTGTTCTACCCATTCTGGTGGCAAACTGCTTAGTGATGTAATTTCCTGTGAATCATGTCACTCACTGTTTTTTTTCTACTTCTGCCAGGCTAAATATGTTTAAGTAACAGGGTTGCATGTATGTTGTGGGACATAACTTTATTGCAACATTCCTATTATTTGAAATATTTCTATCATTTCAAAAAATGGTTTAACAATAAAAAGAGGCATATATAAACAAAAATCATACAAAAAAAGGATATTTAAAATGTATTTTAACAGTTGTATTTAACATTCAATTTGGTCATCTAGAGGGTGGGACAAGATAAAAATGGCACTTAAGTGGGTACTAGAGACTTTTTTTTATTTTCAATAATATTTTTGAAGAAAAAAATCTTCAAGTCTATTTATATTTAGTCTCAGGACAAATGTTTTTTTACACATTGATTGCATTTTTTGTATATTGAACATAGATTATTTGAAATTTCATAGGTGGGACATGAAATGTCCCCAAATTCTGGAATGACCCATAAGTGTTTTTGCAAAAGAATTTTAGATTTATAACGTGTATGAATATTTTTCTTACACAAACTCATCGCTTCGCTTCAGAAGGCCTTTATTAATGCCCCCAGAGCCGTGTGGAGAACTTTGATCATGGATAGATGCACTTTTATCATGGATAGATGCACTTTAATGGACTTCAAAACAGAAAATGCAATTATATAGCTTGGAAGAGCCAGGACATTTATTAATATTACTCAAATTGTATTCGTCTGAAAGAAGAATGTCATATACACCTAGGATGGCTTGAGGGTGAATAAATCATGGGCTAATTTTTATTTCTGTGAGAAATATCCATTTAATACTAGAGTTGTTCCGATTCCGATACCAGTATTGGAAATGCTCCGATACTGCCGAAAATGCTGCCATCGGTGTCGGCGAGTACTGAAGTCCAGGCACCGATCCGATACCATGTAATTTATTAGAAATATGAATCTATTTTGGTTAGCTCCGTTAGCTCTGACACAGTTCTTCTTCGTTGCTCTTAAAACAGTTGCGCTGTGCTCCCATCAGCAGCTGCTGTTTTAGAGGGGCCAAGAAGAATTGATCACGTGACACCTCCAGGAGCTAACGTTACATAGCTATATACACTAACGTTAGCGCATCATGTCGGCGGTTTGGCAGTACTTTACAGTGTATGTTCCCACCAGTAAGACAGCGACATGCAACATATGCAAAGAAGCAATGTCGAGGGGTGGCACGAGTGTTGCAAATTTCAACACCAGCAACATTCAAACATTTGAAGACGCGTCACGCTAAAGAGCACGATGAATTTACCAAAGCTAAGGGTAAAAAGAAGGACGAACTGCAGCAGCAAACTCTGGAAACTGCCTTCCAGCGACAAGATAAATTCCCCAAAGACAGCCAAAAAGCAACAAAAATAACCGACAAAATTTTGGAGTTTATTGTCCTGGATGACCAACCCCTGTCTGTCGTCGAAAACGTGGGATTACGCTGCTTAATGGAGCATTTGGAGCCAAGGTACTGTTTGTCAGGTCGTAAATATATCTCTGAAACTGCGCTACCCAAATTATACGAGACAGTTAGTGAACACATTTTGTGTATGCTGAAAGATGTGCATGCAATCAGCTTTACGGACATTTGGAGCTCCGACGTGTGTCACATGTCTTTGCTAAGTTTAACGTCACACTGGGTGGACAGAGAGTCAACATTTACCCCTCGAAGTGCGGTGCTGCACGCCAACGAGTCAAATACTGGCACATTAATTGCCGAAACAATTGGGAGGATGCTAGTAAAGTGGAAAATCCCCAAGTCCAACGCTCATGTTGTTTTGCGCGACAACGCTAGCAACATGAAGAAAGCCATGGATGAGATGGATGTACCAAGTTTGGGATGCCTTCGCCCACACTCTTCAGCTGGTGGTGCATGAAGGGCAGAGAAGTGTGAGTGATGCACTGGCAAATGGTAGGAAGATAGTCGGTCATTTCAAACACTCGCCACTGGCTACTACACGCCTGGAGGATATCCAAAAAGATCTCCAAATGCCCACCAATAGGGCTGGGTACCGAGTTCGATACTTTTTAGGTACCGACCGAATTGCCTCAATACTATTGAGTATCAAAAAATGACATGTTGTTCGGTTCCAGATTTCGATACCTAACTGTGCGTTCACACCGCCGCCGGCGAGAGCGTCAAAGTGGCCGGAAGTCATTCATTTTCAATGAGAGCCGGCGGCGAGCTCCGGCGAGAGCGGCGCGGCGCGTCTTGGACGGTGAGAGCGGCGAGGAGAGTTGAAGTCAGGTCAACTTTATGGTAATAAGCAATGACGCGGTTCGGCGGCAACCAGCGGCAACCAATCGGAATATAGAAGTGCTCCGTTTGAGAGGAGTCCAGAGAACGCAGTCCTGTAAACTTTGGTTCCGACCACATTAGTTCCCAAGCAAAATAGAGGAGGATGATCATTTGAATTTGATAAGAAGGCGCGCAACACTATTTATAGGCAAGATTTTCGTGCTAGAACACTTCTTTTTCAGCGGAAATGCAAATTATAATAGCACTTAACCATGAACACAAAAGCCACAGCACACAAATGTGTGTGAACGTACAGTTAGGAGTTAACTCGTCAACGTCAGTGCTCAAATACATATGAAATGCACATACACGCAAACTCTACACACACAAGACGCACAAACTCTCCACGCACATACTTATATGAGACGCGAGCACACACACGGTACTGATCCACTTTTGCGACACGACTGAAGCGTGGTGTCGCGATACCTTCCCACATTTGTATGTTGATGGGCGCTCCTCAAGTATACTGCTATGGGCGTGGTTTTCAGAAAGTGGTCAGTCTAGAACAAAGGACCCTCGAGAGACTACTTCTATTGGATAGACGCGTTGCGTTTGACAGGTTCTGCAGACCTGCCAACCTGTACGCATTTTGCGTAGCGGATACGTATTTTGACCTCTGACAAATCGTACCAGCGTACTCTGTACTCTCTCTAAACTACGCAAAAACCTTGTGACGCCTCTGTTCACGCGCAGTCTAATTTTCTCATTTATTTACAGTATTGTGTGACGAGACACTTAGCTCACGAGACATGAGATTGGGTTCACAAGAACGAGAGAAGCTTTTTGCTGTATTTTTAAGAAATCCTCAATGATAAAATGAATAACTAGAAAAATATTCTGCAGTACATTTTGAAATGTCATAACTAATCATCTTGTAATGAATTTCATTTCAATTCTACTTTGAGTCTGAATTATCAAATGCATTGAAAGACAATATACAAGCACTGTAAATGGTTTTGCCACAAACTCAACTGACTGGCTTCTCTTGCTTCAGACCTTACTATACATGAATTCTGAGCTTCCAGAACTTCTGATTGAGGCTGCACATATTTGACCTCCTAAAATTAATTCCTTTCCACAAATTGAACATTGAGAAAAAATGGTATAAAACTGATTTTTTATGCAAACAATATGTGTAACCATAGTCAAAGTACTCTCTCAATATTCAAAGTGCAAACAGAGACCAGAGCTAAGAGGTGGTTATACCTACACAGCCCAGCCTAAGATAGCTTTGATATCAGAGGCTTGTGCTGGATGAGCAGACGTTTAAAACAGTTTACAATTGAAGCGACCGTTATCAAACTGAATTAGGTTTTCAATTCTATAAATAAAGTCTTAATTAAAGAAGAAAAAAAGGCAGTGCTGCAGTGAACACCGTAATGTGATGTAAACATAGCAGTGCAGACTGATCTCATGAAATGGCGTATGTATGACACGCCAATTCGTATTTCCATTTTTGGCGTGCTATCAACATGCATAATCGCTTTTCAGCGTGTTTATGAACGCCGTTGACTTAACGTTACATTACTGTATATATAAATATATGACCTACCCCAACCCCGTCCCTAAACCTACCCGTCACTGGGGTTAATACCATTTATGAGTCTTTCCCTACCATCCTAGTAAGAAAAATATCGCTCCCCAGATGTATATGAAAGTTTTGCTTTATTTCGCTCGGATTTTTAACGGCGTGTACATACACGCGGAATCACTCGGACATAACGGCGTAGATATACACGCGGATAGCTCAAAATGCGTATAAATAACACGCCACTTGACTTGAAAGTGGCGTGTATGTTTACGCAAAAGTCATGATGTCATGTTGGCTAATTTCACGCTTCGTCATGGTGAACTATTTACTTGAACAGAAATCTTGCCACATTTTATTATCGCAAGATCTCATTACACACCCCTAATTAACAATTTTTCCACGAATCTGATAACCTTCAAATAAAAATCAAAGCTCATCAAACACACAACTAGCCCACAGTTTGTTGTATGTGCAGTGAATCAGAAGTCGTTGCCTCTGGTTGACATTCTGCATTAAGCTGGCTGGCCTCTGATTTCAACGCTCGAACAGCGTTGTCTGCATTGGTATCCATGCCAAATGCTACTTTTTTAAATCGAGGATCCAGCAACATTGACACGGCAAGAAATCTAAAGTTGTACATTTTGGCAAATTAAACAACTTTAGTTATAAATTGATTAGT
The DNA here is from genome assembly GCA_036326025.1 of Chrosomus eos. Taxonomy (NCBI): domain Eukaryota; kingdom Metazoa; phylum Chordata; class Actinopteri; order Cypriniformes; family Leuciscidae; genus Chrosomus; species Chrosomus eos. Next base: position 41,308,356 of record CM070822.1, read on the forward strand.
TATATACTGAGATATATACTAAAATTAATCTATACAAATCTAGTTGATTCATAGTCGCCACGCTTTCTGGGGTTCCTCATTTTTATGTCACACGGGGGTCCTCGGGTCTAAAATGACCCGGAGGGCGGGATTCAGATATAATTTTTTTTCAGTAAAATCAATTAAATGTATTTTTGTTCAATAATATTTTTCTTTTTTTCTTTGGTGTTTTGAGAGAATTGTATGATAATTAATATTTATGCAATAATTATGATCCCATTGATGATTTTTTTCCCATTAAATATAATAGTTAAAAAAAAAATATTAATCCTGTATTTCAGGTTAAAGCAGAGACTAGGCCTATAGAAAACAATTTTTGAAGTCAGATTGGTGAGATCTGGTGGATGTAGTTAGCATAATTATCGTGCAATATCATATTTTAACCACTAGATGGATTTACAGCTCTCTGTAGAAAGGATAGTGAATTCTAGTGATTTTTGCACATATTATCATATTTTTTTCAGGTTGTTGATTTTAATATATAGTAACAGATTCTCAAAGACTGTTTTTGTAAAGTTTTCTGTTTGTTTGGTTGGTTTAAATGGTAATTTGAAGTGCCAGTTTTAATTTTATAATACTGTCAAACCTGAACATTGCATTAGAAAGAGAACAAATAAGAAAGCATTTTGTTACCCAATGGAAAATAGAAAAATAGAAAAAGTGTTTTAAATATCATAACTATATATTTACATATTATTGTTACGGGTGTGTTGCAGGCAGATGAAGAGGCAGCAGTCAACAGGTCCAATTCAAATATACTTTACTCAATATCAAACAAAGATCACAGGAGACAGCAAAACACCATACACAAACGTACATACGAACGAGAACCGACAAGGAGTGAGGGAGAACACCGGGTTTAAATACACATAGAACAGAATGGGGAAACAAGGCACAGCTGGGGCAAATGAACTGAACACAGGTGAATGAACTGAACACTAACGAGGAGCGGGAAAACTGAGAACAGGACTGAACCAAATACACAATGACAGGGGGAAAACTCAGGAATATAGACACAAGACAGACATAACTGTAACATTACGACCCTCCTCGAAAAGGCGTGTCCCCACGCCGTATAAACATCAAATAGGGGCGGGAGGGTGGGCGCCCTGGAGGCTGACGAGGGCGTGGCTTTCCCGGAACAGGAAGCCTCCAGGGCGGAGCAGGTTGTGCGGGTGGCCAGGGTGGAGACGCCCCTTCGGGTGGCCAGGGTGGAGATGCCCCTTCGGGTGGCCAGGGTGGAGACGCCCCTTCGGGTGGCCAGGGTGGAGACGCCCCTTCGGGTGGCCAGGGTGGAGACGCCCCTTCGGGTGGCCAGGGTGGAGACGCCCCTTCGGGTGGCCAGGGTGGAGACGCCCCTTCGGGAGGCCAGGGTGGAGACGCCCCTTCAGGTGGCCTATATCCCCCCCCCCAAAATTTTCTTGGGGAGAGTGCCAGGTTCAGGGACGTGCAACAGGACAGGCTTGGGAGGGCTGGACGAGACCAGCGGAGAAGGCTCTGGAGGGCTGGATGGGACCAGCGGATAAGGCTCGGGAGGGCTGGACGGGACCAGCGGAGAAGGCTCGGGAGGGCTAGATGGGACCAGCGGAGAAGGCTCGGGAGGGCTGGACGGGACCAGCGGAGAAGGCTCGGGAGGGCTGGACGGGACCAGCGGAGAAGGCTCTGTGGGGCTGGATGGGGCCAGCGGAGAAGGCTCTGTGGGGCTGGATGGGGCCAGCGGAGAAGGCTCTGTGGGGCTGGACGGGACCAGCGGAGAAGGCTCGGGAGGGCTGGACGGGACCAGCGGAGAAGGCTCGGGAGGGCTGGACGGGACCAGTGGAGAAGGCTCTGTGGGGCTGGATGCATGGGCCAGAACTGATGTGTGTGTAGCCCACACACACAGAATCGCAGCTGACATCACCATCATTGCAGTATCCTCTTGAGTGGACTTGCTTGTGGTGTGCTTAGTCTCTGGCGGGTAAGCGTGCACCAGCAGTGAAGGCGACTCTGGCTGGCAGGCGACGGGCTCAGGCTCTGGCGGGCAGGCGACGGGCTCAGGCTCTGGCGGGCAGGCGACGGGCTCAGGCTCTGGCGGGCAGGCGACGGGCTCAGGCTCTGGCGGGCAGGCGACGGGCTCAAGCTCTGGCGGGCTGCAGGGAACCAGCGGTGAAGAGGGCTCAGTGAAAAAGTCCATGAGCCAGCGAGGCTCTGTGCTGGATGGAGCCAACGGCTGGACGGTCTCTGGATGGACGGTCTCTGCTACTGGACCGATGGTGAAGGGAGAGTTACAGTTGGCCAATACCCACTCCACATAGGCCTCGAAGTTCCCCCGAGGCCCATCTCCGGGCAGGCGTGCTGTGGTCTTGGCGTTGAGACCTGCCTGGAAGAACACACAGAGGCTGGTGTCATCATAATGGACAAAGGGTACCAAGTCCAAATACCTCTGTGTGTGGGCCTCGAGGGAAAGATCCTCTTGGGAAAGTAACAGGATCTTTACTGCTGCCAAATCCATATTTTTGGTCGGTTCTTCTGTTACGGGTGTGTTGCAGGCAGATGAAGAGGCAGCAGTCAACAGGTCCAATTCAAATATACTTTACTCAATATCAAACAAAGATCACAGGAGACAGCAAAACACCATACACAAACGTACATACGAACGAGAACCGACAAGGAGTGAGGGAGAACACCGGGTTTAAATACACATAGAACAGAATGGGGAAACAAGGCACAGCTGGGGCAAATGAACTGAACACAGGTGAATGAACTGAACACTAACGAGGAGCGGGAAAACTGAGAACAGGACTGAACCAAATACACAATAACAGGGGGAAAACTCAGGAATATAGACACAAGACAGACATAACTGTAACAATTATTATGTGCATAATATTTAAATAGGCTATTCTATGAACAGTAACTTAAAATTGGCAACGGCAATTATAAACAATAACAGTAAAAGTATAATAATTATCAAACAGTAAATTAGAGAAATAAAAAGTATCCTAACTATATTTACATATTATTTACATACTAACTAATTAAAGATTACAGTTTTCACATTTAACAACAGAGTGTCTCTTGCAAATATGAATGTGACACCTTGAGCAAATGGTGCCCGTTTTCAACTTCTGTGGCAAGCACCTTTTGCATCTCTTCCTTTTGGATTGAGAGGGACAAGCTGGGGAGGATCCAGCTGAGGAGGGACAAGGTGAGGAGGGACCAGCTGGGGAGGGACCAGGTGGGGAGGGACCAGGTGGGGAGGGACCAGGTGAGGAGGGACCAGGTGAGGAGGGACCAGGTGAGGAGGGACCAGGTGGGGAGGGACCAGTTGGGGAAGGATGAGCTGGGGAGGGACCAGCTGAGGGGGGACCAGCTAAGGAGGGACCAGCTGGGGAGGGAACAGGTGGGAAGGGAACAGCTGAGAAGGGACCAGTTGGGGAAGGACGAGCTGGGGAGGGAACAGGTGAGGAGGGACCAGCTGGGGAGGGACCAGGTGGGGAGGGACGAGCTGGGGAGGGATGAGCTGAGGAGGGACCAGTTGGGGAAGGACGAGCTGGGGAGGGACCAGCTGAGGAGGGAACAGGTGGGAAGTGAACAGCTGAGAAGGGACCAGGTGGGGAGGGACCAGCTGGGGAGGGACAAGCTGGGGAGGGAACAGGTGAGGAGGGACCAGCTGAGGAGTGACCAGCTGAGAAGGGACCAGGTGGGGAGGGACGAGTTGGGGAGGGATGAGCTGAGGAGGGACCAGTTGGGGAAGGACGAGCTGGGGAGGGAACAGGTGAGGAGGGAACAGGTGAGGAGGGACCAGTTGGGGAAGGACGAGCTGGGGAGGGACCAGCTGAGGAGGGAACAGGTGGAAAGGGAACAGCTGAGGAGGGAACAGCTGAGGAGGACCAGCTGGGGAGGGACCAGCTGGGGAGGGAACAGGTGGGAAGGGAACAGGTGAGGAGGGAACAGGTGAGGAGGGACCGGCTGAGGAGGGACCAGCTGGGGAGGGACCAGCTGGGCTGGGGAGGGACCAGCTGGGCTGGGGAGCTGGGGAGGGACCAGCTGGGCTGGGAACAGGTGGGAAGGGAACAGCTGAGGAGGGACCAACTGAGGAGGGACCAGCTGAGGAGGGACCAGCTGGGAAGGGACCAGTTGGGGAAGGACGAGCTGGGGAGGGACCAGCTGAGGAGGGAACAGGTGGGAAGGGAACAGCTGGGAATGGAACAGCTGAGGAGGGACCAACTGAGGAGGGACCAGCTGGGGAGGGACCAGCTGGGGAGGGACCAGCTGGGGAGGGAACAGCTGAGAAGGGACCAGCTGGGGAGGGAACAGGTGGGGAGGGACCAGGTGGGGAGGGACCAGGTGGGGAGGGAACAGGTGGGGAGGGACCAGGTGGGGAGGGAACAGGTGGGGAGGGACCAGGCGGGGAGGGAACAGGTGGGGAGGGACCAGGTGGGAGGGACCAGCCGAGGAGGGACCAGCTGTGGAGGGAACAGGTAGGGAGGGACCAGCCGGGGAGGGAACAGGTAGGGAGGGACCAGCCGAGAAGGGACCAGGTGGGGAGGGACGAGCTGGGGAGGGAACAGGTGGGGAGGGACCAGGTGGGGAGGGAACAGGTGGGGAGGGACCAGCCGAGGAGGGACCAGCCGGGGAGGGAACAGGTAGGGAGGGACCAGCCGGGAGGGACCAGCCGGGGAGGGAACAGGTGGGGAGGGAGCAGGTGGGGAGGGAGCAGGTGGGGAGGGAACAGGTGGGGAGGGAGCAGGTGGGGAGGGAGCAGGTGGGAAGGGAGCAGGTGGGGAGGGAGCAGGTGAGAAGGGACCAGGTGGGGAGGGACGAGGTGGGAAGGGAACAGCTGAGGAGGGACCAGGTGGGGAGGGAACAGGTGGGGAGGGACCAGGTGGGAAGGGAACAGGTGGGGAGGGACCAGCCGAGGAGGGACCAGCCGGGGAGGGAACAGGTAGGGAGGGACCAGCCGGGGAGGGACCAGCCGGGGAGGGAACAGGTGGGGAGGGAGCAGGTGGGGAGGGAGCAGGTGGGGAGGGAGCAGGTGGGGAGGGAGCAGGTGAGAAGGGACCAGGTGGGGAGGGACGAGGTGGGAAGGGAACAGCTGAGGAGGGACCAGGTGGGGAGGGAACAGGTGCGGAGGGAACAGGTGCGGAGGGAACAGCTGAGAAGGGACCAGGTGGGGAGGGACGAGGTGGGAAGGGAACAGCTGAGGAGGGACCAGGTGGGGAGAGAACAGGTGGGGAGGGAGCAGGTGGGGAGGGAACAGGTGGGAAGGGAACAGCTGAGAAGGGACCAGGTGGGGAGGGAACAGGTGGTGAGAGACGAGCTGGGGAGGGACCAGCTGGGGAGGGAACAGGTGGGGAAGGATGAGCTGGGGAGGGACCGGCTGAGGAGGGACTAGCTGGGGAGGGAACAGCTGGGGAGGGAACAGGTGGGGAGGGAACAGCTGAGAAGGGACCGCTTGGGAGGGATGAGCTGGGGAGGGATGAGCTGAGGAAGGACCAGCTGGGGAGGGACCAGTCTGGGGAGGACGAGCTGAGGAGGGACCAGGTGGGGAGGGATGAGCTGTGGAGGGACTAGCTGGGGAGAGACCAGCTGGGGAGGGAACAGGTGGGGAAGGATGAGCTGGGGAGGGACCGGCTGAGGAGGGACCAGGTGGGGAGGGACTAGCTGGGGAGGGACCAGCTGGCTGGTTGCAACAGATGTCCACAGGTCAGTTGTGAGACAGACTTTGTACAGCCTGAAAAGAAATTAAATGTAAAATCAATTTTTAACCTGCTCCATCATTTTGAGCCACTTTGACACAGGAACACATTTAGGTTTTCAAGAAATTAATTTTAAATTAAATGTTTAACTTATTGTATTTTAGAATCAATCATAATAGTCATTAGATTGATTAGAAGACATTTGTTTTATTTTAATGAAAATAAAAATGTTTCTGGGCCAAAACAACTCAAAATTATGGAGCTGGTCACTGTTTTTTGTCATGTCAATAAGAATTCTGTCATTTACATTTATCAGTATATGGTGATTACTAAATGATTAATCCAATTATGAATATAGCCATTTAAGATTTTGCATTTAGGAAAGCATAAAACAAAACAGCATATTGAAATAGAGGGGAAATAATGACAAACAGGAATAAAAAAGTTACTCAGACAGTGAGCTGGTCCTTCAGAGCTAGTTTTTCTTTTGAATATCTTTCCACAATTAGTTGTTTTGTTGTTTGTCTGCATGGAATCCTGTACTTTGGATCAAGTGTATTCACAAATGCTCGAAAACCTTTATTCTCCACAACAAATAGTGGCTGCATGTCCTTGATTATTAACTCAATTAGCTTTTGATCCAGTTTTTGTTTGGGAAGACTATGAGCTACAATGAAAGAACAATCATATAAAGAAAACAGCGAGTCAGATAAAAGAAACACATTTTAAATCTTATGTTTCAAAAATAACCTAAACTAACCAACTAAGACTGAAATTACTACAGCACTATTATTGACATACATCAGAACATATTTATGGGATGATTATACTGTATACTTGCTTAGTTTCCCTACACCAAATAATCTTACAATAAATAATTTGAGTGAACACCTACCAGGGTATGGCATCTTTGCCCCAAACTGTTCTTCAATTGATGGCTGGATCAAACGCTTTTTCGGGGCAGACTGAGTTTCTCCCTCCCCATCCTCCTTATGGAATTGCGATTAGGAAAAAATAAAAACCCTTCCCGAGTTAATCTGGCTAGGCTACCTAAATCTGACTAACCACTGTCGTTAATAATTTATTGAGCAGTTTGATTTACATTCCCCTGTCTTTTAAACCTTCAAATTGATCTGCTTATGTATCTGATGTAAAATGGTGCGTCAGATTGGTTAATTGTTACCTGATCCTCCTCTGTCACCTCCTTTTTGTGAAGGGCCCTAAGAGGTTTTATCATGTGTTTTTATAATAACACAATAATGAATTAATATCTCATTATATTGAGAAACTTTCACATAATATTGAGAAACTTTCTCATAATTACAGTATGACTTAGTATCTCATTATATTGAGAAACTTTATCATAATTATGACTTAACATCTCATAATATTGACTTATTTTCTCGCACTTCTACGGATACTCAAAGCAGTGGAGCAGAAGGGAGTGCCACGCTAGCGACATCCGCTGGTCAAAACCGTGTAAATGCATCACAGCAAACATGGCACTCTATGTAATGAATAACATTAATGATAAATTATAAGTGAAATCCCAATCTGGGGACATTATGACAGATCCTAAAGATATTAATACCACTTTTCGCACTTTTTATTCTAACCTTTATACTTCTTCTAGTGGTGACCCTGACTCTTCTACATCCTTTCTATCCAATCTTGATTTACCTCGGCTGTCGGATTCAGATTCTGAATATCTGGCTGAACCGATTACTCTTCAGGAGCTGGAGTTAGCAGCTAAATCTATGAACAAGGGGAAATCCCCTGGCACAGATGGTATTCCAATCGAATTATATACAACTTTTTGGTCTGAATTAGGTCCTCTAATGTTGGATATGATACATTTTTCAGTCTCGCAAGGTTCATTTCACTCATCGATTAATATAGCTATTATTTCTCTCCTTTTAAAAAAAGACAAAGATCCGACTTCCTGCTCTAGCTATCGGCCACTTTCTTTGATAGGGACGGATGTTAAATTGTATGCTAAAGTGCTGGCCCGACGTTTAGAGAGATTTATGAATAGATTAGTTCATTATGACCAGACAGGGTTCATTAAATCTCGGTCCGCCTCGGATAACTTGCGCAGGCTATGTCATATTGTTAATTCAGCGAGTATGTTGACGTCCCCTTGCGCAGTATTATCTTTGGATGCGATGAAAGCTTTCGACCAGCTAGAATGGAACTATTTGTGGTTGGTTCTACAACATCTGGGTTTAGGGCCAAGTTTTATAAACATGATTAAAATGTTGTATACTGTAAGGGGGTATACAGTCAAAGACCCAGAACCAGATATGAAGAATGAAGACCCGGAGTCAGCATTATAAAAAAAAAAAAGAAAAGTTTTACTGAAGATAGTTTGCAGTTTCATCAGCAGAAGTCAGCTTCAATACTCACACAGGAGTTCGTAGGCCGCCCCGCTTACAGTTACAAAGATCACAGCAGTTATACCATTTCCAAGGTCTAAGCTACGTCATTGCTTACAGGTTGAATGGTTCTCATTGGCTTAGAAATAGATAAACACAGTAATTTTCCTCACATATATAGATAGACGGAAGCAAATCTCCATCGATTATGCAGCTGACACATTCGGACCCACGTCATGACCTTCCAGGTCGCAGATTTGGGTTTGATGAGCGCCAGCATGTCTCGAACAACAATTCACTCGATCTCCAATAATGCCAGTGGTTCCTTAACCTGTAACCAAGAAGACTAACACACACACCGACACACAGCTTTTCCAAGGTTGGATTTTGCCAGGCTCTAACTATAAACAATGAGAGTCCTCTCAAAACAACAAGATAATGCGTTCTTTCTCTCAACTTTAGTCTAACTGGAAAGTAAGGCTTTAACAAAGAAATGGACCCTTAAACTATTGGCTTCAATGACCCCTATATGTTTTAACACGTTGAAGACCTTTCTCAAACACAAAACAAGTCCCTATTTCATTTCTGGAAGCCGGGATAAATAAGCAAGCACTTTTACTGCATTCAGATATCAAATACATACATTAAAGAATACATGAAAAGAATATTTCAGTAATTATACTGGTAACTTCTATAACAAAGTGAAATCTCAGAAGCCTAGAGAAATCATTCAACTCATTTAATATTTAGAAAGAAAAATATTGATTAATAATTTTTGATTATAATTACTCATCATTACATATACATTGAAGCAGCAGTGGATTTCAATCCACCCCCATCAATACCAACCCAGCAGCTGCTGTTCTTACAGGTTCAGTTTGTTCAAATCCATTCTCTATACAGCGAGGTACTCGTCAGGGTTGCCCGCTTTCTCCTTTGTTGTTTGCTTTATCCTTGGAACCCTTAGCTCAAGCGGTCCGACAATCTGAAATGATCTCCCCAATAATTATAAGGAACACACACCATCATATTTCATTGTTTGCTGATGACATCTTATTGTTCTTGGAGAAACCGTCACACTCTATCCCCCAGGTGTTGAATTTATTTGACCATTTTGGATCCCTCTCTGGGTTTAAAATTAATTGGAGCAAGTCATGTCTGCTCCCCCTCAATTCTAAAATTGACCTCACACCCCTATCTATATCCATTCCGGTGGTTCAATCCTTTAAGTACAGGTATAGATATCTTTCCATCCCTTCAGGAAATTATCTCGAAAAACCTGAATAGTATTTTAGCAAAAATATCCTCAGACTTGGAAAATTGGTCTCGTCTCCCTACTTCTCTTCATGCTCGTATATCTGTAATTAAAATGAATGTTCTTGCACGTATTAATTTCTTTTCATCTATGATTCCCCTTCCTCCACCTGCTGGCTTCTGGAATAAACTCGATGCATGCATTTCTCATTATATATGGGATGGGAAACGTCCTCGAATCAAGCTGACTACCTTACAGTGTGGCAGATTACATGGAGGTCTGTCTTTCCCTAATTTTAGACTTTACGCTCAAGCCTTTACCCTCCGCCCTTTATCAGTCTGGTTTGATCCTGATGCTTCTGTGTCATGGAGAACCGTTGAGGAATCTATGGTTTATCCCTATGAACTGAAGCATCTTGTTTTTTCCGGGGTTCCACTGAGGCAGTGTAAATCTCAGTTTGGTCCTATTGTAACTCATCTTCTCTCTACTTGGAGGGAAGTCGAAAAGCAAACACACCAAGTTACAATCTGGCATAGACATTTGCCTATTTTCCATAATAATAATCTTTTGTCTGACAAGGCCCCTTTTCAATATCCGCAATGGGAAAAAAAGTAAACACTTTGGGAGAAATCTATGATGATATGGGTCTAAAATCATTTCAGAACATTAAAGCTCAATATAATTTACAAGGTACATCTTTTTATATGTATTTGCGAATAAGATCGACCCTTCGGGCATATGGGGTGCCTTGGGACTCTCATTTACCTATTCACCCACTGCGCAAATTAATCCTTCCTTCTGAGAGACCTCCCTCTTCTGTGTCTGTCATTTATCAGTATCTTCTTGAGCATTCATACAAACCCTTATCTATTAAACTGTTTGGGCCAAGGATCTTAATGAAGATGTGCATGTTTTATTTTCGGATCAGGTATGGAGGATGTTTAAGCTGTCGTCAAAGAACCCCAATCATCAAATGATTCACTGGAAATTACTGCATAGGGTTTACTTGACTCCTATGAAACGTTTCTATATGAATCTATCCCCCTCTCCCAAGTGTGTTCTCAAGGATCTCTAGGCACGTACTTGCACTTCTTTTGGGACTGTCCCTCTCTTTCACCTTTTTGGACCCAGCTCTCACAGGACTTATCATATCTGTTGGACACTGATATTTGTTTGACCCCACAACATTTTTTTTTAACGATTTAAGGGACCTAACCTTATCCATTCAACAAAGACATTTACTGTTAGCCGCTCTCACAGTGGCAAAAAAAATGTTAGTTAACCGTTGGAATCCTCCTCACACAATGGACAGACGAACATGGACAGTGTCTTTGCTGGACATTATATCGATGGAACTCTCAACTTCTCGTATGCATGGATCCAGTGTTAAGACTGTGAACTTATGGCAAGCTGCTTTTGATAGTGTGTCAACCCTTTTAACATCCATGTAATTTATCAATTTACTTATTTATTTTATTATTATTATTATTTTTTATTTATATATATGTTTTGGGGTCTACATTCTATGTTTGTATTTTATTGTTGTTTTCTTGAAGTCTACCAGGGGTGGGGTGGGGTGGGGTGGGTTCTCAACTTGTATAGTTGCTTTTTGCTTTGTATTTGTGTGTTTCGTGACTTTAAGAAAACTTAATAAACAGTTGTTAACAAAAAAATGATAAATTATAAGTATATGAGACTGGCTTCCATACTAGATAGTCTTTTATTCATTTGTAATATTAATTAGTATTTTTGTGTATGAACAAGCAGCAACACAGAAAGGTTCATCTGGAAATCTGTCTACATTTTCAAACAGTTTTGATTTTGCATAAGGGTGCGTTTTTTCATTCCACTGCGCTGCTTTTTCATTACTTTTTTTTAGGCAAACGCACACTAGACCAGCACTGTGCTCGCGTTCTTTGCTGCGTCTCGCGCATGACACAGCTAGCGTTCTAAAAAGGCGGCGCTCAATTGAAAAGAAGTTCAGCTTTTAAAAACACATCTCAAGGCCTTGCGTTTTCCCCATTCCACTGCCCACAGCCCACTTATGTGTAAATGTCCCCAAAGTCATAAACATCTTAATTGATATCATATTGATATCTTCCAGATGAACTTGCACATCAAATATCCTAGACGCATCCGCAAAATACAAAAAAAATAACACATACTATACCCATATATTTTATGAAGATGTTACACTTAAACTTAACGATTAAATGTAATATTCCAACTTTAATCTGATGGTTTTGTAAATTCACGTAACACAATTTCCATCGGTGTGCACAAGCAGGCGTGATTCGTTACCATGGTAACCGTCCTGCTTCTGCATTCACTTTCACACCTTTTTGTAGGCATGGAAAAGTATGGAAGATACTGATGATTTTGAATTGATGTTATTTCATGATACTACAGATTGCACTTAGTTCACGCTGAAGTGCGAGAAAATAAGTCATTATTATGAGAAAGTTTCTCATTATTTGAGAGAAATAATGAGATGACTAAACGCCTGTGAAGAGACGACTCAACGCGACGATATGTTATGCCCTAAATTAATGCATGATTAACTAACTGTTTTTCTATGTACATTTCATTATTATGAGATATTAAGTCATTATTATAAGAAACTTTCTCATTATTATACTAAGTCATAATAATGAGAAACTTTCTCAATATAATGAGATACTAAGTCATAATTATGAGAAACTTTCTCATTATTATGACCTATAGAATCTTTTTTTTTTCTCAACCGTGGCGGAAACGGGCTTCCATAGTTTGCCGCTCAATCGTGAGTAAGTACTATTAGTTACTACAGCCTACAATTTGCTAGCTAGCTATGCCTTCGTCACGGAAATGAGTACTACCTGGATGCCATCACCGGATCACATACTTATTTCTGTCTTTAGTACTGTCCTTATTTAAATTTCCGAAAAACGATCACATCAAGAGAGGTGGATTAATTTTGTGAAGAGCCACCTTGATGGAGAGCTGAGAATCACCGTCAAAACCTGCCTCTGTGGTGATCATTTTACATGGGATAGTTTTATATAAACTTTCGTCTGAGACAACTGGGATTTACTGATAATCCGATGTTACTGGTGAATGGGGCCGAACCGACTATCTCCCTTCTCGGCCTTCATGCCCGTCACGCCCCCAGCGTTTGAGAGCAGAATACTGCTCATTTTTTTCACGATTTTGATAGCTTATTTTATGTACCTGCCACTTTTTTGTCATTCAAATTTGGCCAGGTGGCTAATAACACATTTTTCTGTGGTGTGACAAACTCAGAACACATACTTAAATGAACACACTGACTTTTGGGACTTAAGCTTATTCACCATATCCCCCAGAGTTAGATAAGTCCATACATACATACCTTTTCATCTCCGTCTGTCCCGTAACTCTGTCTGACGCACCCAACGCTAGCCTAGCTTTAGTTCTTTTAATTTTGACTTTACAGGGACTTTAATAATGGCAGTACAAAATGCAAGAAAAGAGCAGAGTTGACATGCCATTTTAAATGTTTTTTTTTTCTGGATGACCATCACTCTGTCCACATCCATATTTACTGTAGAGTTTGGGAGGAAATTACAGAAAGTCCATAAAATTAAATAAAAATAATAACAATTTCAAAACAAGTCTACAATATCCATTATCTACAGGTTGTTACAAGAAAAGTTCAAATGGTTAAGTTAATTACTGAGGTCAGTGATTGTAATATAGTTGGACAAGTTGGAAACAGTGCCATTTATAATAATCACAAAAAAAGGACAAACGAGAAGTCTTTACGAAAGTTTATTAGCTCAAAAAAGTGGCTCATCCCTTTAAAAAAAAAGAAAAGAAAAAAGCCAATAGTGTTTCATTGGTCACATAGTAATCCTGCATGTGACAGTTGGATTAAAAATTATGTCTAATAGATGAATCCTTACCTGGTCATGGATTATACCTTTATGTAATGCACACGTTGATTATACATTATATTTGATTGTAGAAGGACTATAACCTGAGGTTAAGCATAATGCAAAAGCACACATTTAAACCAAATAGTAGTCATCCTACATTTTGAGTAAAATATTCTTTCAAACATATTTTGCTCTTACTAATGTGCATTTTGTACATGACATGTAGGTGTTAAACTGAATAAAATATGAGCACGCTTCGTTTCAACCTTAGAAACTAGGGTGTCTCCTGAAACGGCTCAAAATTTGAAACTTTATCAAAGGAGATGGTCAAGTATGGCCAGAACATTCACATACAGCGGGTGAAATAAGTATTGAACATGTCACCATTTCTCTCAGTAAATATATTTCCAAAGGTGCTATTGACATGACATTTTCACCACAACCCAAGTAATCCTTAAAGAAACCAAAACAAATAAGTTCAGAAATTAAGTTGTGTAATAATCAGTCCCTCCAGGATTTCGCGGGCTTTTTTTGTGATTGTTGCGGCCTAAAATGCCTGATGTTGCGGCCGCTTTTCCAAAAAGTTGCGATGAAAGTTGCGATGTTCTTCTGCATTTGTTTTTAGGTTAAAACTGCAAATGTAGATAGATTTTTACTTAAAGTGCTTATATTATGCTTTTTGGCCTTTTCCCTTCCTTTATTGTATTATATACCTTTTTTTGTGCAGGTTTACTAAGTGAAAAAGCCCAAATTCCACCCCGAAGGGACTTATTATGTCCCACAGAAAACACTGTTCACCGTCTGGTCTATTGTAGTCCAGAATTTACTTCAGAGACAAACGTGCTCACTTTGTAACACGTTAATGAGAACAAACCCACTAACTAACCTTTAGTAACCTTATAAAGGCAAAACAAACGATTTAAAGACAGCAAAATCTAACAAACTAAACTTTTTTTAAACAAGATCTGCACCTGCAAAAATGTAAATGTGCAGAACCTCACAAACATTAAGCATTTATGTTGAAAGATGCCAATACTAATAAAGTGGAAAATACAGTTTTCTTAGGAATAGCCACAAAAGTTAAATGGTGGAAAAATCTCAAGTTTAATACTATAATATAATATAATATAGCCGAATATCCAATAAAGCCGTTCTCGTTTCCTTATTTATTTTTTGTCAGGCAATATAACGAGTAGCTATTTTTTTATGTGTAAAAAAATTATCTGAATTGAGAGAGTTCGGGAACTGGGTGAACTAATGCACTGTGATAGTGAGTATTACAAGTGATAAACACAAGAAAAGAAAGTAAAATAAAATGGAAAATTCTTTAAATATAAAACAAAGGAGAAGCAGATAAGTGATAAGTCCGTCACCGTGGAAACAACACTGCTCATTCACGTCTGTCGGCCGCTGCTCCTCTCAGCCGTTCACTGAACAGGGACGCAGAGAGATGTGACGGCAGGGAGAAAGCAAACCTCGCGCTCGCAGGATTGTGCTGGCAACATTTGGTTACTGAGGTTTGTCCAAAAAGTCGCTAGATTTGTCTCTAGTCGCTTTTTTTGTCACTAAAGGCACTAAGTTGGCAACACTGGCTGTTATGTTTGTAGGTAGCCTAAATGTGAGACGTTGGCAGCCCACATCTGCTGTGCGTCTTCTGAACAAAACAAGCGAGTTTGCTGACGTATGACGACGCTTTGCGGGGACCGCGGCGCGATGATTGGTCAAAGTTGCAGAAAAGTTGCGGTGATTGGTCAAAATTGCAAGGCGCACTGAATTCACGTGGATTTGTTGAAGTTGCGTTAATAGTTGCGATCGCGATATCGCGAAATCCTGGAGGGACTGAATAATGTGAAATGACACAGTTGAACACACGAAGAAAGGGAGGTGCAAAAAGGCATGGAAAGCCAAGACAACAGCTGAAAACTATCAGTAATTAAAATTTTATTATGTTCACACTGTTCATCATCTGTTCACACAAGAACGCATGTGCTAGATGACAGCTGCCATTAGTCCTTTTGGTGCGTTTAAGTGCAGCTTTTTGGCCGAAACAGCCGGCTTTCGCTGTCACGAATACATTGCAGACGGATTGGTGCGTCCCTGGCTTATGACAAAATCTTTTGTAACACTTTAGGGTTCAATTCTCACTATTAACTAGTTGCTTATTAGCATGCCTATTGCTAGAATATTGTCTGTCAATAACTAGGATATTTTCTGTTTATTAGTACTTTTAAAGCACATATTAATGCCTTGTTCTACGAGACCTTATTCTACATCCAATTAGGATCCCCATTCAATCCACCCAATACCTGAACTTAACTACTACCTTACTATTGATAAGCAGTAATTAGGAGTTTGAGGCAAAAGTCGTAGTTAAATAGTGAGAATTGGACACTAATCTAAAGTGTGACACATTTTTTTATTACACTAATCCCAATTAAATGGCCTTGTTTTTTGAAATTACTCCTTGTTCTAAGCATCTTGCTACGCTGAGGAACACTGCGATGCGTTTCCACAACATTTTTTCCAATGACGCTTCAGGTCTCTTTTATACGTGAAATTCCCTTCACACTGAAGACACGTGAAAGGCCTCTCTCCAGTGTGAATTCTCATGTGAGTCTGAAGGTTTCCATTGAGTGTGAAGCTCTTTCCACACTGAGGGCAGGTGAAAGGCTTCTCTCCAGAGTGAATCCTCAAGTGAGTCTGCAGGTTTCCTTTAAGCGTGAAACCCTTTCCACACTGATAGCACATGAAAGGCTTCTCTCCAGTGTGACTTATTACATGATTCTCAAGGTGTTTACGGTCTTTAAATCTCGCCCCACACTGATGACACTTAAAACAGGTCTCTTTTGAGTGAAGCCTCATGTGCTGTTTAAGGGTTACCTTGTGTCTCAAACTCTTTCCACACTGATCACATGTGAAAGGCTTCTCTCCAGTGTGACTGTTCATGTGATACCTTAGGTTTAGATCTGTCGTGAAACTCTTCCCACACAGTTTGCAGGGGTAGGGCTTCTCTCCATTGTGAAGTCTAATGTGTCTGTTAAAGCTTCCCGTTTGAGTGAATCCTTTTCCACACTGAGGGCAGGTGTAAGGCTTCTCTCTCTTATGAACTCTCAAGTGGGTTTTCAGGCTTCCTTTTTTCTTGAAACTCCTTCCACATTGCTGGCAGGTGAAGTTAGTTTGGGTTTTTTTAGCTCTTTTTCGTGAGGAAGTCTTTTCAGTCTTTGAGCAACTAAACAAGTTTTCTCCAGTTGTGAAATCATACAGTTCGTTTTCCTCCGTTTCATTCAGTACTCCACTCTCCTCTTTCAGCGCTGTCAGGTCTAAGGTGAAAATAGACAAGTTAACGATGGCACCAAACAACAGACACCAAACATGTAGGCATGTATGCAGAATCCTGTAGCCACAAAGCAACTGAAAGAGTGGTTACCTGTAATCTCAGAACATCTTCACAATATTCTTTACTCTTTACTTTTAGGGACACATCCCAAATACTTATCAAACAGTTACCTAAAACCCACAGTTTGACCAATAAGTAAACTGGTAAACCTGCAATTTAGGTCTAAAATTTTAGAAAAACGTTGGCATCTCAACCATGTTTAGTTTTGCAGAGAAACTGTATTTGTGAACAATATCAGTCAGGATGTAAGCCACATTGTTTATGTGTATTAAAGTAATAAACAAACTGCTTTCGGCATCTAGTCATTAGATCTTTCACCAACACCGACTATGGGACCCAAACGGTTCAACGAACGGCTCTGTTCTGTGATGCGCGTTCCTGACGTCACGTAATACGCAATTACGTTGAAAAGGTCTCACAGAACAGAGCAAGGCAAGCATTTGTGCTTATAAAACTTAAAGTTTTTTTGACCGATCGTTTCGCTAGATAAGACCCTTATTCATCGTCTGGTATCGTTTAAAGTCCTTTGAAGCTGCACTGAAACTGTCATTTGGACCTTGAACCGTTTGGGTCCCAATGAAGTCCATTATATGGAGAAAAATCCTGGAATGTTTTCATCAAAAACCTTAATTTCTTTTCGACTGAAGAAAGAAAGACATGGACATCTTGGATGACATGGGGGTGAGTAAATTATCAGCAAACGTTTTTTTAAAAGTGAACTACTCCTTTAACTAACAAACAGGTTAAACAAGCCATCGCTCACTTTTATACGTGGTGAATGAAGTTCGAGGTTGTGATGTTCATGTCCAATATCTTCTTGTATGAATATGGTCAATTTCTATTGTTTATATCCAAAAAGAAACGATGCTGGGAGATGTTTTTGTATTTAGCGCGCTCACCGCGCTGTATGTTTTTTCTGGGCTTGTGCAGCGTCACGCAATCCCGCAGAGTCTGATTACTTGGTTCCATTGCTTTCAGTTTGTTCATCAATTGATGTTGCGATGATTTATATAAAAATGTATATAAAGTCATTCTCGAGTCATACAGTTCAAGTCAAAGTCAAGTCATTTTCTTAATTTAAACTAGCAAATCTCAAGCCCTTAAATTTGTCATGTGACTCAAGTCCCCCATCTCTGGTAATTAATGACAATTTTTTATTTGGGGTAAACTAACCCTATAGGTAAGAGTTGAAACTCTAAATGATTTTTTTTTTGTTTAAAGGAATAATAACAACAGTCTCTGTGAACTGCGCATCACAAAAATGAACAAACTCAGCGTATTCTTGCCTCACAAACATGAGAAATATCTATAGAAAGCCTGAAATGTCTACTTTTAGAAGCTTATGCATGCAATCGAGCAGGGAATAGGTTATAGACGGCCAGTATATATATTCTAGTAATTAAGCTAATGTAAACATGCGATTAGTTGACTAATGGCTCAAATGAATGACTACTAGTCGACTAGAAAAATCTTTAGTCAGGGGCCGCCTAATTTTATACATAATGCTTTTTTAATCAGTCAAGTGAGTGAGTGACATCGCACATTTACAAATGTTTAAAAAACAAGAGTTCGAAGCACATTGTTTTATGATCTGTCCTGACAGTGATTATTTTTAATTCATGAATATATAGGACACATTTATATTACTGTTTCTTTGCATTTATTTTGGATTTATTGTGAGAAGGCTACTGGGCTCACAGTTCACACAGTGTTTGTCCACCACCACCAAAAGACCCTTATTGACCCAGGACACTCAAAACTATCAATAGCCTAATTTCTGTAGAGCTGGACATTTTAATAAAGGATCAAATTACGGAGTTGTGATAATGAAACCAACCTGTTTGTTCATCAGGATCTTCTTGTTTCACTCTAAATGTTTCTTCAATCTTCATGTCTTCACTCTCCTCTTTAATAAACGGCATCTTTGTTTGTTCCTCAGTATCTTCATGTTTTACTCTAATTGTTTCTTCAATCCTCATGTCTTCACTCTCCACTTTAATAAATGCCATCTTTATAATAGTATGTTTAGGATGAGAATAATTAGTAGAAAGAAAAACACTCAACTAAATATCTGTGTGTGTCTCAATCAGCTCTAGTTCAGTTCACTGGTAAGAGAGTCAGTCAGAGTGAGAGTTAATGGACTTAAATTAGACTAAAAGTGATAAAAAATACTCAAAACTAGCACAACAGATTAATAAAGAACATAAAAAAACATCTAAATTAGATTAATATTTGTATAAAATTATGTATTAATGAATGTAATTAGGCTACATTTTAAAAAGTAAAAATTGTT
Source organism: Chrosomus eos (assembly GCA_036326025.1). Taxonomy (NCBI): domain Eukaryota; kingdom Metazoa; phylum Chordata; class Actinopteri; order Cypriniformes; family Leuciscidae; genus Chrosomus; species Chrosomus eos. The sequence goes on from CM070822.1 coordinate 41,327,292, forward strand.
ACTGTTTGTTGATCTCGTTGTATTTACATCGCTTCGAATCACTGAATCATTTTGAAAATTGAGTTTCAAAAAGCTCTGTTTTGCTCATCTCTACCCGTGACTGAATTCGTGTTTATGATAAACTGATTCATTATAAAGGGAGCGAAATGACACTCAGTTTTTCTGTTAATCATGTGTGGATGCCCTTTACTCAAACAAATTAACATGCACTGATGTTATATGCATCACAACGTTACATTCAATAATAACGCATTACGTTTACAACTCCTGTTAAACCTATGAAATTATCTGATTGGATAGCTTTGAATTAAACACGTTACAAACACTAACCTTCTTCAGCCGAATCACAACAGAAGCAAGAGCGCGGCGCAGGCTTATGACGTCAAATCACAACTCCAACATAAAAGTCCTGTTCTAAAATTTTAAAAGTGTATAGACATACGTATGTGCATTTTCATACGAATAATAAAACATATATCAGCAGCATCCAGAGTTGAATTCTTCGTGAAATAGAAAATACATGTTGTTCAGTGATGTGCTGAAAATAAATACTAAAGAAAGGTTTTGAACCACATCTAATATGTGAGATTCTGTTTAAAAGGCAAAACACTAATGATTTAAACGATTTAGTGCATACACCATTTCTTTATTTACTTATTTTATTGCTTACTTTACCAACCTACCAGTGGTCTCTGGAACTTTTCTATATCAAACCATTTTTATATATGTATCAAAACCTATTATTGAACTCAAACATAACTATCCTTATAATTTTTGACAGCCATTTTAGATGATCAGATCTTACCTGGTTTGTGCATATTGTTGAAGTAGATTCTTCTGTTGGTGTGTTTGAAATATGTCTTTTAAAAACACTTTTAGTGTTTGCTTTTTGCGTATCATTAAATGCATTATATAAATCACTTTGGGGTATAAATCACAGCATGGTTTAGATTATAAAAATTAAAAGAACACAATTTATTATAGTCCGGAAAATATGATATAGCAAATTATTTCACAGAAAATATAGTGTATTTATATCAGATATTGTTTCCTCTTGAGTCAAGTCATCTTCAACTCAAGTTCAGAAGGTTGTTGCAATCTTTTAATATCCATTTTTGTATTGTTTTAACTATCCAAACTGGACAATGACATCACTGTTTTCTACAGAGCTGTTTTACAGATGAAATGAACTAATTTTATATTTGATGATCTTAACAACTGAATCAATACTGAACTGACTTCAGCTAAACAACAGCCTGAAATAAATCATTTCCCTGCTATCACTGTAAAGCTGCTTTAAAACAATCTGTATTGTATAGACCCCTTTTGTGCCGACGTCACAATTACGTCACAGTGCTAAACAAAGTGAGATGCTGAGTGCTTGGAGGAGCAGAGGAGGAGTAGTGGAGATGCTGAGTGTTTGGAGGAGCAGAGGAGATGCTGAGTGCTTGGAGGAGCAGAGGAGGAGTAGTGGAGATGCTGAGTGCTTGGAGGAGCAGAGGAGATGCTGAGTGCTTGGAGGAGCAGTGGAGATGATGAGTGCTTGGAGGAGCAGAGGAGGAGTAGTGGAGATGCTGAGTGCTTGGAGGAGCAGAGGAGGAGTAGTGGAGATGCTGAGTGTTTGGGGGAGCAGTGGAGATGCTGAGTGTTTGGAGGAGCAGAGGAGATGTTGAGTGTTTGGAGGAGCAGTGGAGATGCTGAGTGTTTGGAGGAGCAGTGGAGATGCTGAGTGCTTGGAGGAGCAGAGGAGATGCTGATGTTTGGAGGAGTAGTGGAGATGCTGAGTGCTTGGAGGAGCAGAGGAGATGCTGAGTGCTTGGAGGAGTAGTGGAGATGCTGAGTGTTTGGAGGAGTAGTGGAGATGCTGAGTGCTTGGAGGAGCAGAGGAGGAGTAGTGGAGATGCTGAGTGTTTGGAGAGTAGTGGAGATGCTAAGTGCTTGGAGGAGCAGAGGAGATGCTGAATGTTGGAGGAGCAGTGGAGATGCTGAGGTTTGGAGGAGCAAGATGAGATGCTGAGTGCTTGAGAGTAGTGGAGATGCTGAGTGCTTGGGAGAGGAGATCTGAGTGAGGAGATATGGAGATGTGAGTGTTGGAGGAGTAGTGGAGATGCTGAGTGCTTGGAGGAGCAGAGGAGGAGTAGTGGAGATGCTGAGTGTTGGAGGAGCAAGTGAGATGCTGAGTGTTTGGAGGTAGTCAAGGAGATGCTGAGTGCTTGGAGGAGCAGTGGAGATGCTGAGTGCTTGGGAGTAGTGGAGATGCTGAGTGCTTGGGACAGAGGAGTAGTGGAGATGCTGAGTGGTTTGGAGGATAGTGGAGATGCTGAGTGTTGGAGGAGCAGGAGATGCTGAGTGTTTGGAGGAGCAGGAGAATGCTGAGTGTTGGAGGAGAGGGTATGGAGATGCTGATGCTTGGAGGAGCAGAGGAGAATGCTGAGTGCTTGGAGGAGCAGTGGAGATGCTGAGTGCTTGGAGTAGAGGAGATGCTGAGTGCTTGGGGATGGAGATGCTGATGTTTGGAGGAGTAGTGGAGATGCTGAGTGTTTTGGAGGAGTAGAGGAGATGCTGAGTGCTTGGAGGAAGAGGAGGAGTAGTGGAGATGCTGAGTGATTTGGAGGAGTAGTGGAGATGCTAGTGCTTGGAGGAGCAGAGGAGATGCTAGATGTTGGAGGAGCAGTGGAGATGCTGAGGGTTGGAGGAGCAAGGAGATGCTGAGTGCTTGGAGAGCAGGAGATGAGCTGAGTGCTTGAGGAGCGAGGAGGAGAATGGAGATGCTGAGTGTTTGGAGGAGTAGTGGAGATGCTGAGTGTTGGAGGAGCAGAGGAGGAGTAGTGGAGATGCTGAGTGTTTGGAGGAGCAGTGGAGATGCTGAGTGTTTGGAGGAGCATGGAGATGCTGAGTGTTTGGAGGAGCAAGGAGATGCTGAGTGTTTGGAGGAGCAGAGGAATGCTGAGTGTTTGGAGGAGGGTGGAGATGCTGAGTGCTTGGAGGAGCAGAGGAAATGCTGAGTGCTTGGAGGAGCAGTGGAGATGCTGAGTGCTTGGAGTAGAGGAGATGCTGAGTGCTTGGAGGAGCAGAGGAGGAGTATGTGGAGATGCTGAGTGTTTGGAGGAGTAGTGGAGATGCTGAGTGCTTGGAGGAGCAGAGGAGGAGTAGTTGGAGATGCTAGAGTGTGTTGGAGGAGTAGTGGAGATGCTAAGTGCTTGGAGGAGCAGGAGATGCTGATGTTGGGAGGAGCAGTGGAGATGCTGAGGTTTGGAGGAGCACAGGAGATGCTGAGTGCTTGGAGTAGTGGAGATGCTGAGTGCTTGGAGGAGCAGAGGAGAGGAATGGAGATGCTGAGTGTATTGGAGGAGTAGTGGAGATGCTGAGTGCTTGGAGGAGCAGAGGAGGAGTAGTGGAGATGCTGAGTGTTGGGAGGAGCAGTGGAGATGCTGAGGGTTTGGAGGAGCACAGGAGATGCTGAGTGTTGGAGGAGCAGTGGAGATGCTGAGTGCTTGGAGTAGTGGAGATGCTGAGTGCTTGGAGGAGCAGAGGGAGAGGGGATGTGAGTTGGGAGAATGCTGAGTGTTTGGAGGAGCATGAATGCTATGTGGAGATGCGGAGTGCTGTTGGAGGAGCAGAGGAGGAGCAGAGGAGATGCTGAGTGCTTGGAGGAGCAGAGGAGATGCTGAGTGTTTGGAGGAGCAGAGGAGATGCTGAGTGCTTGGATAGAGGAGATGCTGAGTGCTTGGAGGAGCAGAGGAGATGCTGAGTGTTTGGAGGAGCAGAGGAGATGCTGAGTGCTTGGAGGAGCAGAGGAGATGCTGAGTGTTTGGAGAAGTAGAGGAGATGCTGAGTGCTTGGAGGAGTAGTGGAGATGTTGTTGTGCTTGGATGAGTTGTGGAGATGCTGAGTGTTTGGAGGAGCAGAGAATATGCTGAGTGTTTGGAGGAGTAGTGGAGATGCTGTGTGTTTGGAGGAGTAGTGGAGATGCTGAGTGTTTGGAGAAGTAGAGGAGATGCTGAGTGCTTGGAGGAGCAGAGGAGATGCTGAGTGCTTGGAGGAGCAGAGGAGATGCTGTGTGCTTGGAGGAGCAGAGGAGATGCTGTTCTGTCTTCAGTCTAGCCTTATTCAGCATCAGATAGGCCTCCACGGTGGCATTCAATGCAGCACTTGGAAAGGTTTTAGCACGCTGTGAGAACAGCTCACCATGCAGCAGTGTTGAACTTACAAGGTGGCCAGTGAACGCAAAGCACTCCTTTGTCTGAGCCCAGATGGTATCACACACCTGTAAAACATAGAAAATAAATAATTTGAATATAGTTGTAAATGTGGATATACAAAAATCAGGTATGAAATACTGTTGTCTAAACCAAAACTAATCAAGTATCTACAATAGAACTAAATCATTGGTGAATTGAGATTAAGAGGAAATCCAAAATAAAATTATTGTTATGTACATTACATGTGGTTTGTTTTTATCGGTAGTGGCACTTTCTCAGCAAATGAAGTCCCTAACGGATAAAGTGAATTTGATTTGGCAAAACATTAGTAACTGCTCCAAACATAAAACAAAATTAAAACTATAAAACAACAGAGGACCTTTGAGTGGCACCAGTAAACGTGCAGCAGTTTGTGAAGCAATACTCAACTCAGATTTATTTATATAGCACCATTAAAAACAACATTTGCTGACCAAGGTGCTGTACATCAAACATCATCAGCATTCCGCACCGAGTACAACGTAGATTACACACAGAATAAAAACAGACCAAACACAGCACACATCAGATACAGTTATAAGCCAAAGAAAAAAAATACATTTTAAGTTTTGCTTTAAAGTCCCCATGTAATCAAAATTGACCATACTTACTTTGTTTGCCTAAATTGATCGTTTTGTGGTGAAATTTACACAAAAAAAAAATTTGGCTTCGTAATCTTTAATCAAATTCTGAAAATGCCCCTCCCCTCTTTTCTAGATCCAATCAGGTGCTAGTTGGAAAAAAAAGCCACGCTCACTATTTTGCCTCATTTAGTATTCCGTTTCTCTCGGAAATACGTCACAGCACTGGAGAAAAGTCGTTTGCAACTTCCGGTTCACGGGGACTTTAAACTCGAGCAGTGAAGAAGCAGTTCTAATAGGGACAGGGAGGCTGTTCCAAAGTTTTGGTGCAGCGACAGCAAAAGCTCGATCTCCTCTCGTTTCTAATCTGGTCCGCGGTACAGTACTCTACTGTAGACTAGAGCACAAGAGGAGGCCTATGAAAGTGAAATAAGCTGTGCTGTACCTCAATAGCAATCTGATGTTGTACCATCCTCCAGCATCCTCACAAACCCTCCTGCTTCTCTCACAGTCACAGCATCAAAGTTCCCAGAGTCCTGAATGGTCTTAAAACACTTAAGAAGATCATCCCTGTGCTCATATACAGTGTTCACTGAGCGACTGTGAAAGTTCCACCTTGTTGCACACGCTCTCGGAAGTCTGCTACCAACAACATCATTAAGCACGCTGGTCCGTTTGAACAACCTTGAAAAAAATGCACAAAATCCACCTAGCTCTGAAAAAAAATGTGGAGACCTTGGGTATCTTTGAGGTGGCTTGCTGCATTACCAGATTGAGTTGATGTGCGTAACAATTTACGTAGTGTGCGTTTTTATACACATCCATCACTTTACGTTGAACTCCTCCAGTGGCACCCCGCATAACGCTTGCTCCGTCATAAGCTTGAGCTATTCATTTGGTCTCGTTTTTGGGTTGGATCAATGCACTCATCCTTTTCAAAAGTGCTTGAGCAACATTTTCAATCGTTATGAATTAAAAAAAACGCTCTTGAATGACGTTGTAGCAGTCGATGTAGCGAAGTACAAGGGCAAGTTGACACTGGACAGACACGTCAGATGTTTCATCGGCTTGAATGGCAATATAATCAGCCGCAGTCACCTCCTCGTGAATGTACTCCTTAACAACAGTCAGCATACAGTCCAGCAGCTCATTCTGAATCGTTTTGGATGTACCTCTGAACACAGTAGCTCCCTCCAAGTCCTCCTTCAGAGCAGCGTCCAACGACGAGGCGAAGTTAACAAGGCCCCTAAAAATGCCTGGGTTCTCAGAGGCTTCAGTCTCTTCATGGCCACGCAAAGCCAATTCAAAGGCACCTCAAAATTGTACACAGTCAATCAGTTTAGAAAGAATATATCGATTCTTGTCCACTTCCTCATTGTGCCTTCTTATTCAAAGTCGATGGCCATCATCCAACTGAGCTGTAATGTTAGCCTTCCCCAGCAACGCAAATTTCAAGCAGTTGTCCATATGCATCTTTGTGTGTTCGTGTTTTTTTTTTTTTGGAAAAAATGTCATATCCTGAACACCGTTTTCACACCAGGCTCGATCGGTCGCTGCAGTTTTAAAATGCAAACAAGGGAAGCAAAACAGCGAGTTAGCCACAGCTTCCTAGTAGGGGTGTAACGATGCACGTATTCGTATCGAACCGTTCCTAGTGTACCATGTCCGCGAAAAGTCTCTAGTATAAGATGATTCCTTGTCTTTCACCTGCTGTCTGATGTTAATTTGTGGCTGGTCCGGTCCCATTTCTTTTATTTATTTTTTTCAGCCAGTGGTCTTCTTTTAAACAGAGTTTGAAGAATAGATTGCACGGTCTCTTTCTCATGTGCCGCAGGCGCCGCCATTGTCAACTTGTCAAGAAAGACTGGCTCAGCCCGCCGAATCTCACTGCCACGTGACCACACCAAGTAGAGTAAAACTCCATGTTATTCTCCGATAAAATATACAGCAGACTAAACCCCAGACGAAAAAAAAACTGCGTATTGCACATACGTATTAAGTGTTCACATAGTGTTTCATCGCCATCTAATGGCCTGGCAACAGAAAACAGGTTATTGTTTGTTTTCGCAGATCCGTGTGAATGGGGATCGGTTTGACAATGGTGTCACCTCTACGTGGAAAAACTTCTCCGTTTTAAGCATATTGTTGTCGTGTAAGCGTAGCCTAAAAGAAAGATTGCACACTAAAGCATGCGTTTAAAGGGATAGTTCACGCAAAAAAATAAAAATATTTTATTTACTTACTGTTACAGAAACAAAATTCCAGTCTTGAGCAGCAAATGTTACAAATATACATTATTAAGTGTTCCATAAATGTGGAGTCTTGTGGATAACTATACATTAACAAAATATTACATTAAAATGAAACAAACCTTACATTAACTGATCTTATGTTAATGTTTAAGGCTGTGTCAGAGTGTTTGATGCTGTCACACTGAAACACCAATAGCTTTCTATTTGTCTGTATGTTGTATATTTTTATTACATGGCTTGGTAGAATTCCAATGGAGAATGCGGTCTGTTATTATCCGGTTGTTAAGTCGTGACGTAAGCGCTCCTGTTTCCGGGTCCAAAGGCCGGGTCCTCTCTACCTACCTACCGCTTTCGCCGGAGTTTTAACGTGTTCCCGTGTAGTTTAAATAGATCGGAGTTAAAAAAAACAAGTGACATTTACCTGTCATCTACTGCTTTCCCTGTGACGAGAAATATAAGAGAAAATGGCGGCAGTTGATAAGGTAAGTTACAAATCTTAAACGAATGAAGAAACTTTGGTGCCAGTGGGTGCTATCCCTTAATCCCTAGTAACACCCACTGGCACTGAAGCGAAAAAAGCCCTTTAAGAAAAGGTTTTATGTAGTCTAGGATCTGAAAGACGAGCGGAGCGCTTGGGCCCGGAAGAGGCTAAACGTCACGCGTGACGTCAGACTAAACAACCGAATAACAGACGCTGCTTAATATAACAGACCGTTGCCATGAAAAACAGAGCGTTGCCATGGACGCAGTTCAGAGACGGAAAGGACTATTTTCTTTAGCGGAAGCAATACAATCAATTTTAAATCAATAAACTCCTTTTTAAATCAATATTTTGAGTCAAATTATTGATTTTTTTTTTTGTAGGTAGCCATGTAATAAGCGGGATAATGTATAGCGAGGCGTTTGTTATAGCGAATACAAACCCTTCAGGCTGATTAAGATCCCCTCGCTTCGTGTCGGGCTCCTAGTCAGCCTGTCGGGGTGGTATTCGCTATAACGACCGCCTCGCTATACATTATCCCTTACGTAATAACTACAACCTAACAACCTGAACAGTGAACACAAAGGAAGATATTTTGAAGAACGATTGGAACTTTGGCACCATTGACTTCCATAGTATTTTTTTTTTTTCTACTATGGAAGTCAATGGTGCCAAAGTTCCAATCGTTCTTCAAAATATCTTCCTTTGTGTTCAGCAGAAGAAAGAAACTCATACAGGTTTGCAACAACTTGAGGGTGAGTAAATGATGACAGAATTTTCATTTTTGGATGAAGTATCCCTTTAAGATTCATTCATTTGTTTTTGAATAATCTGTGGCCCTAATAATGGTTTAATTTATAGACAAACATTTTTTGTGTGACAGTAATATTTTTTGCTATGGCACTAGAAAATGCATCAAACAAAAATGACAAAATGGCTTGTGAAAAAACCCTGATACTAATAATTAAAAAATAAATTGCCAACCTCATGACAAGTCATAATTTCAAATATTAGATGCGTTACAAACACATTCATAAGCAGTTATTTTCAGCACAGAATTAGACATGTATTTAAATATTTTTATTACTCTGAATACTTCTGGTATGTTTTTATTATTTATATGTGTTTTTTAATGTAATTTTCATGCACATTTTAGCGTGAGAATAGGACTTTTATTATGGCTCTGTGAAGTGACGTCACACGGCTGCGCCGCGCTTCTGCAACTGTTGTGATTTGGCTGAAGAAAGGTTAGTGTTTTAAACCGTTTAAATAGATGCAAACCATTCAGTGTATTTAGTAGTTTTTGCAAGCGATCTAAAGGTAACTATTTAGTATTGAATGCAGCATTGTAATGCTTTATCTAAAGTTAATGCACGTTATTTATTGTGAGTAAAGTGCATCAGCACTTGAGTAAAAGAAAAGGAGCGTCTTATTTTGCTCCCAACCAGTTCTTAAACACGAATTTGGTCAGTTGTAAATAGTGATGATGAGAGAAAGGGATGTTTTTTAATTTTTATTTAATTGTATTTAACTGATAACACACACTGACGTCATCTGCTGGTTAAAACAGTGTAAATGCAATAAGAACAACACAACATGAGTAATGACAACTTTGACAAACCAACTGCAAATGTTTTCATGAAAGTGTAATCTATTAAATGTAATATATAATAATTAAACTATAAATCATAGCTTCAGTGTACAATTTAGAGATTTATTTGTGAGTTTTTTTGTCTAATCAATCAGGAGATTTAAGTCCATTAGCCTAACTCTCTCTCATTGCACTGAACTAGATCTGAGATTTAGTGTGGATTTATTTTTCTTTCTGTTAATTATTCTCATTTTAAACAGGACAAACACACAGGAAAAACTCCTGGTAAAGCGACTGAGGTCCACACAACACTATTATAAAGATGGTATTTATTAAAGAGGAGACTGAAGACGTGAAGATTGAAGAAACATTCAGTGTGAAACGAGAAGAAACTGAGACACAAACAGGTTAGTTTATTTGATCCTCATTAAAATGTCCAGCTCTATAGAAATGAATGATATTTTTGAAGAATATCATATGAGGTTCCTAAATAAAGTGGGTTTATTTGATATCACCTTCAAGTGAACCTGAGAAGTTCCTACTTTCCAAAACATAAACACACTTAAACACTAAACATAAAATTGCTGCTTCATTTCTTTTTTATTAAACCGTGCAACTGAACAAATCGAGGCTTCAAATACAGTTAATTATAATACATTTTCTTAGAGGGATAGTTCACCCTAAATGAAAATTCTGTCATCATTTATTCAACCTGCATTTTAGCAGAAGAAAGCAATTCATACAGGTTTGGAACAACTTGAGTAAATGATGACAGTATATTCATTTTTGAACGAACTGTTCCTTTAAGGATAAAAATCTAGCTCAGCTAATGCTGTAAAACTATACAGGGAGCCATATTACCACAATATTAAAAGCTACAATTACCAACAGAGCCAAAATGTTAAATTCAATTGCTATTTATATTTGGATATAATAATTACAAAATTGTAATGTAAATTGCAGTTTTTTACATTAACGTCTACAGCTAATTCTAAAACTGTTTTTACTACAAATTACTAATAATTTACACTTGACAGTTTTATTTAAACATACACTAAATAATTAAGACATAACTAACAAGTTAAGTAAAATATAATGAATATAGGCTACTATTGTGCATGTATTTAGCTAAATGCTCTTCTTTAGAGTTCATTTCTCTAGTAAACTAACAAGCTGTGAACACTGAATGACTTGCCTGAGGTAAATGCAACGCTACTGTAGATTTGAAAATTAAGCTTTCCCCGTTATGGTTGAAATATGGAAGTTACACCAGTTATTTTGCCAAGAGATCTCTTATTTATTATTTTTATATGTGTAAGACATATGAGAGAAACAGGCATCGAAGAAGAAGGTGGTCTTCATCCCAAATTTCTCTGTTCCCCATTTCTCTTTCTCTCTCTGGCAGGAATAGTAAAATGCTTTTCAAGTACGTCAAACATCTTTTTCCAGCACCTCAAAACTCAAATATGATCATATTTAAATGATATTTTTAATGTTTTAACATTATTTGTTCATTTTTCAAAGATAAGCCCCATTTATAAAACAAAAAGTTTCAAGAAAACTCGTAAACCAGTAGGTGGCTGCCATTTCCACTCCTAAATATTTATTTTCGAATCGGTTTGCTTTTGAATTAATAATTCGACATTATTAATAAAATTGCTGCCTTCAAATGTTAATCCAGATCCTTGCAAAATTAAAATAAAATAAAATAAACCTTTGTTTATGAAACTACTACAATATTACATTATATTTTTTTATATATAATATATATAATGTTTTTGTTTTATATGCTAAGATACCGCAGAAGATCAGTCAAGTAAAGCTCCACCATTGTTCAAAGTAAAAAAGGTCATACTTCCAGATGTTAGTTTTAAAGGAAATTTCTTTCTTTTTACTGTATCGAAAACGTACCGAACCGTGACACCACTGTATCGTATTGAACCATGGATTTTGTGAACTGTTACACTGCTAATACAAATTATTTGGCTGTTTTTAAAAGCAATAAATGCAGTTAAAGGGTTTAAAAAAAAAAAAGAGTTCTACAGTAAAAAAAAAAAAAAAAAAAATCCCCCAAACTTGGATTTTGTTAGACAATGACCTCTAGCATAAACAAGCATTTTGTTGCTTGTTTCTCGCATTGTTAACTCATATTTGCTTTTCGTTGTGTTGTGTTGTGTTGTTGTGTGTTGTGTTGTGCAGTACTAGGCCACATAGTTTTGCAATTCAACATGATCACAATTAGGGCAGACATGATTCCAAGTACTCGATTTAAAAAAAAAAAATTCTCAATTGCAATTTACCCGTTGAGTAACCTTGCAAAAACAGCGGTTTGATGAAAAAGAGAGAAAAAAATGATGAGAGACATACCTACACATGTATATAGTGTTCAATTCCAAGTTCAGTGTTTGTTTGTTTTCCGCTTCTTTTTGTCTTTTATATAGATAATTTCTAAATCCTTTATTTTTATTTATTAATCTTTGTTTATTTCATTATTATTGTTTTATGCTATCATTATTATTATTTTGTTTACTAAATGTTATAAATCACTTTCTATGTTGTCTTGATGCTTTGGCAATACAAAATGTATTTTTTTTTTGTCATGCCAATAAAGCTTTCTGAATTGAATTGAATTGAGAGGAGAGAGAGAGAGAGAGGAGAGAGAGAGAGAGAGAGAGAGAGAGAGAGAAGAGAGAGAAAGAGAGAGAGAGAGAGAGAGAGAGGAGAGAGAGAGAGAGAGAGAGAGAGAGAGAGAGAGAGAGAAGTGAGAGAGAGAACCCACCGACGTGGTTCATTGGTTGTTGCGTTATATTTACCCTGGATACAATAGTGCTATTTCTGATTGGCTATAGCTCGACGAACAACAAGACGCGCTTGATTCCTGCCGGTTCCACAGTGAGAGCGCGGCGCGGCCAGAGTTTTGGGCGCTGCGGCATATTAAATATATATTAAATAGTTTTTCAGCGTGAGAAATACAATGTGTGGCGGGAGAGCGTGACAAAAGACCGAAATGAGTGACTGTCACGCTCAATGCGTGACACTTGAGAGCCCTGTGAATGCAATACGCTTCTGTAAATATTAAACAAGGATTTGATCTGCTGTAAAACAACACCAGGCCGTTGGCTCCCTCTGTAGGCATTTGTTACAATACATAATAGGGTTGTGCTGATAGACGATATTAATACGATAATTGGCTCGTTTTACCATAATGTATTAAATTATTATTATTATTAGGCCTATTATTAATATAAAGCTAGTATTAGGGATGCTCATATTGACCGTTTAACCGTTAACCGAAAGTAAAATTTTTGACCAATTAATATTATCAGTTAAACGTTTAAAAAAAAAAATGTAAAGCTTTTTTGTATTTTTGCTTCATGGTTAAATAAAAAACATACTATATATAGCAAATATGTGTTAACTCTCTGGGCGCGTCGATATGTGCAACCACACGCGCCAACAGATATATCTATTCTCCTTGTGCAAGCAAAATGAAGCGAGCGAAAAGTAGTAGCTACTATGTGAACAGAAAGGGCGACAAAGTTACTTGCAAAATATGCTACGGGGTATTAAAATAAAGCAATAGTTCAAGTAGCCTACAATGCAATATCACTTGCTTAGCAAACACCCACAAATGAAAGGCGCTTCCCGAAGCTGGCCACTCCAGCGAGACGTTATCTCTGTCTTCCCGAACATCTGTGCCATCGGAGACGGTGTTTTCTGCGCGGGTCTAACAGTCCACATGCGCTCCAGACTTACACAACAACAGCATGGAGACTGTAATGCTACTTTTTAAAATAAAAACTAGACAAGCTGTGGATTGAGGTAGGCCTGCTATTTTTATTTGACGGAAAAACGTAGCCTAGTCTGATGGAGAAAAACAAAAGCCGGTTTTTCAACACTTCAAACTGATTCAGTGTTTTCTTTTTGTCATCGTAATTTGTTAATTATTTAAGCTAAATATATATATTTATTGTAGGCTTATTGTATGTTTTTTATTTATATTATTTTATTCTGTTTTTCTCTGTTGTCACTGTCAGAAATGCGGCAGGTGCGTGGAAATTTGATCTGAATCCAGGTTCTGTTGTTGATCTGTTCTGTTTGCTGCTGTTTGCACTTTGAACGTTAAAATAAACCCTTTGATAAAAACATATTTTTTTGGTATTTTTAATGGGTCACAGATACGTGTCAATTTTATTTTTATTTAATGCCAATTATATAATCGGTCGGGAAAATTAACCGAAATGAGCATCCCTAGCTAGTATTGTTATTAAATTAATATTAGGAACTACAATTAATTTGCCTTGCCTAAATTCATAACGACATCACCACATAACACTTGCGACAACACCGACATGCGCTTATGAGGAGAATGTTTTTAAAACAGACTAAAAAATTACATCCATTGCAAAGTGATCCATTCACAAATCATCAAGAGTGCTTGTTTTAACAGACGCATCATACAGATCCAAGATGAAAACGGCATCGTTGTTCGTCAGTATTTTGTTTCCATAGCACATTAACAAAACGTTTAATGACACTAACACTAAAAACAATACAATTACTAAATATTATTATTATAATAATATCACTAAAATAGTATTATAGCTACCGTTATCCATCGTCGTCTCTGAGAGAACGCGGCGTTAATGTAGATGCCGAAAGCAGTCCGTTTTTACTTTCACTTTCAGAGAATGAGTGCGTTTACTACACGTTCTTAACCCGATTATGTTAAATAAACTGACAATGCATGGCCATGTAAACGCATTAACCCGTTTTCCCTTTATCAGAGTCAAATCATAAGTATAAACTGATCGACTCAGCTAGATGTTTGCCCCTTGCTCTGATTTCTCCCGGCATTTCGCGTAACTCGCATACTTCGTGCTTACTGAAGTGCCAATGTGAAGTGCATCCAGACAGAGAGCACTGGTAGGAGGACATATATCGCCCAACACGAATACATAATGTACATAAGATGATTGTTCATATGGTGTATTATAAAGCAATAAGCCCCGCGAAGCCCTGATTCACACTGAATTTAGAACAGCTATGTGGCGTCATTAGCTACGGAGCGGAGTGCCTAAAACCCCCTTAGCTGTTCTAAATCACTGTAAAACACAGCTTCAAAGGGGCTTTTATAAAATGCTTTTATAAAATGGTTATTACTCCATAAAAATATTAATTTTAATATTTATTTTATGTATACAATAAACACCAGCAACGTTATAACACATGTATTCCTCTGCCAAGCAATGTTCCAAAGAGGTTGCCAAGCAACACAGGCAGTGACAAAGAATCATAAACGGCAGTTGCGCAGTAATACTGATGTAATGCGGTCACAGGTGTGTGTTTGTTGAGTAATTTACAACGGCTTTTAACGTGGCTCAACCTATCAGAATCGAGGACCGGAACTCTCCGTTTTATAATATGTATTTTAACAGAGTTGTTTTTGGGTATATTAACCCTTTAATAGTCATTCTTAATTTCATTGATGCTTCCTGGTTTTCAAAGTGCATTGGGGTACTTTTAGTGAACTGTTAGGATTCTTCTGTTGGACAACCCTTAAAATGGCCGACTCTCTGATCGGAAGCCTGACTAGTAAACTAGGGAGCTGTAAGGGGATTTACAGTCAAAGAACCAGAACCAGATCTGATGAATGAAGACCCGGAGTCAGAATTATAATAAAGTTTAACTGAAGATAGTTTGCAGTTTCATCAGGCAGAAGTCAGCTTCAAGACTCACATGGAGTTCGTAGGGCACCTCGCAGTACAAAGATCACAGCAATTATAGCCTTCACCAAGGTCTAAGCTATGTCATGGCTTCAGGTTGAATGATTCTCATTGGTTAATAAATAGATAAACGTTAGACTGAAGCATATTTGGGTTGCTGGGCACCAGCATGTCCCGAACAACAACTCAGTCAATCTCCAATAATGCCAGTGGTTCCTTAACCTGTAACCAAGAAGAATAACATGCACACCGACACAGCTTCTTCAAGGTTGGATTTGGCCAGGCTCTAACTATAAACAGGAGTCCTCTCAAAACATCAAAATAATACGTTATTTCTTTCAAGGAGAGATACATTTTAATCTAAGACAGTAAAGTCTTTAACTAAGAAATGGTCACTTAAACTATTGGTTCCAATGACTAGGGCTGTCACTTTTGTGAAAAAATCCTGTTCGATTTTTGAGACATAAGTGTTCATTGAATCGATTGTAAAATCGATTTTCCGTGTCTAAAGACGTTTCCATTTTCAACACCAAATATAGGCAAATCCACTGACAACTAACAGGCATTAGGACGAACGTGAAGAGGGTGCTTGAGACGCGCAGCGCCCACAAGTCAGCAATATTCCTGATGATTTATTGGCGTGAAGTTTCGTGCACAATGACAAACAGGAGTGCAGCATTCAGGGATTGAAATTAACACCCTCAACTCGCCAAATGCGGGTAAAAATTAACTTTGGCGGCTAAAGCTGTCAAATCAGAGGCGTGCGTCTATGTTTACTCACTTTCTTTGCTGTGGAAGTTCGTGTAAGCCAAATCTGTGTGGATTCAGCGCAAATACGCAACTCGTGAGTCCTCGTCATAGAGATATACACATCTATGAGTCCTCGTGATATATTAAATACAGCGTATTGCGCAGAATCTGCACATTTCTGGCTTACTTGAACACACACGTCACTAAGAAACGGCTCTGGCAACAAATAATGGCGCGCTTGTTCACTTGCCTTGAAGTAATAGTGAATATTAAAAAGCATTTGGTTAACAGAAAAGACATTATTATTTTCCAAAATCCTACATGTTCTATTGATCTGTCCACCTAAAACACATTTTTGGTAAAAAAAAAAAAAAAAAACATAAAAAAGGCCGTTAAAATCGATTCCCTATTTTCGTTTCGATACTTGTTGTTGGTTGGTCCGATCGATTGTGCAATCGATTTTCGAACGTAAAGTGACAGCCCTACCAATGACTGTTGTGACCTATAGTCGTCAGGGTGAGCTAGAAGAAGAGATGTATGTTTTAACACATGTTGAAGACCTTTCTCAAACAAAACATCTTTCCATATTTCATTTCTGGAAGCCGTGCTAAATGAGCAAGCGCTGTTACTGCATATCAGATATCAAAAACAGACATTAGATTATACATGAAAGGACATTTCAGTAATCCCACTGGATATCAAATGAGTTGAATGACCTAATGGCTTATGAGATTTTCCTTTGTTATAGAAGCAAAAATATTGATTAATTGCTTGATTATAATCACTCATTAAATATACATTGAAGTAGCAATGAATTCCAGAATCCACCCCTTCAGTCCTGATTGAGACGCACCAATAGGCAAGACATTGAAGATGCTACATTGCCAGCAGAATCTTGATATCTCCAACAGCGTGGCCATTGCAAGGGTTTAAATGAATGTCATTAAAGTAAAATGGGAAGAGACTCGGTTCTTCTAAGTGCATTGTCTGATAAAAATCACATTGGTGTTGTAGGTTTGGTCATGGATATGGCTACTGTGATTCGGGTTCATAACGCCACAAGCTGGCAGCAGGAAGTGTAGCACATACAACAGACTATGAAACAGTCCTCCTATATTTATCCACTTAAATGCATGTGTGACAATGGGAACGCAGTGCTTGAGCCTGATATCGCTGCTTACAGCTGCGTATATTGTTGGTTTTTATGCTTTAAATGGCTAAATGTTTTGATGTTTGTTGCTTTCTGCCATTACCTAGGGTTAACATATATTTTGTTTTTATTTGCCTTAGACCTGATGGTGCTGAAAGAGGAGAGTCAAGATCTGAATGAGAAACACCATGATTTTATAACTGAAGAAACATCTTTTAGTTGCTCAGAGACTGAAAAGACTTCCACTGAAAAAAGAGCTCAAGACACAGGAACTAGAAGTCAGTTCATCTGCGTACAGTGTGGAAAGTCTTTCAAAAAAAATGGAAACCTTAAAGTCCATATGAGAATTCACACCGGAGATAAGCCTTACACCTGCCAACAGTGTGGAAAGAGTTTTTATCAACATGGAAACTTTAAGGTCCACATGAGGATTCACACTGGAGAGAAGCCGTTCACATGTAATCAGTGTGGAAAGAGTTTCGCACATAAAGGAACCCTTTATTCTCACATGATCGTTCACACTGGAGAGAGCACTTACACCTGCAAACTGTGTGGAAAAACTTTGAATCGAAAAGGAAATCTTAAGGCTCACATGAGAATTCACACTGGAGAGAAGCCTTTCTTGTGTGGCCAGTGTGGAAAATGTTTTGCACGGAAAAAACCCTTACTCGGCACATGAAGCGTCACTTAAGAGCGAACTGTTTTACATGTCATCAGTGTGGGACGATATTTAAAGACCAGAAACGTCTTAAACGCCATGTAAAAACTCATATCGGACAGAAGCCTTTTATGTGCCATCACTGTGGAATAACTTGCACAAACACAGGAAACCTCAAGACTCACATGAGGGTTCACACTGGAGAGAAACCATATGCCTGTCCTCAGTGTGGAAAGAGCTTCCCGCGAAAAGAAAGTCTGAAAAGTCACATGAGACTTCACACTGGCGAGAAACCTTACACCTGTCTTCAGTGTGGAAAGAGCTTCACACATAAAGGAACCCGTTATACCCACATGAGGACACACTGAAAAGAGGACTTATCTTTAGTGCGTTTCACGTATCAAATAGATCTGAAAAGTAATTTGCAAACTCATTCTGGAAAGGAATTGCAGTGTTATATGTCTTTTACTCTTTATTTCTGAGCATTTGATGTTTTGTATTGCTTTTCTTTGAATGGACTATGTAATTGCCATGATTTATTTACCCTTATTATAAAAATTGATAGGTTTGAATTTATTCTGACTTGCTCTGAAATGATTGACTCTAGTAGATTATGTTGGATTCATTGTTACTGCACATCTGTATCAGGTTTAGTAACGGACTAAAGTCCAGTTTTGAGTGAAGAATAGGGCGGCACGCCAACTGCAATTTTACTCCTGGCACTGGATCAAGTGTCAACAATCTTGGGCCCCCTATATTTATTTATATATATATACAGATTTATTACATACTGTATTTGCAGGGTTCCAGAATGACCATTTTTGAGAATGTGCGAGTTAAAAATGTATGTGCTCGCATTTGTGTGAATGGATGCTTGTGCAACAGAACGCCGTTGTATCAGCAGCTGCTGCAGTCTGTAACATATGTTTAAAATGAACGAGTACATCATGAATCCATTTTCCAAACCGTGTTTTTGACTTATCCTGAATCACTACGGTACGCTATAATGCGGAGTTGCCCAGTGCCTGCGTGACTCGCTTTAGACATTAACGGAGAGAAGTAGCTCCGGCTACAGTGTTCTTCCGTAAGACACTTGCAGTTTATTTATTGATGAATGTACACGTCGTCGCGCGCATTGCACACTGAAGGTGAAACGCGCCAATTAGGAATTCAGGAATTAAGGCATATAAAAATGAAAAGATCTCACGAAACAGAGCCCCTTCCACAGAGGAAAAGGAACTGATTATAAAATGCAGAAGGTAAGGAGTGTGAGATTTCTGATCTTTGTTACAACTATAAACTTTGATAACACAAAATCTGTATCAGCGTATTATAATAGTCTAGTCTTTTAAAATGAAATGCATACTTTTGAATGTTTAATGATTTTTAAAAGATAGAAAGATGATGCTGATAGATAGTGATAGATAGATAGACTGTATATAATTCAAATGTAAAATGCTTAATTACAGATTAAAATTGCTGTACAAAATCCATGAAAATCCTAAAATTTGGCAATGATAATTACCAAATATAACATGTGTTTTTATTAGTGCTGGGCCGTTATCGGCGTGAGACTCTTATCGCGCGATAAAAAAATATCGCCATTAATCTAAGTTGGGTTGGGATCATAAATAGCTTTTTCGAATATCGTTATATTTTCGCGCAATTCTAATGTGTAGTATGACATAATTGACGCCGCGCCTACTGTCACAGATCGCGCAGCAGGGTATTTTCCTGTCAGGGACACATGGTGTACTTTTACTTTGTTACATTGGGCGACGTTCCTCTCGTTACTTTGTTAATGCAATACGTTGTTAAATGAGTTTATTCCAAGCGCGCTGTATTCTTTGTATGGGCATGAGCGATGCTCATTTACAAATGAATTCTGTTCAAAGACTTCATCAAACAAGTTGTCAGATCTGTTAAATCGGTTCGCGAATCAGTTGATCTGTTCAGTTCCTCACGCACTGAATCGTCTGAACTCTGAAGCGCTTTCAATTCACACTGGAGGAGTCGTAAGTAACAGGAATATTTAAGAACATCAAGAGCGTTGGATAAAGTGGCCGTGGACCTACAGTTTAGTCTAATGAAAGCAAATCTGCAAAAGCATCATACAGTGGTGCTCAGAATTAATGGCACCCCTGGTAATTATGATCAAAAATGGCTGTAAAAAATAAATCTTCATCGTTTATCCTTTTGATCGTTCATTCAAAAAATTGGCAAAAATCTAACCTTTCATTGAAGTAAAAGAATTGAAAATGGGGGGGGAAATCACATTATAAAAAATATTTTTCTCCAAAACACGTTGGCCACAATTATTCATACCCTAGAATTTTTTATGAATAATTTATCTATGAAGTATATTCCCATTAATATTTACCTTTTTTAGCACACCAGGGTGACTAGGAACATGAAATTGTCCAGCTATGACTTCTTGTTTCACAGGAGTTTAAATATGAGGAAGCACAAATGCCAAATTCCCTTAATCATTCATCACAATGAGTAAAACCACAGAACATGGTTCTGATGTGCATCTAAAGATTGTTGAGCATCACAAAATAGAAAGTGGATGTAAGATAAAATATCAAAAGAATTAAAAATCCCCATTTCCACCATCAGGGCAATAATTAAGAAGTTCCAATCAACTAAAGATGTTACGATTCTGCCAGGAAGAGGGCGTGTGTCTATATTTTCTTAATGGACGGTGAGGAGGAAAGTTTGAGTGGCCAAAGACTCTTCAAGGATCACAGATGGAGAATTGCAGAGATTAGTTGAGTTTTGGGGTCAGAAAGCCTATTAAAAAAAAATCAAACAACCCCTACATCACCACATGTTGTTTGGGAGGGTTTTAAGAAAAATGCTCCTCGCTCATCCAAATACAAACTCCAGCATATTCAGGTGTCAGACATGACTGGATCTTCAAACAGCACGGGGTTCTGTGGTCAGATTAAACTAAAAAAAAAGAGCTTTTTGGCAGCAAACACACTAGATGGGTTTGGTGCACACAATGATAAAAAGTATCCCATGTGTACAATTTAATATACCATTGGATCTTTAATGTTGTGGGCCATATTTTTCTGCTGGAGGTCCTGGACTTCTTATTCAGATACATGGCATTGTGGATTCTATCAAATATCAACAGATAAAAAATCAAAACCTGACGCCTTCTGCTAGAAATCTTATAATGGGCCATGGTTGGATCTTCCATCAGGGCAACGATCCAAAACAAACATCAAAATCAACACAAAAATGTGTTAGGGAGCACAAAATGAAGCTTCTGCCATGACCGTCCCAGTTCCCTGAGCTGAACCATATAGAAAATGAGTGGGCTGAACTGAAAGAAGAAGCACAAACATGGATCTGGGAATCTGAAGGATCTGGAGAGATTCTGTATGGAGGAATAGTCTCTGATCTCAGGTCAGTGTTCTCCAAACTCATCAGGCATTATAGGAGAAAACTCAGAGCTGTTATCTTGGCAAAAGGAGATTGCAAAAAGGTATTTAATAAAAGGGTATGAATAATTGTGGCCAACGTGTTTTGGAGAAAAACATTTATTTTATAATTTGATTCCCCCACCACTTTCAAATCTTTTACTTCAATGAAAGGTAAGGATTTTGCCAATTTTTTGAATGAAAGATCAAAAGGATAAACGATGCAGATTTATTTTTTATAGCCATTTTTTATCATATTTACCAGGGGTGCCATTAATTCTGAGCACCACTGTATCTTTGCCAGCGATGAAGATCTTTATTAGTTGAACATCTTCGTAAACTGTCTGTGAATGAATGATTCCACAGGACGATAATTCGATTTCATTTCATTCAGGTAATACATTTTACAACCAAACAGATTATTACGCCACGATAGCACTACTAAGTATGACATTATCCAGTTTTTGGACATACATTAATTTATAGGCTACAAAAAAACGCTTCAGAGAGTCGGCGCACTGGCAAAGGTTACATTTTTTTTAAATTTTACCATTGTCCACAGTTTATGAAATGAACATCCGCCATACCGCGGTATATGTTTATTTCGCAGTGGCATAATCACACGAATAGTTTACATTGATTGAAACTAATATGTTTAAAAAGGAGGCTTTTGCAGTAACAAGGCAGGTTCACATAAAATCATTATGACATATGATGACATTATTGTTTGATCTAACGAGCATTGGCGATGCAAA
>CM070822.1:41349007-41409129 GCA_036326025.1 Chrosomus eos
CTTGGGGGGGCCCGCTGAGTGCAGATAAATGTTTATCCAAAAATTTTGAAAGCTTAGCTTAAAAACCTTGTGTCCACGAACCCATTTGTCCAATAACCCACTGTGCCCTTTTTCGACCTTCTGACCCCCGAACGAGTCCACCAATTAGCATCCAAAAAAACAAGTGAAACTGTTCAAACATTTGTTAGAACAAGAACCCAAACAAACAAGTAAAACTTTAAAAACATTTATTTAAAGAGAACTGATTACAATTGAACACAAAAACTGATTACAAAACAACTGATTATAATAACTGATTATAAATGAACACAAAAACTGATTACAAAACAACTGATTATAATAACTGATTATAAATGAACACAAAAACTGATTACAAAACAACTGATTATGATAACTGATTATAAATGAACACAAAAACAACAAACTTTTTTAAAAAAACCTCTTGGGCGGCTTACGCTGCCTCTTAGCCCCGGACTTTAGGATCGCCGTCCTGTGGATCGCCGACCACAGCAGCTTCCGGCCACCTTGTTTGGGGACTTCATTGGCGACAGCTGGACTACGGGACGCCACCGGCACTTGGCCGGGCTGGGCCTGCAAAGAGCGAGAGGGGAAAGAAGAATAAGCAAACACGCCAAACACTCGTCAGACAAACGTTTAAACAGACCCGCCAAAAGTCAGACTCACCGAAGTGGGCGGTTTCTCCTGGTCCTGGTCCGGGGGGCTGGCGGAGGGGGCCGGTCTCTTACGTGCCCTCCTGGGCGCCTTGGGACGGGAGGAGGAGGAGGTGGTGGGGCGCTCTGGGGTCCCCGAGTTGGCATCCTCACCCTCCACGGCTGCCTCGAACAGTGCCCGCTGTTCCAAGGCCTGCTTTGCGTCCAATTTCAAGGCGTAAAACTTGTCAGCCGTGGAGGTGTCGTGGCACAAGAATCGTGCCACTTTGTGCCTGTCCCCGGGGCTGTGGGTGTTCTTGGCCTGTTCAGAGAGAAAAGCACAGTTAGAAACAAACTCGCTTACGTCCCAAGTTCACAAGGCAGAAAAACACGGGCTGGAAAACTCACGTGGGTTGCGATGGAGGTCCTCACATCAGTGAACGTCGGAGTTCCCGGCAGGTCAAGCCCAGCCCATCCTCCTGAAAATACTGGTTCAAATTCTTGCACGGGCTGGGCTTTGATGTGAAGAAAAAGTAGTGGGCGTCGCGACCGCCCACTAGCTCTTTCCTCATTGCCAGGAACTCCGTCATCCAGGCGTACTCCATCTCTGTCACGGCCAGCTGAGCGGCCCCGAACGCTTGGTTGGTCTTGTGGGTGGAAATCTGTGGAAACAGCAACAAACGAGCGGCGTAAGAGAAGGACAGAGACACAAAGCAAGAGAGAGAGAGAACATTTAACATTCAACTCACATTAATCACATAGCACCCGTCCATGTCGGCCTGGCGCGCTGCCTCCACCTCCCCAATGGTCATGTTTTGAAACACCCTACCGCGATGCCTGTAGATGCAGGCCAGGTAAGAAGTGAGGTGCCCATAAAATGACCATTGGTCCTTCCTGTCAAGGGTCACCTTCAGACGGGCTGTGAAAAAAAAAAAAGTGTTAAACAGAGTGCCACGCAATGGTTTAAGAGGAGGCAAAAACTTACCAAGGATTTCAGGAATGGTGGCCTTGGTGGAGGCAACGCACCGGCGGAGAGCGGCCTTGGGGATCAAGTGGCCCTCCTTGGCCTGCTTGACGCCCACTTCATGGACGACCACTTTCCGCCGAACCGAGCGGATGAGACTTTTAATCTCCCGGCTCAGGCCGACCATCACGTTGCGGGAGAGGCGGCAGTTGGGCGGCGGGGTCTCCGTGACGTAGGCAAGAAATTGCGAGACATTTTTTAGGTACATCTGGGTCGTCGGCTCCGCGATGTTGGCCTGGTTCAGGGACTGGTGCCAAGACCGCATCTTCGCCGTCTGATTTAAAAATGCCAAGCTGGCCAGGTTGGTGTGCCCCGCCGCCATAAATGCAATGAATTTTTTTATTCTAAAGACCTTCGACCCCACGTTGTTTACCAGCCTGGGAGTGGGGTCGGCGCCCTCCTGGTGGCCACGGAACTCCTCAGGACATCTGCAAAAGAGACATCTGCAGGAAATCTGCAAAAAGAGAGAAAACACACAGCAACATACAGGGTCAGAACAAAAACACGGGGGTCAGAAAACACTGTCCGCAGAGGGAGAAGCCACAAAGTAATAATATATAATAATATACATTTATTTTAAAAAAGCATTTAAAAGTTGCTTTCTCAAACCCTATTTCAAAAAAAAAAAAAAATCGGGTAAAAGCAATCCTAAAATGAAATTAAACAAAAGTAAAAAAGTACTAATAATACATTTATTTTGTATAGTGCCTTTAAAAGTTGCTTTCTCAAAGCGCTTTACAGACAAACATAACAACAGAAAAGCTACACACTTTAAACAAAAAAATAAGCAAGTAAAATAAATTATCAGGTAAAAGCAATCCTAAAATAAAATAAAATAAAGAGTACTCACTCAGAGCTGGCACGTGGTCCGGGAAAGGGTGCTTCTCCTGCTGCGGAGGTGGCTGGGCAGGGGCGAGAGGCTGGGAGACCTTGCCGGCCGGCTCCTCTGAAGGCCCGTCGCAGGGCTCTAGAGCAGACATTAGTCTCCCCGTCACCCTGGCTACCTGGGCGGAGGGGGTTGGCATCGACCTCCTCTTCAGCCGCTTGTAGCGGCGGGTGACCTCCTGTAACGCCTTGCTCAGGGTGTCGATCTGGAGGTGCGAGTCTGCCAACTGGTCCCTGACGCACAGGCAGGCGGGGTTGTACCAATTAAACACTGAAACGACTTGGAAAAGCAGTGGCACGTGTTCAGCCGAGTGTGCTTAGTACAGTAGAGGTGGTTTAATCGACGGGGACCGACGCCACAAATGACGGGAGAGCGGAAACACGACAACGTCCCAGTTCCAACCTATTTAGTGGCCCGCCAAAATGTGGTTTCGCGGACGCTGCTTTTTTATGCAAATCAAACACAGAAACGGCCCCGGGCCCGTCCCGAGCGACATACCGAAAGCACCGGGCCCTGGGGCCTTGGAAAATATTTTTCAGCCTCTGTGCAACATTTCACGCTCAAGGATGTTTCACTCTCACCCTGAAAGAGCCATTCAGGCCTTTAAATGATTTGATGACGGGGAGGGGGCGTTTTCTTGCAAAGGTCCTAGAGTTCCACAATTCGGGCCCCGAGTCAGGGGCCCCTGGAGAGTCGGAATCTGAAGTCTCAAGGCGCCACGACCCTCGGCCATTTACAGGCATGTCGGTTTTGGCCACTTTTTCGGCATTTTGGCCCCTGAACGAGGTCCCAGGGCCACCAAACTTTTCCAGGGCATCCCACAGAGTCTTGCTAAACACGTTTCATTCAAATATTTCGAAAGATAGGCTTAAAAAACACTTTGTCCGCGAAGCCACATTTTTCCCGCCAAATAGTGGTTTCGAGGACACTCATTTTTATGCAAACCAAACACAGAAATGA
Organism: Chrosomus eos; assembly: GCA_036326025.1. NCBI lineage: Eukaryota > Metazoa > Chordata > Actinopteri > Cypriniformes > Leuciscidae > Chrosomus > Chrosomus eos. The sequence goes on from CM070822.1 coordinate 41,352,528, forward strand.
CTTGAAAATTAGTGTGATTTGTTCAATAGAGTGTACTTAGTACAGTACAGGTGGTTTATTTTAAAAAAAATCAAAAAAATTCTCCAGTCACCATCCACACTTTTCAGTCACCATCCACAATGAATGGCTCATCACAAACGGGGCATACGAAACGCTTAGAAAGCAGTAGGGCCTCAAACTCTGGGGGCCCACTCAAGGTCCCTAGACGACAGAGCTCACCGAGTTTCGGGGTCCTGCGACCTTCCGTGTCCGTTTGCAGCTCGTTTCGTCGGTTTGACCTTTGTGACCCTTGTCAGTGGACCTGTCGACCACTAAACGAGGTCCCAGGGCCACCAAACTTTTCCGCCCGCACCAGGGGGCCATGGCGAGTCGGAAAACGGCGCCCCCTAGTCGATAGGCCATTGCGAAGTGGTGTCCACGAAACCACTATGGCAAAATACATCCATTTAATGGGCGAGTGGGATTTTTTAAAAATGTCCCAGGGGCCCCAAATTCGGCAAGCTGACCCCTTGGCCCTCCCTGACCGACATACCGAAAGCAGGGGGCACTAGAGCAGTCAAATTTTTCTCAGCCTCTGTGCAAAAATCCTCTCTCAGGGCTGTTTCACTCTCAGACTGAAAAGGCCCTTACAGGCTTTTAAAAGGTTTTACGGGGGAGGGGCGATTTTATAAAAAGGCCCTAGAGATACGCGCTTCGGGGCCCCCGTCAGGGGCCCCTGGAGAGTCAGAATCTGTAATCTCAAGAAACCACGAACCTCCGTCTGCGTACGAGGGCCATCCCACGGGCCATCGAAATGGCATAGCGGTTTCGCGGACGGCGGTGTCTTTTTCTGCCTTTCGACCCCTGAACGAGGTCCTGGGGGCACCAAACTTTTCCGCCCGCACCAGGGGGCCGTGGCGAGTCGGAAAACCTCGCCCCCTAGTCGATAGGCCATTGCAAAGCGGTGTCCACGAAACCATTATGGCAAATACATTCATTTAATGGGCGAGTGGGATTTTGACAGAAAGGTCCCAGGGGCCCCAAATACAGCATGCTGACCCTTGGGCCCCACCCGAGCGACATACCGACAGCACTGAGCACTAGAGCAAAGGCAACACATTTTACCCCTTTAACCCTAATCTCGGGCCTACAGGCTCTGTGACTCATGTACCCTAAGAGCCTTTTGAGTGAAAGTTGGTTAAAAGTGGCACACTTGCTACAGGAAGGTCCAAGGTTTTCACCCTTCGGGGCCATGCATCGGGGGCTCCTGGAGGCCCAGAATCTCAAATCTCAATGTACCACGACCCTGCGTCCCCGTACGGGGGCCGTCCCACGGGCCACTTATCGCGTAGTGGTTTTGCGGACGAGCGTCCCTTTTTCGGGCTTTCGACCACTGAAAGAGGTCCCAGGGCCAACAAACTTTTCCGCCCGCACCAGGGGGCCGTGGCGAGTCGGAAAACGGTGCCCCCTAGTCGATAGGCCATTGCGAAGCGGTCTCCACGAAACCACTATGGCAAAATACATTCATTTAATGGGCGAGTGGGATTTTTTTTTAAATGTCCCAGGGGCCCCAAATTCGGCAAGCTGACCCCTTGACCCTCCCTGACCGACATACCCAACGCAGGGGGCGCTAGAGCAAAGTCAATTTTTTCTAAAGGCCCTAGAGATCCGCGCTTCGGGGCCCCGCGTCAGGGGCCTCACCACAACCCTCGGTCAGCGTACGAGGGCCGAAACCACTATGGCAAATACATTTATTTAATGGGCGAGTGGGATTTTGACAGAAAGGTCCCAGGGGCCCCAAATTCGGCAGGCTGACTCTTGGGCTCTCCCCGAGCGACATACCCAATGCGCCGGGCCCTTGAGCGAAGGCAACTTCTACGGCACTTTTGGTAAATGTAGTGGGTTATTGGACAAATAGTGGGTTCGTGGGATGGGGGCGGGGCCTGGGAGTGGTGGTCCCGGGATGTTTGGTAAATATAGTGGGTTATTGGACAAATAGTGGGTTCGTGGGACCGGGGCGTGGCCCGGGAGTGGGAGTGGTGGGGGGGGGGGGGGGTGTCCCGGGACGTTTGACCAATGTAGTGGGTAATTGGACAAATAGTGGGTCTGTGGGATGGGGTGGTGGGGTTTCGCTCTACGGCGCCAACTAGAGGTGTCCGAATAACCCCTATCCCGTGCAAATTAAGTCCCGATTTGTCAAAAGGGGGGTAGTCCTAAAAGGCCCACTCCCCACCAAGTACATAGGAGGATCTTTTGTGACGTCATTGTTTATGTTTGTCGCGTTGCATCATGGGAATCGTGTGGCAGGAAACACCGCTAGATACCTGTAATTTGATTGTTTTGCACATTTGGAGGAGGATTTAGAGAAGAGGATGGTTCACTCTTGCTCTGTGGTTGATTGTACGGCTCGTTGGGGGCCTGATAAAAAGTTTTTTCGAATTCCCTCCAAAAAGGATTGCGAAAAACTAAAGAAATGGTTGCGTGCAATAGGCGATTGAACCTGGACGCTGGATTCCTGCAGCTTCTGATCGAGTTTGAGAGGCTCATTTTGTTCATGGTAAGTCTTAGAGACTATGTATTTATAGAAGATTGAAAAAAAAAAAAAAAACTGAGTCAAATCAACCGAGTCATATGTTTTAGCGTTCTGATTCAGGAGTCCCAGTCTCACACTGAACATAATTGAATTGGTACAACAGTCACTAAATTTTCACTAAATAAATAAATAAGAACACTGATCAATAAAGACTTGCCCGGCTTTGCAGTCGCAGTGAGCAGTGATTATTTCGCCATTCTCTTTGGCGATCAACCACGGGAGATGCGAATCACGCTGTGACTCTGCTTGGCCAGGTCTAACCTCTGCTTTTAGCACGATCACGGTTTTCTGTTTGGCAGAAAAGATCAGCCCAACTTTTCGAGAAACAAAATAATCATAGGCCTCCAGACTTTTGAATACCTTTAATCTTTCATGAGTGAAGGGTCCAGGGGTTTCTATTAAATAAGAATAAATGTCTCCCCAGCAGATTAGTGGCCAAGACACGGGCGAGTCGGACCAACGTTTTTTCGTCATATCTCAAATGGCTTTGAATAACTTCGATTTTGTCACCAATACAAATTTTGAGCTTCTCTCCAAACCTCCTCCGGTCTTCAGATGTTAAAGTGCTTATATATTGTGGATTTCGCCCGCTAACTCTCTTGAAAGTGCTCGTCGCGTCTTTAAAGCCCGCTATACTGTTTGTTTTGTTGCCACACAACCACTCGCGCATGCGTACAAATAGGGCTGGATGATTAATCGAAAAATAACCGAAACCGAAATTCAGAGCCTATAACCGATGTAATTTTACCATGTCGGTTATTTCGGTTTTTGAATCCTATTAATATTTCCGCCCACTGCGTGTTAATGTACTTTACCCTTAAAACATATTACCGCGTGTGAAGTCACGTGACTCCGCACCATCCAGTCTGCGACATTGATGCAACATGAGCTCCTTTCACACAGCGCGTTGATCCCGGGAAATTGTCGGGAAATTTCCTTCTGTGTGAACGCAAACACGAGCCGGGATTGATGCCAGGTTGGGGACCTAGTAGGCTAACATTGCCGTGTTCAGTCCCGAAACGCGCGCTGTGTGTGAACAAAAGCTGTAATCAATGCTGTGTCGTTGTAATGATGACGCTGAAGCAGGGATCGTTCGCCAGCGTGTTTATGATCGAATCAGAGAAAAAAATGCACAAGCGTGGTTTTTGTAGACGCTGCTGAGACATTACATGTGCATGGATCAAAAAGAGAGACTGACAAACGCCCAGCAAGTGCCTCCACAAAGCAGGTGTCTAACACAAGCATTTACAAATGCTATACGATATGAAAATGATTTGTTTTTTAGTTTTATACAAGTTATATTTTACTGTTAAGATGGCAATATTTACAATAATTTATTTTGTTTACAAAAATAACTTTTTAAAAGTTCTTTATTTTCTACATTTTTAGGAAACTTTATTTTTACATTAAAACTTAAATTACATTTTTTATAAGACGTCTTTATTTCAAGCATTGTATGCTTTGTTCAATTCAAATGTTTGAAATATTTAATAAATAAGCATTAATAGCTATCTGTGTGTTTCCTTATTTTACAATCACAAAGATAGAATTATGCACTCTTTCATTAGAAAAAATAGCCATAAACATATTTAAAGTAAAAGCCTTGCCAGTGACATGAGATTTTTAAAAAAAAAAATCGTTCAATAATCGTAATCGAGGTGACTTGTTCGATTAATCGCGATTATGATTTTAGCCAAAATCGTCCAGCCCTACGTACAAATATGTCAACAAAGATCCGCCTATAGGACAGTGGGCATACCACGAGCTCCTACGATCCCTCGGGGCCATTATGCAACCAAATGCAGATTATTAATATGGGCTTTTGTCCACGAACCACCGGTTTGGACTAACTAAAAGTTACTATCTTGAGGCCACGAGATAGTGGGACTAGAGGGGCTCCGTACTATTGCAAAGCGATGAAAGGGTAGTTTGATTTCTAACATTATTCTCTCAACAGACAATTACATTGATAGTCTGCCGTTATAATTTATTTGCTTTTGGTGTACTGTGGAGTGGGTAAAACAGTTTTTAATGGCATGCTAAAAGATACCGCTAACCTAGCACCGGCGAACTATGCAATTTGAAGGACTGGATGAATTTTTTTTGAAAACTGTCTCCACTGATAAACACACAGGTTTTCACTTGGAAATGAAGTCCTATGTCCAAAATTCTGAACCACCCCTTTAACAAAAAATGATTAAACCAATGGTAAATCATCAGTATTTAATTTATTGATGCATCATAAAGTTATAAGCAGGTCTGTGTTCAAAAGCACAAACATGCAAGTATGTTAAAGCAGTGTTTTAAAGAAGAGTAATGTATTTGTTTTCAAGCGAATAAACATTTATTAATGACTTTCAGTCAGAGGATTGCAGTGGGTTATAATGTGACCCAGTTTTACCTTCCACTGAAGCTCACAACAGGTGCATAGCAGTTAGAGTCCATGTGTGTCAGAGAAGACAACAGTCAGCACTTACACTGCAGTAAACACATGAATAAATCATTGTACAAAGCTTTCTGCTTTTCATATCATTTATTGATCTTGCTGTAACAAATAATGTGTGTAATGCGATCTCATGAGCATACCAGTACATAAAGTGTCGGTGTGGCATACTTGCATTTGTATAAACACTAATGTACAAATGTTTACTTTCTTCTACTTTTCCCCAGAATGAATTTTCATGTGGATTTTAAGGTTGCCATGTTGTTTAAAAGTATTTCCACACCGGTGGCATGTCAAAGGAATCTTTTCTTTGTGAATGACCATGTGTTTTGAAAGGTTTCCTTTCCGAATAAAACCTGTTCCACACTGTTGGCAGGTGTAGGGGCTCTCTCCAGTGTGAAATCTCAAGTGGTAAGTTAGGTTTCCTTTTTGTCTAAAACTCATTCCACAGTGTTGGCAGGTGTAAGGGCTCTCTCCAGTGTGAATTCTCATGTGGTTTTTAAGGTTTCCTTTTTGCCTGAAACTCTTTCCACACTGAGAGCAAGTGAAAGGCTTTTCTCCCGTGTGAATTCTCATGTGAACTTTAAGGTTTCCTTGTTGATTGAAAATTACTCCACACTCTTCGCAGGGGTAAAGCTTCCTTCCAGTGTGAACTTTCATGTGGACTTCAAGACTTCCATGCTTTCTGAAATTTAGTCCACACAGGTGGCAGGTGAAATTACCTATATGTCCTGTCTTTTGAGCCTTTTTTCGTGAGGAAGTTGTTTCAGTCTGTGAGCAACTCAAAGATTTTTCTTCAGTTATGAAATCATGATGTGTCTTGTACTGATCTTTCTCTTCCATTTTATTCGGATCTTGCCTCTCCTCTTTCAACGGCATCAGGTCTGAAGCAAAAAAAAAAGACAGAAAAGTTAATCCCAGTTTAATGCCACAAAGCACAAATATTTAGACACATAAAACATTCAAACTAATAACATGTATGTTAGATCCTATACACCAGAGGCCTGTACCATGCTGGTAGTTGAACAAACTCAGGGTTACAGGATTAGAGTTGACAAAACCAAACCAATCCAACCAGGCTTTGTTGGTACTATGATGCTGATCATCAACTTAGGCTTTGATCCTGAGTTTAGGTGTTTGGCTGTGACAAATCACATGCTGAGAAAGAGTGAAACTGCGATTCATTACTCACGAGAGAAGCTGCGCGATTCTCTCTTCTGCAGAATTTTACGAGATTGAAAAATATTAAGAATTTAAAAAAAAAAATGTACACAGCAAGAAGAAAATAGCCGTCTATGAAAGAGGACAACTAAAAGAAAAAGTCTTGCTATATCAGTGCCAGCACAAGTTGTGAAGTTATTTTACTACAGTTGATAAAGACAGAGAGAATTGGACATTTAAGCTCACATGCAGTCATTTTATAGCTTTACACCGTGTCCTAACTACATGCGACGCCGCGACACGCGATAAAAGGTATCTTTGCCATGTTAATCAGAGTTTTTGTCCTAACCAGACGCGACGGCGACACGCAAAGTTTCTAATTTAGAAACGGTTCCTATTTCTGCAAAGTCACGGCTGACAGATACGCCCACAGAGATCTCATTGGATGGAAGTTCTGCGTGTCATGAATATTTAATCATCAAACATGGACGACGAGGAACTGATTGTCGAAGTTCAAAGGCATTCAATTCTCTACGATATATCCCACAAATTCCACAAAGACATCAGGAAAAAGGATTCCGTCTGGAGAAGTATAGCTGAAGCATTGAATACACACGCTGTTCTGAATGGCTGTGATTTTTGATAGACATGTGGCGTCTCAAAGTCGCGTCGCGTCTAGTGTCGACAGACACACTTGCTGTCACTGGAATTTTATCACGTTGCGTGTAGTTAGGACACGGTGTTATCTATGAATTCTAAAGCATATTTTAATACCTTTATATATTTATTAATTTAAACTGTGTAATAATAATAATAATAATTGATAAACTAAAATTGTATATGTATGATCTATTAAGGATATAATAATTACATTAATAGTTTTGTATGGTTTTTATATTATTTTTCTAAATAAGTATTAAAAGCCAGACGATTTAGTCATTAAAAATCATTTGCTATGTAGTGACCTTTAATTTAGACATGGACCAATCAGCTATGAGCAAAATGTGATACAAGTTCGGTTTGAGATCTCTTACCTGCAACATAATAATTTGTTACATTTATAGTGCTTTTCTAGGTACTCAAAGCGCTTCACATGGAAGGGGTAATCTCCTCAACCACCACCAATAACCACATAACCTGCCCCGGACCTAAAACAACCCTTAACGTTCGTTTTCAAAACTGTGAAACTCACCGAGTGGTTAGTGGTGGCTTTTCTGCAATTAGATGAGAACAGCATTTTACTTCCTGGAAAAAAAGGACCCAATTGGAAGAAAAGAGAAGTAACAAATAATGATCCTCACAAGCACACTTAAAGACCTTCATAAAGTCTTTAATGATAATAAAATTGTGAAAAAATTGCACAGAATGTCCTACAGGCAGTTCACCAGATACAAACCATTCTACATCACTCAACCAAAACCATGTGATCGTAACACATGTGCATGCCATCAACATGAAAACATGAGGCTTCTGATTACAACTCTTTCAAAAAGAGGACTAATCACAACAAAAAGTCTTTCGACACTGCTGTCACCCATATGCTGCGGCATGGATAATGACTTGTGCATGAGGCGGCAATGCACAGAATGCTGTTTTGAGGAAGTTAAGTTCAGAGAGCATAATCCCGCTGAGAGGGTCACATGGAAACAGTGGCAGAGAGCCAATTACAGTCGGAGAAAAAACCTACAAGAACTGGGTTAAAAGAACCAAAGCGGGTTCAACTGGAGAACTGCTAGTAGTCATCCAGAAAGATCTTGAGGAACTGGCTAGTCATCACTACAATCGGATTCACCAGGTTAGGGAGTTCAGACATCTCAAAGAGAACTTGAAAAACAATGAAATGGTCCTTCATATTGATTTCAGTCAAAACTATGCTTGCAAGCTTAACACTGAAATTCAAGCCTTTCACTTTGGAGGCAGCAGACAACAAGCAACTCTACACACAGGCCTATGGTATTGGTGGGTCCCAGAGCTATGCAACTATATCGCAGTCTCTGAGACATGATGAAAGGGCAGTGTGGGCTCACATCAAGCCAGTTATAGAGGACTTTAAGGCCAAGAGTGATCATGAAATTGATGGTCCTAAGTGATGGTCCTGCAACCCAGTATCGTAATCGTGCAAACTGCTTTCTTCTTAGCAGCATTCCATACTCTTGGGGTTTCAAAATGGTTACCTGGAACTTTTCTGAGAGGTCACATGGCAAGGGGGCTCCTGATGGAGTAGGCGGAGCTCTCAAACGTATCGCTGACAAGTATGTCCATGGAGGTGGAGATCTTCAAACACCTAAAGATTTGTTCAACTATCTTTGCCAAAACAGAAAGAGTGACCATTGAATGGGTTGAAGAAGAGGAAATCTCTTCCATGGATAGCTTGCTTCCTTCAACAGTGTGCCCAGTGGTTGGAATTAATAACACACACCAAGTGCTCTCCTTTTCACCTGGGGAAATACTATATAGACGCCTGAGTTGCTTCTGCAAGTACCCAGAGATGTCTTTGTTATCAGCCGAAGAAACTTCACATTGACGTCTCTGCTTCTAAAGCTGGCAGTGCCAATGTGGAACAGCAAAGTGCTCTTCTCCAAGATGTTACCTGTGTGAAACCAAAAGCAGCAAACCACCCAGCTGAAGCAGAATGCACTGATTCTGATGATGACACCAGCTACACCGTTGGAAAGTTTGTCATTGTCAACTACGATGATAGGCCATATGTGGGCCAGATCATGAAGATATGTCACAACGAGGCAGAGATTAATTGCATGAAGCAAGTTGGTGACAAGAATAACTTCATCTGGCCAAATAAACCAGACTGCATACTTTACAGCTGTGATCAAATAGTTTGCACAATATCTGAGCCAGAACCTCTTCAAAGGTCTACCAAGCTTTCTAAGATTGACTGGCTGAAGTTTAATATGGTCTGAAATGTTATCAGCTTTCAGCTTCAACTGATGTTTAAAGATCCCATGTGAAATACACATTTTTGTTTTTGTTTAAGATTCATTCATTCATTCATCATTGGATAATGCAAATGATACATTGTATGTTTTTTACTGTATCTGGTTTTACTAATATCTATGAATTTTCAATCTAAAACATTCAACTAATTGTGAATTGATTTGTTTTTTACTGTTTAACAATTATAATTGTTGTTAATCCTTTAATTTTAAATTGTTCGTGTTCAATGTTCTTGAAGTGAGATGGTGTTTGATTTACTCATATTTCTGAGTTTCTTGTAATTTTGTAAGTTGTAAGTTTTGTAAAACTTGTAAGTTTTAAAACAATGTTAGTATGTTTTTTGATTTTGATTAATGTTAACTGAATTTAATTAATTGAATGTTAAATCCAAATAAAATACAGTTTTTTGCATTGACAAATTGTGGAGTGGTGCAGTTCATCATAGCATGACACTATATAATTTGGTGTGGCATTCAGAATTGTTCCAGTAAAAATACTTTCTTAACCTGTTAACCTTCGCCAGAGCGAGGGCGCTCTGAGCGTTTTTTTTTAAAAATCGTTCAAAGTTACTATCAGATTCAATGTTATTACCTTGACAAACTATACATCATTAAAAAGATATAAGACTCAAGGTTCAGTATTTGACCACTATTGTATTCTGAGAATCTTATAGTGACAGTAATGTCTTAATTTGTGTCTGGAGTTATGAAATCAAAAAATTAGTCGATACCTTTGATATGAATTATGAGCGTCAGCCGCTTCCATTCAGAAAAAAACTCCAGTGAGATCGTCACGACAGAGCTTGACAAAACAACGTCCATCAGGGCTTTTAGCTCAAAAGTGTACAGATTTGGAGAAATATTGATAGATTCTCATAGGTTTACATCAGATTTATATAGACAGGAATCATATTTATTGAATATCTACCCAAATGCGTCGATTTAATCATTATGAGCGCTGGAGACTCTGATGTACTGTTGTTTTCAATACATACAGGCAGTCTGAGGGCGCCCTGTGCACATATGCAGTCCAAATTTGGAAAACGAAGAAGAATCATATCATGTGACATTTCAGGAAGTCCATCACGACGTAAACACTAACAGAGATCGCTGTAACATGCAGATAAAGATGTTTTGAAGACAATAAACATGATTGCAATGATATTTGGTTTACCTGTGTTCTTCGAGCCATGTCAGGTTTTTTCATGATAATAGATTATATTTATAATGTAATGCTAATCAATATAGACTTTATCATCGTGAAGAATACTATAAAATACTATATTTTCTGTCCGATTTTTTTATCTGAAGCCAAATCAGAGCACAGAAGGTTATTTAAAACACTCCAATTGTGCTATAAAGTAAGTTTTAGAGCACAAACATGGTTTTAATCTCATAAATTGTCGTGTATTGATGGTGTGCTAAGCTAACATGCTAGCTAGCCCTTGGTGCACCTGCTACCTAGCTGTTATATTTATGAATATTTCTAAATAGGACTGCTTGCTGAAATGTTTCTTTTTTCAAGAAGGTAATTTTATATAGTTTCAAATGTAAGGTGAGAACTTAGAGAACTTTCCCTAAAAGAGATTAGGGGTTGAAACAGTGTGAATAGTCAGTCGTTAGTAATTATAATGCAGACAAAAGAAAGCATATTTAGAGCAATAACCAGGCTGGAGAGGTGTGAATGTGTGCAGGGGAGACTGACACTGAATGGAGATCATTTAGACCACAACACAATAGAGAAAATAGACTGAATAGATGCTTAGAAGATGACAATAAACATCAGTTTGCTTTTTAGAGTCTAATCAAAATAAAGTCGTTTGACATGATCTTGAAAAACATTTAACTAAATAAAGAGTTTTAGACATATCATCTTCAGATTTTAAATATAACATGGTCAGACATGTGGCTTTAGCTGCAGTGCATTTCTAGATTGCTACAGGGCCAACTTCAATTTTATTTTCATGAAAATATTTCATAAAAATAAATTTCTAATAACTTGACAAAACTTTGAAGCTATTTATAACATTTATTTTTCATTATGACAATAATTAATTCTACATTTGCAATAAACTGCCAGGTGTCAGCTTTCAAATGAGATCATACTTGTGCTTTTAGAACAAATGGTTCATGAACTGTATCTGTTTCAGTTTGGGTATGCCATTTCTGGGGATTTTTCAAAATTGGGGTTGAAGCTTAACAGGTTAATTATAAATCATAAAAAGTCAACGGAACACAAGAGAAATAGTATCAGCAAGAGTCACAAGCATTTTTATAGATTTATAACCGGGTTTAACAATCTAAAATATCTGGAAAAGCTGAGGAGAGATGACTTACTTTGCATGATGATTTAGAAAAACAATACAAAATCTAATGAATCTGCACAAAAGAAATGTTAAATCTTAAGATAGTAATGATAACGATTTATGTTGAAGTTAGTTACTTAGGGAGAGTATATCCAATTTTTATTTTAAATAGAATAACTTTTGTCACACCATATGACAATTTTAGGCACGAATGCAACAAATTGATGAATAAATCCAATTTCAAATACAAAATCTAAAAGACCACATATATTTTGGGAAACGCAAGAGTCAGTACAACACAACTCTTTTTTTTATGCCTAATATTTGAAGTAAAAAAGAAAAAAAAAATTTCAGGCTTATACGTATGTCTCCCACCCACGTACATCATCGTGTTCGCATTGGTGAAAGCATTAGAGAGAGTGCAGAAACTGGAATAAATCTAAATACTTCACTACTCATGATTCGTTAATCTCGATTAGGGCTGCACGATTCTTGCTAAAATGTGAATCACGATTTTTGGCCATGGGAATTGAGATCACGATTCTCTTACACGATTCTCATTTTTTTCAACCAAACTGTATTGCAATCAAGTACAAAAAAAAAAAAAAAAAAACAGGACATTCGGTATAATAAAATGCAGGAGTAACAAAAAAAATTCTAAATTGTTTAAGCTGGTGTTTTTGGGTCTGTGCATTTATAGACGGTGGGCCGAGGGTCCGTATCTGCTTTACTTTTTGAAATGGATGATCCCAATGGAGGGAGAACCTGGATTTGTAAAGTTGGGACGGTTGTTTTATTCTTAACGATATGAAAACTGTTGCCACTCCCATTTATTGCACATTTTCCCCCGAAATCATAATACACGAACCGTAAATATGCAGGCAAACGCGGTTGCCTACTATATGTGTGGAGCCAATAGCGCGGCAAGATACTGACAAAGGATTATTATTAACCAATCAGATGTAGCTTCTTTAGAACAGCTGTTCCGCGGATGATCAACTATCAGACACAACGAGCAGCGTCTGCGGCATCACATTGACCATCGCCAAGGACATTTTTGTGTTATTGTAAGTATTCATTAAATGTAATATGATATCTATAAAATGTTTGTTTTGTACACTTTGTTCAAACGTATGGAAGCGTCTCGTTAGTGTCGTTTAACTAGCAGTAGCGGCGATATTGCCCATATTCCGCATATCAAGCGCAAGCATAAAGCTTAACGTTACCACAAAGAACCGGCAAAAGTAATGTTTATCCAGCATTATACATTTTAATTGTTTATAAATAAACTAGTGTTTTCTGGCTGCAAAGATATAGTTGGCGCCGTTGACGCCATCTTCGCATAATGGTGATCAGCAACCAAATATTGATAATGTGGAAGTTACTGCCTTCTGCCTTGGCATGACTTCTCACTTTTTGCCGAAAATACAAAGGCAGAGTACAGTAACTTTAAAATAGTGGTCAAAAAAGTTTGAGCTCAAGATTTTTATATGTAGATAATTTTAATTACTTAAACATCTAATTGCCAGATTTCCAGTGTCCTACCTATAATTAATTTGGCGGGACAACTAAAAATCTTTAAAGTCATTTTTCTCAGTTCCACACTCTAGCGAGTTAAGGTCTTTTGCCTTTGTAGGGCAGTATTGACAAGCACTCAAACTACTCCAATTTGTTCTTTTAGGAGTTTAAATTATTAATCTAATAATTAAAACATAATTATTAATGTTGTCCTGCTCAGACTTGTGCAAGGTTTAAGTTACATCAAACTTCTCTATTTTAGGTATTTAAATGTTTATTTTGTCCTCAAGTTTACTATTGGACCATGTTTAATTAAACCTGGTGGGCTGCATCAGACTGCTCCATTTTGTTTGTATTTATCTTTGTCTTAGATTAAGCATCGGTATCGGCCGATCACCAAGACAAGAAATCGGCAATCGGTATCAGCTGCAAAAATCCTGATCGGAGCATCCCTAGCATCTACCCTTAACACAATTTGTTTTTTTACACAAGCAGTGCACAAGTTCCAGTATGGCCTCTGGAGCTGGCAGAAGTGTCATCCAGTCCACTCAGTAGAAATCTCCTACCATCTTCCAGCCATGATTTACAGGAGGAGGAATGTCCTGCACCGGTGTACTGCAGCCTGATAGCTGCCCGCTTAGAAGTGTAGCGATCACGGGCGTAAGGCCTCAGAGCCTGGGTTATTACTGGAGTTGCCTCTCCATTCTTTGCCTCTACCACTTAGGTTCTGCACCCTTCCCCACATCACGGATTAAAAAGAAATGGTTTGTAACTTTCATGTATAGGTTCCACCTGTTCCCTTAACATAGGTAATGGGTAGACCAGTTTGACAGCGTTCAGGTGTCCGGCCTTGTTGATGTTAAAGATGCCATAATTGGAAGGGTAATTTTTTGCAGGGTATTTTTAATATATTACTGTTAATACACTGTATATATTATTTGTACTACTCTCATACTGTTACTGCTACTACACTGCATAAGGCTACTGCTAATACATTAAACATTTATATTAGGGCTGCACGATTAATCGAATTTTAATCACGATCACGATTTTGGCTTCCCACGATCAAATTCGCGTGATCGAGCGATATTTTAAATGCGTCATTCAGTTCAGAGAAAGCTTTTTTTGTGCCAATCTAGCGCACCGTAAACCAGTGTCTGATCACGTGCCTCCATGAGCCCAAGTGCGCGAGAGAGACCTACGGTCTGCGTGCGGGCGACAGTGCACGAGAGAGACCGAGTGTCCTCAGAGCGTGCTCAAAAGTGTGCGAGAGATACCGAGTGTGTCTGCGTGCGAGCGACAGCGCGCGCCTACCGATTGTGTCTGCGTGCGAGCAACAGCGCGCGCCTACCGATTGTGTCTGCGTGCGAGCAACAGCGCGCGCCTACCGATTGTGTCTGCGTGCGAGCAACAGCGCGCGCCTACCGATTGTGTCTGCGTGCGAGCAACAGCGCGCGCCTACCGATTGTGTCGCGCGCGAGAGAGACTGAGTGACAGTGCGCGTGAGAGACCGAGTGTGAGCATTAGTAAATTGGTACATACTACATATATATATATTTACTATATAAGAGGCATGGAAGTTCGATTAATGGACTCCAATAATCAGTCTTTCAAACGTCTTGTTTTGACCTATTGTTTAACAAATAGAAATAATTTGAGCACATAAACTTTCACATGGAGAATTAAATAGATTAAATTTATGCAGTAAGACTTCACAACTAATCACTGACACTGTAGGCCTACCACAACATTTTACATTTCTTAAGCGTCAAATAACAATGACTCTGAATTTCATCCATTAATCGAACTTCCATAGTGCAGTTCTGCCTTGAAATGTTCTCATTTGGTTACATTCTGTTATGGAATATTTGTTTTTTTATTGATTGTATATTTTGCGTGTTTTATTCATATCCATTATGCAGGTACAATGCAAGTTTATATTTTGCTTCCTAAAATAGATTTACACAATGTAAAATGTAAAATAGTGCCCTGTTGAAGTTTTGCTACATTTTCTTTATTGTTTTCTTTATTCTTTAAGGAGATGCACTGAATTTTGGTGAATAAGAGGACCTATTTTATTAAGATGCACATACATTAGCAGAAATGTAGCACAATATGGATGCGAAAGCAGTTATAATTAGCCTATGTGGCAATAAAATTTGTTTTGGTTAAAATCAACAAATAATCGTGATAATTAATCGTGATCTCAATATTGATCAAAATAATCGTGATTATCATTTTGGCCCAAATCGTGCAGCCCTAATTTATATTACTACTATTACATACTACTTAATTAACTGTATACTACTGTCTGCACTGTCTTATACTGCACCGCTTGTCTGTACAATATAATACCAAACTTCCTTTGCCGTTTCTTCAGCTAATACTGCGTTCTCTCCTCCTTTGTGCTCGTTTTATCTTCATGAAATGACTGTTGCACCCCCTGTGTTAGCTGGTTTGACTAACTGGTTTGTAGGTTCCTGGCTTTGTAACTTGTATGGCTGTGCTGTCTCTTCTGCTATACTTCCCTCAAATATATGCAGGCAGCACTTCATGTTTTGCCATTTCTTCCCAGTAAACATGCAGGAAAAAACAGTATTGTCTGGCTCGTTTTTATGACGTTGTGTTTCCAAGCAATACCATGGATCAAATGTGTGAAATCAGAATGGTGAATTAACTAAAGATTACTAAGAAATGACAGGACATCATATAAAAAAAAAATAGTTACATAAAATAAAGACGGTAAGAATGGACAATGTTACCTCTACTTTCACATTTGTATGTAGCATAAGTGGTAAAATGAGTTAAGTTCAATCTTTCCTGGGCTAGAACCTAGGGCTGCATGATTTTGAATAAAAATGCGTTAACTTATTAAATAATGCGATACGATAATGATTAAAGTGTGTAAAATAAACTAAAATTATCTTTAAAATTCTATAACCTAAATATGCGTTTCTTATTCTTTTTGTGACACGAAAATATCCCTACAACTTTTGAAAGTGAACAGGGCTTCAGGTAGGACTACATTAGATTTATTTAACAGAAACTGAATAATCAAATGTAAAAAATAAAACACTGCTTAGTTTTCCCTGTATGAAATAAATATTATATATATATATATATATATATATATATATATATATATATATATATATATATATATATATACTGTTCTTATTAACGCTACAAAAGTTATTCAGCCAAGAGCAGTGAGTGATTTTCTCTTTTGTTCATGACCCCACTTATTGCAAGCTGTTGCGATATGCATATTGCGATATATACATTTGCGAAAATTTTGATAAATTGTGCAGCCCTACTAAAATCCCTTATCGAAAAGATGTGCACTGACACCACCTTCATATCAGCGCGGAACGCACCAGCTTGTTGACAAACGCTTCACCAACACCGACACCTTCCCACGCACGCTATTGGAAGAAGGCAACAAATACGTCACACATTCCGGACCCCACACGTAGCTGCCTGCTCTATTCACCGGGAAAATAACCCGGAGAAAGTTACCGATATTATAATAATGTGCAAAGTATGTGAGTGGCAACAATTTTTATTTGCTTTGTTGAAAAGCGTAGCGGTTACATATAAAAAACTGGGTTATCCCTCACCACAGATCGTCTGAAAACACGAAATCTCCCCTCGGCCCACCGTCTATTACATGAACTAAAAGAAAGTGTAGGCTATAATATTTTCTGGCTAGTTTACTTTAGCTTTTTTATATAATACACCATACTTTCACCCAAACAGAATAATTAAAAAAAAGTTTAAATGGGTAGCCTAAATCTTTTATAAATATTTTTGAGTCTTCATTCTTTTTTTGCCTACTCCAGTTCTTTGTTAAAACTGACTAGACTAGACATACTTATTCTGTGCATTTTGGGCACTTTTTGTGACAAATCATATTTATTTTGTCCATCAAAAGTGTGCTTTCACTAATTGAGCGTGTTGTGAATTAATTAGAATAGAAATGTTTAAATAATTATCTTTAATAATAACAGAAACAGTGTTTACAACATTTACAAGGTTGTTCAGCTTTAAGAAAAGTTTACCCAAAATGCTTAGTGGGCGAGAGCGCGCAGATAGAAGAGAGAAAGAGAAATGAGAATGACTCCATGTTAGTGCGCTGTATCAATGTGTAATCCTGTTCATAAACTTCAGTAAACAGTTAGTTTATTTAATTCAAGTCGTCAGTGGTCATTACTGCTTGTTAAGGAAGAAAAGATACGACAGAGCGTGCTGCTCACGCGACGCTCCTGCTTCCGGTGTGAATGCACTCATTGATTAACATGCACGCCGGAAAAAATGATTGTGGTGTGAAACGGCCGTATGATTGATTGGTGAATTAATAGTGTTTTGTTATTGTGTGAGTGTGACCAATATAACGCGTGAATGCAGCATGATCTGAATGCTGGGAAATACATGGAAGTGAATCGCCATCATTAAGAAATGAGATCGCATTTATGTTTGAATCGTGATATTTTTTCGATTAATCGTGCAGCCCTAATCTCGACAGCTGTATTAGTAAAAACGTATAATATATGTAGTAAAACTATTCGAGAGAGTTTCACATGTAATACGTAGCTATTTCATATGCAAGCATGTCAGCCAATCACAGCAGTGGGCAGTTACACTGAATCCCACAGCCAATCACAGCAGTGGGCGGTTACACTGAATCCCACAGCAGACACGCCCCTTCAAACAGAGTGTTCAAATCAGAGGCTAAAATCAGGCTAGGAAAAATGCCTTTTATTTCTAAATTATGACTATTTTTTATCTAAAAAACATACTAACAGTATAAGGGCAACCCAGAAAACATTAAAAATAATAAAATAACCCCATTCCAGGGCACCTTTAAGCCATTCCACGATTTAATGGCTCAAAAAAATAAAAATGGTGGACTTAAGCCTCATTTGAATAAACTAAGGACAGTCCTGTATTTCCCGGGACAGTCTTACGGCTCTATTTTTATTGTCGTGACTTATTAGAAAAAAAATCATGTTTTGTCCTGTATTTCTTCCTTCCTAAATTGTCTTTGCTAGGTTATCATATAAAAGCGAGTAGGCCTAGTAGTTTCGGTCACGCGAGAAAACAAAATGATCATCCAATCACAGTTCGCTATCGATAACTTGCGGTTTGTGAAGGCGGGATATAGACGCGGAGAAGTCAAAGAAGCCTGCACAGTTAATGAGACTCTTCAAAAAGTGTTGATCACGTTATTATGCCCATTAAGTTGTGAATAAATAACTCAATGTGGTCTCGCTCTGAATGACACACAACAGAAGCGCTCCCTCAGAAAGCGCACGGTACCGAATCGTCAGTTCATTTCTCTTGTCCTATCTTCCAAACATGGTTATGCAAGTTTGGTTTCTATTTCAGATAAAAACTGACATGTGAAATAAATTTCAAGGAGAACATTTTGCTTACGGCTTTACGGACCTGCCCTGAAGCCTATCTATACAGGCAGGCCGCAAGCAGAGAAAAATTCATTGCTCAGACAGAAAATGTCAACTTTGTAAAGTTTTAGAAAACTGAAGATTTCATTATAAAAATATTTGTTCATGCTTGTAGTGTACTTTTATGAATTTATGTATAATATGCATTTGATATTAAGTATTTTCTCTATTGTTTGACTAGTTTATTCTCAACCTGCTCAAAACACAGCCCAACACCACAAGCAAATTCTCAACCTAGGATCTGTCTCGTCTGACCGATGACCGAACCAGCAAAAAATTATACCAAGTATCGGATCGGCGCACCCCTAAGAAATATAATTTATTTCTGAAGAGATGGACATTTTAATAGGGATCAGCTGAGTTCAGCTTTGAGAATGAAACTAACCTGTTTGTTCCTCAGTTTCTTCATGTTTCACTGTCAATGTTTCTTCAATCTTCATGTCTTCACTCTCTTTAATAAACGCCATATTTGTTTGTTCCTCAGTTTCTTCTTGTTTCACTCTTAATGTTTCTTCAATCCTCATTTCTTCACTCTCCTCTTTAATAAACGCCATCTTTATAATAGTGTCACGTGGACCTCAGTCACTTTCCTGTATATTTGTCCTGTTTAAAATGAGAATAATTAACAGAAAGAAAATCAATCCAAACTAAATCTCTGTGTGCATCTCAATCAGCTCTAGTTCAGTAGTTCAGCAAACTAATATAAGAGTCAATGTAAAGAATGCAAATGATACAGACACTTCATATAGTTTGTAGAAATATAGAGATATATAGAAATAGAGATATAATAAATAGAAATATAACGCTTCGAATCACTGAATCATTTTGAAAAAGTATTTGATTCACTGCTCACCAGCGACCGAGTTGTCATTGTTACTTTGCTCACTACGTTAATAAATGTTAGATAAAGCAATGCAATGTTACACGTAATGAATGATGCCTAATTCATTATGCGTCGCTTGTAAACCTTAGAAGACGATTAAACGGCTTTTATCGCGTTAAACATCTTAAATGCTTAAAACACAAACCTTTCTTCAGCCGAATCACAACAGATGCGGGAGAGCGGCGCCGCCGTATGACGTCACACGTGGACACCAAATTAAAAGTCCTGTTCTCACGCTGCTGGTTAAAATCACAAAAGTGCATGGAAATGTGCGTAGACAAAAATATATAAAACATGAAAAAATTCAGAGCTGAATGTATTGGTGAAATACATTTAATAACACATTGGTAATTTAATAATACAGTTCACATTGACAATTAAAAAAAAATAAAGATTAAAACAATAACCCAATAACAATTAGTTTGGTGGAGAAATCATGAACAAACCTTATCATTTCTCAGCAAACTAGCAAACAAAAAAAATGATTGGGATCACTGCATCTTCTGTGCCTTTTGAGATATTTTTTTTTCAAAAGCAGTGAAGTTGATCAGTCCAAGAAGAAACAATCTAAATGGACATAACATTATCTTACACAATAACATACATCTGTTATAAATCTGTATTGGTTTCATGGTTTCATTGCTGGCTGTGTATCAATACCCGAGGCAATGTGAGAAGGAGGTCTCTGCAGAGACTCAATTTTGGGGCGTTTTCCAACCGGGTAGGCGTTTTACAACCTCTCTGGCTGGTTTGCTAAAACTTGAGTGGGCGATTCCTACTTGAATACGCTTTTCTCATCAGATATGAGTGATAAAGCGAGAAAGTTTTAATGTCAATTTTAATGTAATATTTATCATTTTGTTATTTATATTATATCTCACAACCCTAACACTGTTTGGTTAATCACAGCTCTCTCTCTGTTTTTTTCTCAGTTATGTATGGTTGAATATTAAGACAATGATGAGGTCAGCTGACAACTTTTTTTTTTTTTTTTTTTTTTTTTTCAGGTGTCGTGACCTGGAGGGCATTCAGTGAAAATTTCAGAAACCTGAACAGGGTTACATACAGTCTATCCAGATGTCTCCATTGTGAGACTACATACAAAGACTGTGGCGAAGGCTACAGAGGAAGAGGGCAAAGAGGTGTGTTGCAGGCGTTCATGGCTATAAATATATATATGTCGCATGTGTGTCGCATAAAGTGGCCTTCTGCTGCTTGCAAACGGACTCTTTTGAGGAGACTCTTTTCCAAATTTGGTGCCCTGATTCCACGCGCGCGCGAATACACTGCAGACTCGCTCTCGCTCGTATCCAAGGTAAATCATCAACACTATCATCCCTTACATGTGTTTTATTTAACTAAATACTAATCCAGACTCTTTCAATTCAATTCCAATTTATTTGAATAGCGCTTTTCACAATACATATTGTTTCAAAGCAGCTTTACCTAAAACGCATGCATTGCATCTACTTTAGCCTACAATTCAGAGTGATGTTATCAGTTATGCATTTCAGAAATGTACATATAAAAATGTACAGTAAGCTAATGTATTAATTTAAGGCAGAACAAAGAGCTAATTTAAGTAATGAATACATGCATGTTTGTTAATAGAGGATTAGATTAGGACTCTGACATGGTATAGCCTAATGGAAATGCAGATACTTATGCTTAGATTGTTAATGCATAATGTTTTTCAACAGGTGACATTTTATATTTTGGCCCTTCAGTTGAGTTCAAAATAAAATTGGACACAACGGAATGACAAACAATGTTTTAATTTAATTAGTCGTTTAGATTAGTCGACTAATCGAAAAATTTGTCGAAAGATTAGTCGTTAGTGGCAGCACTAATGTTGTCGCGATACAGACGTAATTCGGTTGTTAAGTCTGACGTCACGCGTGACGTTTAGCCTCTTCCGGGCCCAAGCGCTCCGCTCGTCTTTCAGATCCTAGACTACAAAAACCTTTTCTTAAAGGGCTTTTTTCGCTTCAGTGCCAGTAGGTGTTACTAGGGATTAAGGGATAGCACCCACTGGCGCCAAAGTTTCTTCATTCGTTTAAGATTTGTAACTTACCTAATCAACTGCCGCCATTTTCTCTTATCTTTCTCGTCACAGGGAAAGCGGTAGAATGACAGTTGAATGTCACTTGTTTTTTTTAACTCCGATCTATTAAAACACACGGGAACACGTTAAAACTCCGGCGAAAGCGGTAGGTAGGTAGAGAGGACCCGGCCTTTGGACCCGGAAACAGTATTATCGGAGAGCGCTTACGTCACGACTTAACAACCGGATAGTAAAAATCAAGAAAAAAAACAGAGAAATAATTATAACGCATTTCCGCTTTCTGAAGGGCTTCCAAATCCGTACGGTTTTGATTGGATGGTTGGAAAATGCCTAGACCGGTTTGAAAACGCCCAATAATTGGGAAACACCTTCTTGTTGTTCCGCAGAGACGTATTTGGGCAATGTTCCCTCTAAAATGCGCGGTCGCTCACTTCTGAAGCCGCGGCCGCGCAGAAAAGAATAAAATGGACTGATGAGAAACGTGTGGGGAAATCCATTTGATTGTAGTTTAAGTGAGAAATAATTTAAGTGCTCTGGTCAACCGCTATAGAGTAAAAACTGGTGAATGCAGTTTACAGGTTTCATAGAAAGAGAATGATGTTAGCACGTGTGATTGTCAGTGAGTGTGTGTGCGGACCAAATAGCTCAATACGAGAGGCAACGAGAAACGCAAAGACTTGTGAAATAAAATCACATCATAATGTTTTAAAGAAGAGTGGTTTGATTAAAGTGGTGGAAATAACGGTTGATGGACACAGAACGATAATAATTTTTAGTTTTTGTGTGTGGGGGAGTTTCAGGGATGGTTAAATTACTATTTATAGCATGTATAAAAATATCAGGTAACCTAAAATGTGCTTCATTTAGTGACTTCTTAATGAACTGCTTGTTTTTCAAAAATATGATTTAATACCAATAAGTTACATCAAGGGTCATATAAAATAGAAATTACATATTCAAGTTAAAAGTTACAACTGAATGTTGAAACCATTGTGTTTCTACGTATGCTGTACAGGTCAGGTATAAAGAATATTTTTGCTCAGGTGGTGAAAAACGTCCGCCCAATAGAAAAAAGTTTTGCTCAGCAAGAAAAAAAATTAGAGGGAACATTGACTCCGGGAAACAAAAAAAGGCCCCTAAATGGCCTGCGTGTAGGGTCTGCTTGATGTCAAGATGACGTTCACAGGACATTCAGCGACCATTTAGGACGTTTAGGGGACTTTCGCTTAATTTGTTTTATTTTACTTTTCGGCAAGCCAAAGAAAACAGACATGTGATAAATTGTAAGGAACAAAGTATATTTATTTAACTGAACAATCGTAGCCTAAAGGTAGGTGTGTAGGTGGGTGTGTGTGTGTGTGTGTGTGTGTGTGTGTGTGTGTGTGTGTGTGTGTGTGTGTGTGTGTGTGTGTGTGTGTGTGTGTGTGTGTGTGTGTGTGTGTGTGTGTGGTCTGAGTCAGCTGTGGATGGGGTTACTCCGATGGAAATTCTTCCCGTTGGCTTCTAACCTGAAATATTGAAATGAGCACAGTAATTGGTAACTGTTTATGGTATCATTGTGCATATGTGAAAACTCAAACATCATACAGCTCAATCTCTATTATGAGCTCATAATGTAACTCATAAGCTTTGCTTGCATGGCGACTTTGTCATGCACGCAACTCAGACATAGCCTACATGATATAGGCCTATATATATACATATATACTTAAAAATACTCTCTAATCTTGTTTTACTGATGACATCAAGTAATGTAAGTTATCTAATGATATTTATAGTTTTTTTTTATTATGATCTTTGATATTATTGTGATATTGTCTGCAGCATAAAGCGAAAGAAACTATTTGTTAAGGGCGTCGATTGCACGCGCATTTGCGCTTTTCATCCGGATCAACTGGTGAAGGTGGGTGACACAATTGTTTCAAAGCGGTTCCCAAAGGAGTCCCCTGCCCTAGGCTATATGTAAAATGTTCTGCTAACTACTTGATTGAGGTTAAAACAATGGTGTCACCCACTTAACGCAGTGTGTGTAGTATGGGTGCCACAAATGTGATTAACTGTAGCTACACTATATCGTGATCGCTTCAGTCCCCTTTAAAACATGAAACCGGCGTCAGGCTTCATCTGAGGCCATGTCCACACGGACACGGGTATTTTTATAACCGGAGTTTTTCCACCAGCGTTTTTTAAAAAAATCCCGTCCACATGAAAACGCAAAAACACGCTATCAAGCGCGGTCAAGAGCATGCCACGCCAGCAGGCGGCGAAATAACCCTAACCGTAAAGCCACGTTGGCCAATCAGAAGCCTAACAAAAAGTTATTAAGGGTTCCGGTAGGCGCAAATCTGACGTCAAACACAGCGGATAACGGCGCACGCTCTGACGTCGCAAGGCAAAAACCCCGGTTTCACTGTCTACACGACAACACATAACCGGCGTTTCTGAAAATACTCACCCTCAGCAGGGGTTTTCAAAAATGTTCGGTTTCAGTGTGTTTTTGTGTGGACGAACGGCCGTACCGCGTTAAAAAAGTCCCGGTTTTAAAAATACCCATGTCCGTGTGGACGGGGCCTGAGCCTTATTGGTCTTTCACTGCTCGTATAAAATGGAAAAGAGGCCGCACTATGCATATATTATTTATTTTTGCACAGACACGTTTTGGCGTGTGCCTTCTTCAGTGTGCAACAAAATCACAATGTACCACTGTACCATAAAGTCACTGCTCGTCAATGTCAGAATATTTGAGATGACCAATCAAATCAAAGTAGACGGACTTTATGTTCACAGATTCAGACCGCGAATTTTAGCAGCGCGACTCCACAGTCCACACTTGTTAACGGTGCAGTGCGAGATAAGATGTAAGTACAGTACCTAAACTAAACATTTCATATTTGACAACTGTTTTAGGTAATAAATATAAATGTTATAACATTTTGAACTTTGAAAATGGGACTTTGTAACGTGATTCATGTAATGCAGCCTAACTGACATGGTTTTAAAGCTATTTCTTATTCTCTTTTGATATTCAAATGTCTTGAAATGCATTTTATATTAAAAAATTAATAGTTGTATTTTATTGACAAAATATTATAGTTTGTTTTGCAGCCTATATATTTTTTTTATTAGATCAGATAACATTTTAATCTGTCAGTAACAATGTACCCCACCTATGGGACATGTATCACATTTCACTTCCATTCTTTCAGGGTATATCAAGAAAAAACAAAACCACATAATTGTACTAGACGTGTGAAATTAATGTGGTAAAAAAATAATTATCTTAAGTAAAAAAGGGTAAGGTTGTGTGCCCTGCTCTCCCCTCATTTTGGAAGTTGAAACGAAATAATCTTTTTGTTAGATTTGGAACTTATAATGCACTTGCCTGATTTGGGTTTTTTGGTGTGGATATGCCTTACTGCAGGCACCTTGATTCAAATCTACAGTGTATAGAGTGGCGTGATGCCAATTACTTTCCATGTATAGAGTGGCGTGATGCCAATTACTTTCTAGTGTATAGAGTGGTGTGATGCCAATTATTTCCAGTGTATAGAGTGGCGTGATGCCAATTATTTCAGTATAGGTGGTGTGATGCCAATTACTTTCCAGTGTACAGAGTGGTGTGATGCCAATTACTTTCCAGTGTATAGAGTGGCGTGATGCCAATTATTTTCCAGTGTATAGAGTGGTGTGATGCCAATTATTTTCCAGTGTATAGAGTGGTGTGATGCCAATTATTTTCCAGTGTATAGAGTGGGTGATGCCAATTATTTTCCAGTGTATAGAGTGGTGTGATGCCAATTATTTTGAAGTGTATAGAGTGGTGTGATGCCAATTACTTTCTTGTGTATAGAGTGGTGTGATGCCAATTATTTTCCAGTGTATAGAGTGGTGTGATGCCAATTATTTTCCAGTGTAAGTGGCTGATGCCAATTATTTTCCAGTGTATAGAGTGGCGTGATGCCAATTATTTTCCAGTGTACAGAGTGGCGTGATGCCAATTATTTTCCAGTGTATAGAGTGGCTGATGCCAATTATTTTCCAGTGTATAGAGTGGTGTGATGCCAATTACTTCCAGTGTATAGAGTGGTGTGATGCCAATTATTTTCCAGTGTATAGACACCTGTCAGTAAATTTCAAGTAGTCAGTTATTAATTGGTTTAAATTGATTCAGGGGTGTATAATTAGGGTTGGAAAAACTCCATGGATAATAGCCCTCCATGACCAAAGCTGAACTTGAGACTGTTTACACAAATTACACACAGTAAAATAGTGACTAAAGGGTTACTTAACCCAAGCAAATAAATCATAATAGTAATAATTCAATAGTCATTATTTACTCGCCTTGATGTTGTTTGATCCCTCTGTTTTTTGTTTTCCTGAACACAAAAGGTGATTTTGGTCAGGTTGTACTGTTTGGTTTAATACAATATCAGTCAATGGACTTTCAGAAGCTTCAAAAGCGTCATTAAATAATGCCATGAAGCTTCTGAAAGTTGGGCTCCATTGACTGATATTATATGAAACCAGCAGAACAAACTTGACAATTCCCTTTTGTATTTAAACAATAAAAAACATTAAATAAGTAAATAGTAAACCGTAAACAATTGCTGTATTTATATGTTGAGGTGAACTAACCCTTTAACCCACCAAATATAAATTGTAGTAAATTTATGCATTTTGCATTATAGCAATTCCTTGACAAACTAAGCAGCTTTGACTGTTTATGCCCATGACTGGTTCAAAAAATGCTTTACAAATATCAATCACATTTATGCATTTGACATTTTTTATCAAAAGTGATTAACTCCTTTTTACAGGGAAAATGACTCTGGACAAACCTGGAGTAAAGAGCCTTGCTGATTGACCAGCAATCTTCTTCTAACCAGTTCATTGGTGTATCCCTCTACACTACAAAAGGTTTTAAAGGTCTAACAAATATTTGCATGTAATTGTAAACCTATAAAATTACATTCGTCAAGAAACTGAATGCTAACAACATGAATTTTAAAACATTTTTATCTTTCTTAATGTTTTAAAGGTAGTCATGCTCATGGAGAGCCGGCACAGGGATGTTTGGAGCAGACACTGCAGCAGCCAGATTGTCCCGCACATGTTCTCCTACTCTTGCTTCAAGGTTGTGGGGGTCAGGGGGGCCGTCATCATGGTCTTCCTCATCCTCTGGCTGAACGATGTCCCCATTGGCTAGAGCGAGATTGTGAAGCACAGCGCAGCACGCAACAATCTCAGGCACGAAGGCAGGGCTCACCTCCAAGGCCTTGAAGAAAATGCAGCGGAGCATGTCTTCAGCATCCCAAAAGCTCTCTCCACGATGTTGCGGGCACGGGAGTGCTTGCTGTTGAAACGAGCCTGCACAGGGTTCTGTACAGGCTCTCTGTAAGGGGTGATGAGGCAGATGGGTGCACTCAGGCAAGGATAGCCTCCATCCCCGAGGATGCACTTGCCTGCAGGTGGGTAAAGGCTGCCAGCATACACAGGGCTGTTCCTCAGCACCCTGGCATCATGCACAGACCCAGGATATCCCACAAAGACATCAAGGAATTTCCCCCGGTGATCAGAGATGGCCTGGAGTTGGATGGAGTGAAACAGCTTCCTGTTGAAGTAACAGTGGGAGTTATTTGCTGGAGGTTTGATACGGATATGACAGCCGTCTATTGCACCAACTACTCTGCTGAAAGCTGGTGACCCAGACAGCTGCGCAAATCCTGCTCCCACTGCCTCCAGGTCATCTCCGGTCGGAAAGCAGATCACCCTCCTCAAAATTCCCATGATGGCCTTGCTCACTCTGTGCACAATGTCATGCACAGAGGTCTTTGGGATATCGAAGGTCTGCGACACCACCCTGTATGACGCTGCATGGGCCAGCCAGTGCAGGAACACAAGGACCTCAATCTCCCGTTCCCATCCATGGTCAGATCCAGGTCTGACTGCAGCAATCAGGGACCTGATGGACGGCAGAGACAGGCGAAGGTGGGCACGGTGGTCAGCTGCCTCATCAAGATAAAGCCGCAAAATGGGAACAGCTCTATTGAGATGGCAGTATGATGTGGGGTTCACTGCCTGCAATAAATACATCATAGTTTGTTAGAACAAAAAGCTTGAATAAAGCGATGTTTCATTGGTATTGACTTGTATATGTATTTATTTATTGTGATGATTTCTTTTATTCATTCACTTATTTTTATTCATGTTTCATATTGTTGTCAGTAAATAAAATATGAATTTCATGAATAAAAATGTATTTACATCATCTGCATTTGTCTAGCGTGTATTCATGCATAGCTATGTCATATGATAATACAAAAGTTTGCTTGTTTTACAAAACTACATAATTAATAATGTATATATATTATAATAATGTTATATAATTAACTGTTGGTCACAGCATTTGTCATAATTATTGTGCATAGGTGTTGGGATGGGCTAGTAATGAAATTCTTTCTGGGGTAATCTTAATTGTTTAAGTAGTAATACTTGCTTTGTTGGAGAATAAAATCATCAGTCTTCTCCAAAGGCGAGATCGTCGAGCAGCTGCCCGACATCTCCTTTGTGCACACCTTAATCTAACAATTGCAGACATGCCAACCATTTCAAACGCTGAACTAAACCGTTCTAGTAAAGTTGTCGAGTTACTGATGCAATCAGCTGTTAGTGCACCTGTCGCTCATGACTTTTAAATTGTTGCGCTTGTGAAAACGTCATAGGTCACATGTAACGTCAACATGGCGAATGATGTCCGGATCGCATTCATACTTAACGAGATTTGGCCATTAAGTACCTACTCTTTTAGCGCTCGTTAATTAAGTACTCATTGAAATTAAGTACCTACTCATTGAGTATGCGATTCCGAACGCAGCCAGTGTCTTATGATTCAGCCTCAATTAGCGCCCCACAAGAACAACTACACCGCTTTACAACTATAGGACAGGAAGAGCTAAATAAACTTATCATTGCTAAACCAACAACATGTATATTAGATCCAATACCCACTAAACTACTGAAAGAAGTGTTACCTGTAGTGGAAGAACCTCTTCTTAATATTATTAACTCTTTATTTTTAGGTATTAAATATTAAATATTTTTAGAAAACATTTTTATTTTTAACGTCTTTATTTTTAGGTCATGTTCCAAGAATATTCAAGCTGGCAGTAATAAAAACTCTCATTAAAAAAACACAATTAGATCCAAATAACCTAGCAAATTACAGACCAATTTCAAATCTTCCATTTATGTATAAAATACTACAAAAAGTTGTCCGCTCAATTGTGCTATTTCTTGCAAGAAAATTATATATTTTGGACGATATGGACAATCCAAGATGGCCGCCACCAGTCTGGCTCTCTGTTTGTGTGCTTGCGCTGAGTGACTCTTTTTGTGTTTTTATGTCCCTGGCTTCTGCAATACTAACAAAGGAAAGTAAATTTCTTCCGGGAGACTCGTGTTTGTTGAGTGTCTTCGTATGGTATCGCATGGTGCCTTGTTGTACTTAAATCTATCCAAAAAGGAGAAGGATTGCTGCCACTGGCCTGCTGAAAATTTAATCTGCTGAAGGATCCAGGGGATTTTGAAACCTACTCTGTCTTCTGGATGGTCTGGGCTTGGTTTATCCCCCACGCTTGGGTGGCAGTGATGCAAAAAATAATAAGAATTTTGGATTTAGCTTGACCATGTTCTTCCTGCAAGGATCACTGAGGCTGCATGCTGATTAACACATTGCACCTGTGAAGCACCTCAGGATGGATTAAACCGTAACAAGTTTCACGGATCACCGAAAAGCCTGCGTGTTGGTCAACATATTTGGACAAGTGAAAGCGTCTCAGGATTGTTTTACAAACTCACAAAACTCTGCAGTGAGCCCTTGGAACCTTTGTCTGTCCAGCCTATGTTTTATGAAAGTACAATGCATCTTTTACTATTTTTCCTACTCGCAGCATTTAATGATGGATTTAAGTCGCGGCCAACCCCAGTTATTGATGAGCATAACCGGGTGAGTACATTCCAAATATTTCACTCCTCAACCAAGGAGGCATGCAGTTATCACCAGTTTATCCATCCTGCACAGCAACAAACACTCTACAATCATTTAACACAAATGAATCCCTCGTTGCACCTGCTAATAATGAACCTCCTAAAAAATTACTCTATGTGCAACATGGACCCTCATCACACTTGTCAGCCAGTGATTGTGATGAAAATCACACAGTGAATACTAAATCTATTGTCTTACTACTTTTGCTGTTATCTGGGAACGTACAGCCAAATCCCGGGCCTGACACACTACAAACTATATATTCTCCATGTGACTTCAAAAACAGATCCGGTCTTGGAATTATGCATTTTAATGTTAGAAGTCTCCTTCCAAAAATGGACATATTAAGACTGTGGGTTGATGAAACGGATATGGACATCATGGTCTTATCAGAAACCTGGTTAAAATCTACAATAACTGATAATATGATTGCTATTGATGGCTATAATATTTTCAGAGCAGATCGTTCAGGTAAGGGGGCCGGAGTTGCTATATATGTTAAATCAAAAATTTTAAGCTCAGTGACATTGTCAGTAAGTAGAGTCAAACAATTTGATTTACTGGCATTGAAAGTAAATTTATACAAGGACACATACCTCACTGTTGTTGGCTGTTACAGGCCACCCTCCGCCACAAAAGAAACTATTTCCTCTCTTCATGATGTACTGCTTAACCTTAATGACTCTGAAGTAATTCTAATGGGTGACCTAAACTGGGATTGGCTTTCCCCTGCCTCTGAAAATATTAAAGACCTATTTGACTCTTTGAATCTCACACAACTTATTGACACCCCAACTCGTATCAACCTGAGAGATCATAGCAAATCAACGCTGTTGGATGTCATTTTTACAAACATGTCACATAAATACACATCGTCTGCTGTTTTTTGCAATGACGTCAGTGATCACTGTGCGATTGCTTGTATAAGAGATACAAAACTAACTAAACATAAACCTCGTTATGTTTTTAAAAGGTGTTTTAAACGTTTTAATGAACAGGCTTTTATTCATGATCTGCACAAGTGTAATTTGGAGACTGTTTGTCTGATACCTGATGTGGAACATGCTTGGGAATATTTTCACAATGCCTTTTCAGCTATTTGTAATAAGCATGCTCCTGTAAAGAAATTTAGGATTAGCGGGAGAAATAACCCATGGTTTACTGAAGAGTTAAGTTTTATGATCAGAAAAAGAAATGTTGCATGGGGCAAAGCTCAAGCCACAAACTCTACTGCTGACTGGACTGCTTTCAGAACTTTAAGAAATAAATGCACAAGCATGACCAGAAAAGCAAAATCAGATTACTATCTAAAAAATGTGTCTGAAAATCTTAATAATCCTTCTAAATTCTGGAAGCAAATTAAGTCTCCGTCTGGTTCCAATTCTCTTTCAGGTCTCCCACAACATATTCTTGTAAATTCAGTTGAAATTAAAAACAAAATTGACATAATTGGGCATTTTAATAAGCACTTTGTATCAGCTTGCTGTACTTTCAATGAGTCCAAATCAAGTTATCATTGCTCTGACTCTAGCACTGAAGCACTACCGGAAACTTTTGTTTTTAGACCCATTTTAAAAGAGGATGTCTGTATTGCTCTTAAAGCTATTGACTCAAAAAAATCATTAGGACCAGACAACCTAGAACCTTTCTTATTGAAGGTGGCAGCTGAAATTATAGCTAAGCCTATAGCATACATTTTTAATTGTAGTCTGCAGACAAATGTAATTCCCAAATTATGGAAAGCAGCCTATGTGCTTCCTTTGTTAAAGGGTGGCGACCCTACAGATCTTCATAATTATAGGCCAATTTCCAAACTCTCTATTCTTGCAAAAATTTTGGAAGCTCAAGTGAACTGTCAATTAAAAGAATACTTGGCAGAGCACAACATTTTAACTGATGTACAGTCAGGTTTTAGAGCTGGACACAGCACTGTTACAGCAACTTTGTTGCTATTAAATGACATTATAAATGCCTTGGACAAAAAGCAACATTGCGCTGCCTTATTTGTGGATTTGTCAAGGCATTTGACTCTGTTGACCACGAGCTATTGCTAAATAGATTAAGTAACATTG
This sequence comes from Chrosomus eos, assembly GCA_036326025.1. NCBI lineage: Eukaryota > Metazoa > Chordata > Actinopteri > Cypriniformes > Leuciscidae > Chrosomus > Chrosomus eos. The sequence continues at coordinate 41,384,011 of CM070822.1, forward strand.
GAATAGGAACCACGGCTATACATTGGTTCAAAAACTATCTTACAGAACGAACGCAATGTGTTTCTATAGATGGTCTTAAATCAGACTTTTTAGAGATTTCCAAGGGTGTTCCTCAAGGTTCGATTTTAGCCCCTATTTTATTTTCTATATTCATAAATAATATTGGAAATGATGTGCAAACCGCTAAACTGCACTTTTATGCAGATGATACTGTGATATATTCAGTTGCCCCTTCATTGAGCCAAGCCACAAATTACCTTCAAATAGCCTTTCAACAGCTCCAAGTCTCACTACATGGCCTTAAGTTAGTACTAAATACTAAGAAAACCAAATTTATGACGTTTTCAAGGACTCGTTCCCAATACCCAGATAATATAACTATTAACACAATAAATGGGGACTTAATTGAAAATGTTTCATCATATAAGTATTTAGGTTTTTGGCTGGACAACAAACTTTCTTTCAAAATTCATGTTGAAAAGCTTGTAAAAAAACTGAAACTAAGGCTGGGGTTTTACTTTAGGAATAAGGCTTGTTTTAACCTGTTAGCTAGAAAAAAACTTGTGTAGGCTACTTTTTTAAGTGTTTTGGACTATGGTGATGTTGTCTACATGCATGATGCACTTTTTAGATTCTGTGTATCATAGTGCTCTGCGCTTTTTAACTAACTCTGGTTCTCGTACTCATCATTGTACGCTGTACGAACTGATAGGCTGGCCGTCACTAAGTCTACGTAGACAACTTCATTTGTATATTTTTCTATACAAGGCAATGTTAGGTAAATTGCCGGCATATCTATGTAATCTTCTTAAGAAGAATTCTAGCAGTTTTCATCTCCGTTCCACCAAGTGGCTTTCTTACCAGGTTCCAAGGTTTTTTTCTGAGCTGGGGAAAAAAGCTTTCTCTTACTATGCGCCATGGTCTTGGAATAGTTTGCAAAATTTGTTACATCTAAATGATTTAGTCCCATTAAACGAATTTAAGACCATGTTAAAATGCCATATAACTCAAAAATGTAACTGCCATTTGTGACCTGTTCCTTTATGTGATGCGTGTCTGTTTGTTTTGACTATGTTGTATTTGTACTTAAATTGAAACTGGTGTGCCGTCTTGGCCAGGTCTCCCTCGAAAAAGAGATTCTGTCTCAAGGGACTTCCTGGTTAAATAAATGTTAAATAAAAAAAATATATATATCTATGAAAATTTTCAGTCAGGATTCAGACCTGACACGTCAAATACGAAAACACAATAACAGGGTTAGGATGACAAATTAAAAATAATAAACACGGAAGGGGTGGCGGAGGAAACACAGAGTCTTTGAGCGACTGTCCAGGGCAGGTGGGCGGGACGGCAGTCCTGGGACTACGGGGTATAGGTTTAGGACGAGGGATCCGAGCGGGCTTGGGTGGCGTGGAGTGGGATGAGGGAAAAACAGTCCGGGGTTGAGCCATGACAGGGGAGACAGGGGAAACAAAGTCCAGGGACAGTGGGGACTGCAGCAGCAGGCAACGGAACGGAGACAAGGGGATTGACAGGCAGAAAGGAAGCGGGAACAGAGTTCTTAGAGGCTGTATCGGAGTCAAAGCTTCCCCAAGAAGAAGCGACACTCATCAACTCAGACTCTGGAGAGGCGTTGAATGTTGCAGACTCGGGAACAGCACCAACTGCGGCCGACTTGGGTTCTGCGCTCTCAGCGGCTGGCGTGGGTGCTGCGCTCTTAGTGGCTGGCGTGGGTGCTGCGCTCTCAGCGGCTGGCGTGGGTGCTGCGCTCTCAGCGGCTGGCATGGGATCGGTGCTCTGTGTAGCGGACTTGGGATCAGCGAAGACTGCAGCGGCCTTAGGATCGGTGCTCTGTGTAGCAGACTTGGGATCAGTGCTCACGGTAACGGGACTGGGATCGGTGCTCTCTGGAGCATTTGAAACAGGGACTGGGGACAAGGCAGGACTGACTGGGACATCAAGAATTCTGACCAGACAGGATAGATATTCGGACAGGGTTCTGGCAGCGATGATGACTGGCATCTCCTGAAGGGCTGAAATGGACTGTATAACAGCCTTTGCAGCGGAATCGGCCGCTGCTTTCTCCAAAGCTGACACGACTGAAGACTCAGAGACGACATTCACTGTGCTAGTCTCTGGAATGGATCTTCCCAACGCCGACTGGGGAAAGGCGCTTTCTGCAGCAGGTTTTAGAACTGTGTCTCCTGTTGCAAAGACCGGAACACAGCGCTTTTGACTTCAGTGGCGGGTTGGCGAGCCATCGCAGATTCAGGGGAAGGTAGAGATGGAGAACCAGAAGCTCCCTTCTTCCTCTTCGTCTTCCTGGGTCACGGAGCGGAGATTGTGGCCAGACTGGGGGAGAGGGAGGTGAAGCAGGAACCGTTACAGGAACTTGGAAACTCACAGCAGGCGAGGAGAATTTCAGGCAGGAAGACTCCGATGCTGACTCCCACGACGGGTGCCTTCCACGCTTACCATGAAGATTGATGGACGTGGAAGGTGCCTCACCCCCAATTTCCACCAACTGCGGAACGGCTGCGGATCCGCTCAGGAACGGCGGCGGAGTCAATAGGTTTCCATTAAAGTCAATGTGTGTATTTTCACTGACTGCGGAACGGCTGCGTTCCGACTCCGTCCCAGCTCCGGCGACCGCAGCCCTCCGGAGAAGATACGCAGAGTTTCTATTTTTGCCGGATGCCGGAGAGCGCCGCAGGAAGTCGAGCACAGAAACTAAATAAAACATCCGGTAATTTTCAAAATAATATACTCCGTGCTTACGGCGGATCGTATTTCCCTTCACTACACCTCGAAAACGTCATAATGGGCGGAGATTTTGTTTTATATACTTTTTTCTTTTTCCACAAGAACAATTAGTTAACTTTATTTACACAGCTTACTACTTTCCCAATACATTCATAAAGGAACCCAATATAAACATTTAGTATTTTATAAGTTGATTATATAATTATAAATATAGTACTTATATGGTAGATTCACAATAATTTCCACAAAAAAAGGGAGATCAGCAGGTCAGAACAGAGTTTCCCCTCTACTCCTCTGGATGGAAACAAACTTGCTGGTTTTGTGATTCTGTTTAGAAACATCATCATCATACGTAAATTTGGGAGATATCGTATGTCCTCGTGACTTCAGCTGTCATTCACGGCCGCAGCCGTTCCGCAACAAATCCGGATCTGGTAGGTTTTGAAGGACGGCGGAGCACGGATCCGACACGCAGCGGAGCCGATCCGCAGCCGTTCTGCAGTTGGTGGAAATCCGGGGTCAGGAGTCGCGGCAAGACTGGGTTGGTCCCCAAGTGTAGCAACGGCTAGCAGACGACCCTCAGCGATCACAGGAAGTGTAGCGGGAGATGAAGACCTTGTAGCACCCTGCAGTTCCTTCCGAGACAGACTGTCCACCATACTGTGGAACGGGCGGCTGACCAGTCTTTCTCATTCAGGGAGAGGAGGAGGGACGTTGAGACCCGCGATGAGGTAGCGATTGACCAGGATCTCCGGCAAGAAAAACTTCCTCTCCTCCACGACCTGTGCGTACTTCCTCAGGGTAGAAGCTTGCCCTCCAGGGCCGGTTCATTCTGTTATGTGGATGAAGGACGAACCCAATAGCAGACAGCAGATAACTCAAAACAGGGGTTTATTAATGACAAAAACAGAAAACAAAACCCACGAGGGGGCCTGAGACGAGAGTTCAAGAGATTTCCAGGACGCATGCGCGAGAACTGAGATGAGGATGTTCTTCTTCTACTGATGGTAACAAGAAGTAGTCATAGAGGAAGTAGTAGAAGCAGAACGTCCTCATCTCAGTTCTCGCACATGCGTCCTGGAAATCTCTTGAACTCTCGTCTCAGGCCCACAAGGAAGTAATGGAATTAGGGCTGCACGATTAATCGAAAAAAGATCACGATCTCGATTCAACGCAATTACGCGTTATATTGGTCACACCCACACAATAACAAAACATTATTAATTCACCAATCAATCATACGGCCGTTTCACACCACAATCATTTTTTTCCGGCGTGCATGTTAATCAATGAGTGCATTCACAACGGAAGCAGGAGCGTCGCGTGAGCAGCAGTAAAGCGGGTTTCTGCGCCGAGCTTTTGCTGCACTGCTCACGCTCTGTCGTATCTTTTCTTCCTTAACAAGCAGTAATGACCACTGACGACTTGAATTAAATAAACAAACTGTTTACTGAAGTTTATGAACAGAATTACACATTGATACAGCGCACTAACATGGAGTCATTCTCATTTCTCTTTCTCTCTTCTATCTGCGCGCTCTCGCCCCCTAAGCATTTTGGGTAAACTTTTCTTAAAGCTGAACAACCTTGTAAATGACAACACTGTTTCTGTTATTATTAAAGGTTCTCTAAGCGATCCTGGGTGACGTCACTTCTTGTTGACATTCGAACTATTGTCAAACAAAACGGAGGCTAGCTAGACCCTCCCTCCTCCTCATCCGCGCACTAGCCCCTCAAACCCACCCCCAAACCATTCTTGTCGGTTATTGGCTGGAACAGTTTGTTATGTTTCGTAGAGCGGTCGCTAGAGTTTGTTTTTGTAGCCGTTTGTGGAGCCTGGAGTGTCCGCAGAGATCGCGTTTTTTTTACAGTGTGTTCAGGGGACTGGCAGCCAGCGGATAGTGAGGAGATGTTTGCTGTATGTGACAAAAAATGTTTTGGCCTTAAAAACTCGTGACATCGCTTAGAGCACCTTTAAAGATAAAAATTTTTATTCGAATTAATTCACAACACGCTCAATTAGTGAAAGCACACTTTTGATGGACAAAATAAATATGATTTCACACAAAAAGTGCCCAAAATGCACAGAATAAGCATGTCTAGTCAGTTTTAACAAAAACTGGAGTAGGCAAAAAAAAGAACATGAAGACTCAAAAATATTTATAAAAGATTTAGGCTACCCATTTAAACTTTTTTTTAATTATTCCGTTTGGGTGAAAGTATGGTGTATTATATATATATAAAAAAAGCTAAACTAGCCAGAAAATATTATATATACCCTATACTTTGTTTTAGTTCACACAAAGTTAGCACAACCCCAAAACACCAGCTTAAACAATTTAGATTTTTTTTTTACTCCTGCACTTTATTATACCGAATGTCCTGTTTTTTTGTTTTTGTTTTTTTTGTACTTGATTGCAATAAATTTTGGATGAAAAAATGAGAATCGTGTAAGCGAATCGTGATCTCAATTCCCATGGCAAAAAATCGTGATTCACATTTTACCAAGAATCGTGCAGCCCTAAATGGAATAGTCGAATAAAGTCGTTATTTTTGTTTTTTTTTCCCCACAAACCTTGATTGACAGCTCTCATTACAGGAAGCACAGAGTCAAAGTATCTGACAGAGTTCAGTCATTCAGATCTATGATCTGCGCAGCATTTTATACGTGCAGAGACATCTTATGTATATTAGAAAACTCATTCTAACGGCCGTTTCACACCGCAAGCGTGAGCGGCGCTTGAGCAGCGCGTCAGCGTAACTACATCGTCACTGCAGCTGCAGACGCCCAAGAGTATTCACACAGGAAGCGTGGTAACGCTTTATTTTACGACCCGCAAACAACTACGTAAGTAAACCGAAATTACGGTGTACGTTTCTGTAATTATAGTGTACCTCCGTGTAGGTATAAGGTAATAAAGGGGTAACAAGCTATGCAAGCAAATTATTTATAATGTAATTATTTTAACAGGTACCTATGTTAATATATTCCAGTCAAAAATTGTACGTCTGTTGTATATAAAAGTTATCACATTTCTGGCAAAATGTTCTTGTGAAATTTTACATTTAATTTTGGGATCTGTGGGTTGATTTAACATTAATTAATCTAGTAAGAAAAGCCAATAAATTCATTTTTTATCATACTGTGCTTACATACAGCCATACACGTTTCATTTTCAACTCACAGATGTCAAAATTACCCTGTAAAATTGCACAAGAACATATTTTACCAGAAATGTGATCATAACTTTTATATACAACAGACGTAAAATTTTTGCCTGGAATATATTAACATAATAGGTACCTGTTAGTTTTAAAATAATTACATTATAAATAATTTGCTTGTATATCTGCTTGTTACCCTTTATTACCCAAAACTTAACATATTGTTCCCTTATACCTACACGGAGGTACACTATAATTACAGAAACGTACACCGTAATTTCGATTTACTTACGAAGTTATTTACAGGTTGTATATCTGCTTGTTACCCCTTTATTACCCAAAACTTAACATATTGTTCCCTTATACCTACACGGAAGTACGCTATAATTACAGAAACGTACACCGTAATTTCGGTTTACTTACGCAGTTGTTTGCGGGTCGTAAAATAAAGTGTTACCGGAAGAGTTTGTACAGTGTACCTGTTATATTAGACTGCAACCTGTCTTTTGAAAAGCATATTTCATATGTTACAAAAACTGCCTTTTTCCACCTTAGAAACATTGCTAAGCTACGTAATATGCTATCTGTTTCTGATGCAGAAAAGTTAGTTCATGCATTCATGACCTCGAGACTAGATTACTGTAATGCTTTATTAGCTGGTTGTCCTGCATCCTCAATAAACAAGCTACAGTTAGTCCAAAATGCAGCCGCTAGAGTTCTTACTAGATCAAGAAAATATGATCATATAACACCAGTTTTATCATCACTTCATTGGTTACCTATAAAGTTCCGTATTAATTACAAGGTATTGCTTTTGACCTATAAAGCTCTAAATGGTTTAGCTCCAGTCTATTTAACGGATCTTCTATCGCCTTACAATCCATCGCGCTCTTTAAGATCACTAAATTCGAGGCTTCTGGTCATTCCTAGGATATCCAGATCCACCAAAGGAGGGAGAGCATTTTCACATCTAGCTCCGAAGCTCTGGAATAGCCTTCCTGATATTGTTCGTTGCTCAGACTCGCTCTCCCAGTTTAAAACTAGACTAAAGACGCATCTATTTAGCCAGGCATTTATATAAATTTTTATCTTACAGTTACTGTAAATTCGGCCTCTAGTTCATAAACGCCAGAGGAGAACTGGCCCCGACTGAGCCTGGGTTCTCCCAAGGTTTTTTTTTCTCCATTGGGTGATCTGATGGAGTTTTAGGACACCATTGGGTCACTTGATGGAGTTTTTCGGTTCCTTGCCACTGTTGCCTTTGGCTTGCTCAGTTGGGGATATTCAAATTAATTAAACAATCATACCATTGATCAGGTCTACCAAACTTGGATGTCCTTTTTGGATGTCCAGTATAAACAAACATTGTTGAGTTGTTTTGATTGATACTGTAAAGCAGCTTTGATACAATCTGTATTGTGAAAAGCGCTATATAAATATATTTGACTTGACTTGACTTGACTTGAGTGTCACAGCAGCGGCTCCAAAGCTACATATACAAGCGAGCAATTCTTTACAAAGACAACTATAAATTTGTTTTTAGAAGTTGGTCATTTATAAAATTGATAGTCTTGAAAGTTTGTTATGGGGAGGTGTACAACATTCGCATATTTAAATGGTAAACAACAAAACAACACAGAAAACAGCCCCAATCTTGTCGTTTCAGTCATACTTTCGATATGTTTACAAAGACTGCAAACTTGCGGATAAAAACAAGCAAATAAAACGCACACTCTTGTTTGATTTGGGTTGTGCCAGTGTATATGTAGCTGTCTGTGTATTACATAAACTAAAAGAAAGTTTATATAGAATATTTTCTGGCTAGTTTACTTTAGTTTTTTATAATAGGTACACCATACTTTCACACAAACTGAATGCTAAACAAATTTAAATGGGTAGCCTAGTCTTCATTTTCTTTTTTTTGCCTACTCCAGTTCTTGTTTAAACTCACTAAACATTATTCTGTGCATTTCGGGCACTTTTTGTGTGAAATCATATTTTTTGTCCATCAAAAGTGAGCTTTCACTTTAATTGATCGTCAGCAGCGCAGCAAAAATAGACCTGGCGCCGAAACCCCCGCTTCACTGCTGCTCACGCGCCGCTCCTGCTTGACACTCACGCGCTGCTCCTGCTCCCGGTGTGAATGCACTCATTGATTAACATGCACGCCGAAAAAAATAAGCGCCGCTCACGCATGCGGTGTGAAACGGGCGTAATTCATTCACTTACCACTCTTCTTTGGTGGTAACAACCCAACTCTGTGCTTCTTGAGAGTTGTCAATCAAGGTACAAGGATGTCCCTGTGGTTGTGATTACGATGAAAGTGACCAATCATAAGAGGGTCAGTGCCCTCCTTGGTTTCCGCTCCCAAATTGTCAAAAGTCATGTAGACTCGAGGGAGCAGAAATCTCCGCGAGCAGAAGCCCGCTGCGTGCGAGCAGGATTCCACTGTACAAGCAGAGTTAACCTACGAGAGTATGCCAGTCATTTCGGAGACAGAGGGAGAGGGAGAGCCAGAACCAGACGGAGAAGCAGTGAAACAGGGAAAGGACGAGACAGAAGCAGTGAGAGAGGAGGAGAAAGAGAGAGAAGCATTGAAAGAAGTAGAGAGATAAGTAGTGAAAGAAGAGTAAGAAGCAGTGAAATAAGAGGAAGAGGAAGAAAAGGTGAGAGAGGAAGAAGTAGAAGTGAGAGAGGAGAAAGAGAGATAAGTAGTGAAAGAAGAGTAAGAGAGAGAAGCAGTTAGAGCAGAAGAAACGGAGAGAGAAGCAGTGAAATAAGAAGTGGGAGGGGACAGACTGATCTCATGAAACTGCGTATGTATGGCACGCCAATTCGTATTTCCATTTTCGGCGTGCTATCAACACGCATAATCGCTTTTCAGCGTGTTTATGAACGCCGTTGACTTAACGTTACATTACTGTATATATAAATATATGACCTACCCCAACCCCGTCCCTAAACCTACCCGTCACTGGTTAATACCATTTATGAGTCTTTCCCTACCATCCTAGTAAGAAAAATATCGCTCCCCAGAATGTATATCAAAATTTGGCTTTATTTCGGTCGTATTTTTAACAGCGTGTACATACACGCGGAATCACTCGGACATAACGGCGTAGATATACACGCATACACGCGGATAGCTCAAAATGCGTATAAATAACACGCCACTTGACTTGAAAGTGGCGTGTATGTTTACGCAAAAGTCATGATGTCATGTTGGAGGGGAAGAGGAAGAAGTGAGAGAGGAAGAAGCACCAAGAGAGATACAAATAGAGGGCATGGAAGACAAATCCAATCTGTTTAATCTGGCACTGAAGATAGATGGCATACATCAGATGAGCCAGATATTTCACCTCGTCAAACATTGTTTAGACCTCCTCGAAATCCTGGTCCTCAGATTATTTAAACAGAATCCTACAGTCCTCTGGAGCTATTTCAACTGTTCTTTTCATCATCTGTTTGCCAGACCATAATACAAAAAGACATATGTCAGAAGGACTTGTTTTCCTTCATTGCAGTTGTCTACATGGGTCTGGTAAAGCTACCGGCAGTGACAGACTATTGGAATGGCTCCAGGCTTTATAGTATCAGCTTCCCAGCATCAGTCATGTCATGCAGAAAATTCAGTGATATCTCTTCAGCGCTTCACCTGAGGTAATCCAAAAGTGGATGCAGAAAACTTGAAGAAAAAGTACACCTGCCTATGATCGCCTCTGCAAACTAAAGCCATTATATGATCAGCTTTGTGATGGATGCAAGAGCTACTTTCATCCAAACCAGAACATCAGACGAGAGAATGGTGGCATCTAAGGCAATGATTGGTCTAAAGCAGTACCATAAAAATAAACCAACAAAGTGGGGGTACAAGCTCTTTGTACTTGCAGACTCCAGACATGCCTTTACCTGGGATTTTTTTCATTTATAAAGGCAAATCCCCCGTAGTTCAAAGTCAACAGAATAAAGGGCTGAGCTACGACTCAGTGATGGCTCTAGTAGATGAAAAAGTCTTGGGGTCAGGCTATAAGCTTTACGTGGACAATTTCTACACTAGCCCAATGCTTTTTAGGGATCTCCTTACAAAAAAACATTTGGGCCTGTGGAACCATTAGATGCAACAGGGTGGGCTTCCCTAAAACCACCCTCAACAAGCTGCCAAAAACTGCACCCAGTGGGAGCATGAGGTGGATCAGGGATGACCAACTTCTCTTTGTGAAATGGAAGGACACAAGAGAAGTCCCGATGGTATCTTCCTTTCATTCAGCCAACGGAGACAGACTGTGCAAAGGAGGGTCAAAACTTCAGATGCGAAATTGATAGAAAAGACTGTTCCCGTTCCTGCTGTAGTGTTGGACTACAATAAGTGAGTCAAACATTTTTTCTCTAATTGCTGATTTGTTGGAAATGCAAAAATGTTAATAGCTATTTTATGTATTGATTATTGTTATGCTTGCTTTACACACAGGAACATAGGAGGAGTTGATGTATCCGATGCCCTCATTGGGTATTACACAGTGCTGCGGAAAACTAGAAAGTTTTGTCCACTTTTTGGACATTGCGGTGGTAAATTTGTTCATAATCCACCAGCAGCTGGCTGCACTGCAGAACAAGAGGGCAAAAAAAACAAAGATAATTTTGAGAAGCTCTAATTTGTGAGCTTGCTGACTGGATGCCACCACCTGCTCCACCTGCTGCTCCTGCTCATTCTGCTGCTCCTGCTTCCCATCACTCTGCACACCACAGACCAAAGCACATTGCACAGTCCAAGCGTGCATCTAAAAGGAAATGCAAAGCGTGCCACAAGTAGACCCCAGACATCTGCTCTGCATGTAGTGGCTCTCTGCTTCTTGCCCCATCGAAATTGTTTCAACAATTGCAGGGTTGCCAACTTTTTAGTTTTGCTAGGAGTGAGATTTGTTGCCTTTGGGGGGGGGGGGGGGGGGGGATGGGGGGTTCAGAAGCCCCTGGACACAATGTCTTGTAGGCCCTCCTTAGGCAGGCCAAATGTATGGTTTGTACAATTTTAATTTGCCATTAGGCTAACAGTTTTACTGATTTTTAAGAAAATAAAATGTTGTTGGAGTAGCCTAAAGTTCATAAATTATTGTTCTTTCCCATAGGATTTTTTAAAACTATGTTTTGTGGACTTTTGTCCCTCTAGGGGGGTTCGGGGGCATGCTCCCCCGCAGGAAAATTTTGTACATTTTAAGGTTAAATGCATCAATCTGGTGCACTTTGAGAGCTCAAATTTTTCAGCCCCATGAACTGTGACATTGAACAAAGGAAAAGCATTGACTTGTACCTGGACATTAAAGAGGGATCAAACATTTTTTTAGTTATGATATAGAGTCTCAGTCTGTTTTAGGATGCCAAACGATTATTATAATAATGTAATAATGATTTATATAATTATTCCTATTACGTAAAATCCATATAGCCTATAAATGTACTGTATAAATGAAAATGAATATTTCAAAACTATATTTTACTTACACTATTGTATAGGAAAATTACAATACTTTTGTCCTAATTTCTTCACTTGCAAGAAATTAAGCTTTTATTTTGGAGAAAACACCTGATTACCATGCTGATCGCGTGAGCAAAGTGCGGACTTTTCTTTAAATCACGCAGCACAAACAGAATGCCTATATAGGCTACTTAATTACAGTCTTGTGCTGTTTTATAAAGGCACAAAGCCATATCACGGTTTCGGTTTTGGGAAAAGGGAGAAGAGAGAGTTCGGCAAAAGGCGGATTCGAACTCGAGTCGACCGCGTCAAAAGCTGCTTTCGAGCACCTCACGCCCTCGCCCTACGCCACTGTAGATATTCAGTGAATAGTATCTTTTTGCTAGAAAGACATGCACGTAGTCCAAATGTAGGCTACGCTCTCAACTCGCGTTCAAAGTCATAGGCAGCGCACAGCACAGAAGAATGTCCAATTTAGCGTGAGATTGCTTTGGTGAGCGTGAGATTGAGGCTGAATGCGTGAGTGTCACGCCAGATGCGTGAGAGTTGGCAACCCTGACAATTGGCATGATAAAAATGAGTAATAATACTTTTCAGTCTTCCCATCACTCTGCATACCACAGATCAAAGCTTATTACTGAAAAGTTGTAAATAAATATATATAGTGATATACAATTGTATGAATAGTCATTTATAGTAGTAATAGTTGTTGTTTCAACAGTATATTTGTTTGTCTTTCATTATTATTTCTTTATCTTTCTTTCATATGTTTATTACTGAATCATCAGTTTATTATGAACTGTTTATACTCTTAAAATATTTTACATCTTGAAAACAATGTTTTGAATTAAAAAAAAAGGAATATCAATCTGTGTTGTGGTGTGAGGTCAAGTGGTAAAAAGTGTCCTTTAGGAATCATCAGCTGGGCATGAATGTAACCTAGTGGACTTTGTTGGTATAGCAGCTCATAAAAAATCTCATTTTTTAAGATATTAGTCTCAAATTTGTAACACAACTTCTTTAGAACTATGGCTTTTATTTCATATAATTTTTAGGGTGAACCAAATTTTTTTTATTACAATAAACTTAAACCACAGACACCTGTGCAATAAACTTCAAACTCTCTTCTTTAAAACAAGACCAGAATGAGGATTAAATTCAAAAGCGTTCCAGAATTACATTCATTTGAATTTCGACATCAACTTTGCAGGCCAACACTCAAAAATAGGCGTGACAGTTAACAGGTTAAAAAACATGGACATGAAGAACACCCCCAAACTGCAAGGACACTCTTTGGAAATGAGAACTTTCTAACATAGATGGTGTCGAGAAGTTTAATGTGGCAGATCAGCACTCAAAATACCATCAAGAAGAGCAGATCTCACCCTTCTCTGTCCTCCCCCTCCCGATTGACATGATCAAATCCTTCCCCATAGATTATATGCACCAGAGCTGTCTTGGGGTCATGAAAAAGTTGCTGCTTTTGTGGGCAAGAGGTAGAACAGATTTCCGGATGTCATCAGGAGATGTGACCAGTGTAAGCGAGAGGTCACAGTGTAAGTGTAAGTCCATTCCTGATTGTTTTGCCGGGAAGCCAAGGGGTTTGAAGGAAATTGGAACGCTGGAAAGCGTTCAGACAGTTATATAGAGGGAAGATCGTTCTAAAGGGAGTCCTCAACGATCAGCTGTATGAACACTTCTTGTGTTTCAGCACGGCTCTTTGCATTTTAGTGAGCCCAGACCCTACAAAGTCACAAGTACCTTATGCAAACCAGCTGCTGAAATATTTTGTGGAGAGAGGACGGGAGTTGTATGGAGAGACTTTTTTGGTTTACAATATCCATTCCTTGCTGCACCTTGCAGAAGATACCCAAAACTTTGGCAGCCTTGACAGCTGCAGTGCATTTAAATTTGAGAGCTATATTCATCAGATGAAGAAAATGGTACGCTCTGGGAAAAATATAAGTTGCAAATCACCTGGAGGAAACATCAAAGTACAAAATGGGAAACACGACAAACTTGATGTCATTCAAGTGCCCAAACAATGTGTTTGGGTTAAGCCCTGAACAACGTTGTGAGGTGGTGTCAGAAGAAGTAGACAACGCAGTGTTATGCAGAGTGTACACAAATCTACAGCTATATCTGATGACACTGTGTGATTCACGTCTCTACGGAACATACACGGCTAACATTAGGCATTCTCAAACGCTCTGCTTAGAAAGACAGTCGCTTCAGAGGAGGGCACTCATTGTGGAGGAAAACTATGGGGCCAAAATTGTGGTGTCCATTCTTTATACTTTCTAGAGTGTGACAATGATGAGAGAATGACAATTTGGTTGAAAATACATACTTGAAGTATTCCTTTCGTCCCCTGAGTCTCTACATCTTTCATCCCTGAGTCTCTGCCTTCTGAAGATTTGCCCGCTGAGTGTCTAACGCCTTTGGCTTCATCCCTGAATGTCTGGGTCCTGAAGCTTTGCCCCCTGAGTCTGAGGCCTTCTGAAGATTTGCCCTCTGAGTGTCTAACGCCTTTGGCTTCATCCCTGAGTGTCTGGGTCCTGAAGCTTTGCCCCCTGAGTCTCAGCCTTCTGAAGATTTGCCCGATGAGTTCCTGCCTCCTACAGCTTCTAGTGATTTGCTATCCAGCGCCATTTACTTGTGAAAACCTAGTTTCCAGTACAACAAGAAACAACATTGGAAAATCATAATTTGGTTAGAGAAAGTAGCCAATAACCGTCTATTGATAGGTAGTTGTGTACATTAAATTTGTGTATTGCAAGCTGAACTTACGAAGTTGTCTGAATTTTACTTACAGGTTTATCTGCGCTACGTAGTACTCAATTTCATTGAGCAAAATGAGGTCGAGGTGGCACCATCCTCGTGGCTAGAGTGGATCGATGGGGTAGGATTTAGACAATATATATATATATATATATTTTATAATACATAAATGAAAAACATTAAAACAAAGTCAACTATATACAGAAAACATTAAGCAAACATCCTTGTTTCTTTCTGAAAGGTACTGTTTTGCTATTGGCCCAATTCAAATGTTGGGACCAAGGTCAAAAAATGTGCCATTCGAGATGAACACCTCTGGACAAAATATGCCCAAAAAGCACTGGAAACCTCTCATGTTGACGACTCTGATGAAGACACTTTACGAAAGATCATCCCACCAAGACGATTTAGAGGTATTAGTTTTAACTTTGTTTCTTGCAGAAGAAGAAATCCAGCCCAGAAGAGCACAACAGCCACCACTGTCACGTTTCAGTGTGTTTAGTTCTGTTTTGTAATCTTGTTTTCCCCTGTCTTGTGTGATTTTTGGTTTAGTCCTGTTAGTTTTCCCGCTCCTCGTTTGTGTTCAATTCTCTGCACCTGTTTTCAATTTATTATCTCGTTTGGTTCAGTTCATTTAAACCCTGTGTTTTCCCTGAGTGTTTGTCGATCGTCGTCTATGTATGGTTGTGTTTCCCCTGAAGTCCTGGAGTCTGTTATTTTGTTCCTGTTTGATTTTGGAAGTTTCATTTTGTTAATTAAATCTATTATATTGAAGCTCCCGTGTCCTCGTCTTCAGCTACCTGCACACAACCCTGACAGAACGATCAACCTTAAAAAAAAAGAAGAAGATGGAGAGCTGGAAGCAGGCCTTCGTGGGAACCCAGATGGCCATATTTCGCGGGACCCGTGGAGGTCGTAGTAAGGGATGTGATCGAGTTCTGGTGGTCCCGAGTCCAGTATGGCCTGAGCCCATCGCATGCCCGCCAAAGCCTGAGCCCATTGCATGCCCGCCAGAGCCCGACCCTTTTGACGACCTTCCTGAGCTTCTTCCCCCGGAAACCGTCCAGCCAGAGCCCGTCGCCTGCCCGCCAGAGCCTGAGCCCATTGCATGCCCGCCAGAGCCTGAGTCTGATCCTTATGATGACCTTCCTGAGCTTCTTCCCCCGGAGACCGTCCAGCCAGAGACCGTCCAGCCAGAGACCGTCCAGCCAGAGACCGTCCAGCCAGAGACCGTCCAGCCAGAGACCGTCCAGCCAGAGACCGTCCAGCCAGAGACCGCCCAGCCAGAGACCGCCCAGCCAGAGACCGCCCAGCCAGAGACCGCCCAGCCAGAGACCGTCACCTGCCCGCCAGAGCATGAATCCAGCCCCAAGCTCCCTGATGTGCTGGCCCCGTCCAGTTCCGAGTCCCTGATGTGCTGGCCCCGTCCAGTTCCGAGTCCCCTGATGTGCTGGCCCCGTCCAGTTCCGAGTCCCATGATGTGCTGGCCCCGTCCAGTTCCGAGTCCCCTGATGTGCTGGCCCCGTCCAGTTCCGAGTCCCATGATGTGCTGGCCCCGTCCAGTTCCGAGTCCCATGATGTGCCAGAGCCAGAGCCCGTTGACCCAGCGCCAGAGCCCGTTGACCCAGCGCCAGAGCCCGTTGACCCAGCGCCAGCGCCAGAGCCCGTTGACCCAGCGCCAGCGCCAGAGCCCGTTGACCCAGCGCCAGAGCCCGATGACCCAGCGCCAGAGCCCGTTGACCCAGCGCCAGCGCCAGAGCCCGTTGACCCAGCGCCAGAGCCCGTTGACCCAGACCCAGAGCCCGTTGACCCAGACCCAGAGCCCGTTGACCCAGACCAGAGCCCGTTGACCCAGACCCAGAGCCCGTTGATGTCAAGTCTGTTTCCGTTCCTGAACCTGTCCTTCTCCCCAAGAAAATTTTGGGGGGGGGGCTATACGCCTTCGCCGTGGCCGGCCAAAGATCCACGGAGGCCCGGAAAAATAACACCGCCGTGGCCACCTGATGGGTCTTCACCGCCGTGGCCACCCGAAGGGTCCTCACCACCATGGCCGCCCGAAGGGTCCTCAACGCCGTGGCCACCTGAAGGGTCTTCACCGCCGTGGCCACCTGAAGGGTCTTCACCGCCGTGGCCACCTGAAGGGTCTTCACCGCCGTGGCCACCTGAAGGGTCTTCACCACCGTGGCCACCTGAAGAGCCTGCACTGCCGTGGCCGCCCGAGGGTCCCACAGCTCCGCCCTGGGCGCCCGAGGGTCCCACAGCTCCGCCCTGGACGCCCGAGGGTCCCACAGCTCCGCCCTGGACGCCCGAGGGTCCCACAGCTCCGCCCTGGACGCCCGAGGGTCCCACTGCTCCGCCCTGGACGCCCGAGGGTCCCACTGCTCCGCCCTGGACGCCCGAGGGTCCCACAGCTCCGCCCTGGACGCCCGAGGGTCCCACAGCTCCACCCTGGACGCCCGAGGTTCTGCCTGCTCCGCCGTGGCCACGCCCACAGCCTGCACCGTCGTGGCCACGCCCACTGCCTGCTCCGCCCTGGCCACGCCCACATCCTGCTCTGCCCTGGCCACGCCCACAGCCTGCTCTGCCCTGGCCACGCCCACAGCCTACTCCGCCGTGGCCACGCCCACAGCCTGCTCCACCCTGGCCACACCCACATCCTGCTCCGCCCTGGCCACGCCCACAGCCTGCTCTGCCCTGGCCACGCCCACAGCCTACTCCGCCGTGGCCACGCCCACAGCCTGCTCCGCCCTGGCCACGCCCACATCCTGCTCCGCCCTGGCCACGCCCACAGCCTGCTCTGCCCTGGCCACGCCCACAGCCTACTCCGCCGTGGCCACGCCCACAGCCTGCTCCGCCCTGGAGGTTTCCCGGACCTGCACCATGCCCTCGTCAGCCTCCAGGGCGCCCACCCTCCCACCCCTTTGGATGTTATACGGCGCGAGGACGCGCCTTCAGGGAGGGGGGAGGTACTGTCACGTTTCAGTGTGTTTAGTTCTGTTTTGTAATCTTGTTTTCCCCTGTCTTGTGTGATTTTTGGTTTAGTCCTGTTAGTTTTCCCGCTCCTCGTTTGTGTTCAATTCTCTGCACCTGTTTTCAATTTATTATCTCGTTTGGTTCAGTTCATTTAAACCCTGTGTTTTCCCTGAGTGTTTGTCGATCGTCGTCTATGTATGGTTGTGTTTCCCCTGAAGTCCTGGAGTCTGTTATTTTGTTCCTGTTTGATTTTGGAAGTTTCATTTTGTTAATTAAATCTATTATATTGAAGCTCCCGTGTCCTTGTCTTCAGCTACCTGCACACAACCCTGACAACCACACTGTAAGTATAAATACAGCATAAAAGAAATGAAGTTGAAATGATCAAGGAAAGTCAAAATGGATGTTGTCTATACATATTTTCTTTAAATGATCATTTTATTTTACAGTTCAGGAGGACAGTGAATAATCACAAGGTGGAATCAGTATGTTACTGTCATTGCATTCATTGTTAAATATGAGGTTAAATATTGTTAAATGGTTAAACAGCAGGGATGATTTAGAACAGAGACATTTTGCATCTGTTTCTAATTGATATCAAAACTTCTTTCTTGCCCTATTGCTTTTGATCCTGGAGATGAGATTTCCAGCTTGAGAGCAAAAAAAAAACAAAAAAAAAAAAACATTCAAGATCAACAGCAATTAGACCTGAGTATAAGTAGAAGGTTACAAAATTTTTACTGTTGAATATTTGATTATAATAAACTATTAGATGATAATCTAAAGAGTACAGAGATGTTCCTTTCTATGTTGTGCAAAAATGACCCAATTTAAGAAGGCCTACACATTTATCTTTAAACGATAAATTAATGTTGTTGTTGTTTTAGCTGAGGAGCCAGATGAAGGTAAAAATCACTTTGATTTACTTTCATATGTTTATTCTATTACGATTTTTATACTCACTGTTTTCCCCCCGTTAGATGAGGAACAACCTATAACAAAAAATACAAAACAATCTATGCCTGAAGCACCTTGCTGTGAGAGCAATTAAATGTTTTCAGTCGTATAGTTATATTTCCATTGAATTAAAGGCATATTCAAGCATTTGTGGTATAATACTGTATAGGCTACTTCTTGTCAAAAGTAGTCACATGATTTACACATACGCTAATAACATTTTTATGGCAAAAAAAAAAAACTACAGCTCAAGCATGCACAAGAGTTGCAACTGTTGGACTAAAAATGGGTCTTACAGACATCTTTTTTTTTTAATCTATTGATTTATTTTATTTTATGTGTTTTTAGTCCCATCTCCTTCAACATCACAACTGCAGCCACATCAGTCAATTTCTGTCAATTGGCAGAATCAAGGTACATTAAAAAAAAATGTTGTTTGTAGATTCCATATCTGTGTCTTCAGAGTGGAGGCACCGTGGGAGATGGAATAAGGAGGATGTAAAAAACTAAAATTGGAGATAACTCCTTATGGAAACATTACAGCTAAAAAGGGACAAAGGGAAAGCTTAAATTTCAGCAGCTCCTAATTAATGATGTGATCATACGTAAGTTTCAAAACTTGCCACTGATGACTAATAATGTATATCTGTGTCAATCCACAAGATATCAATATTTGGAATGTAAATAAGTTTGTTCATTGTAAATATAAAAGTTGTTAGCGTTCAGAGCATGGTCTATTTTGAAAACAAGATTAATGTTTGAAGCGTTTTTAATAGAACTTTCAAAATCTATCTGAGTGCAAGTTTTAATAACTGTGATCTCTGATTTTGGTAGGTAGGTAGCTATACTTTATTGTCGCGATGAGAAATTTGTTTTGGGCTCACGAATACAGCCACTGCAGCACCAAACATATAAAACAAACACAATACATAACAATAATAAAAAATAAAACATTTACAATCAAGTAGTTGGCCTCACGCCACTGTATACACTGGGAAGTAATTGGCATCTTGCCACTCTATACACTAGGAAATAATTGGCATCACACCACTCTATACACTAGGAAATAATTGGCATCTTGCCACTCTATACACTAGAAAATAATTGACATCACACCACTCTATACACTAGAAAGTAATTGGCATCACGCCACTCTATACACTGGAAAATAATTGGCATCACGCCACTCTATACACTGTAGATTTGAATCAAGGTGCCTGCAGTAAGGCATATCCACACCAAAAAACCCAAATCAGGCAAGTGCATTATAAGTTCCAAATCTAACAAAAAGATTATTTCGTTTCAACTTTCCAAAATGAGGGGAGAGCAGGGCACACAACCTTACCCTTTTTTACTTAAGATAATTATTTTTTTACCACATTAATTTCACACGTCTAGTACAATTATGTGGTTTTGTTTTTTCTTGATATACCCTGAAAGAATGGAAGTGAAATGTGACTACATGTCCCATAGGTGGGGTACATTGTTACTGACAGATTAAAATGTTATCTGATGTAATAAAAAATATATAGGCTGCAAAACAAACTATAATATTTTGTCAATAAAATACAACTATTAATTTTTTAATATAAAATGCATTTCAAGACATTTGAATATCAAAAGAGAATAAGAAATAGCTTTAAAACCATGTCAGTTAGGCTGCATTACATGAATCACGTTACAAAGTCCCATTTTCAAAGTTCAAAATGTTATAACATTTATATTTATTACCTAAAACAGTTGTCAAATATGAAATGTTTAGTTTAGGTACTGTACTTACATCTTATCTCGCACTTGACCGTTAACAAGTGTGGACTGTGGAGTCTCGCTGCTAAAATTCGCGGTCTGAATCTGTGAACATAAAGTCCGTCTACTTTGATTTGATTGGTCATCTCAAATATTCTGACATTGACGAGCAGTGATTTTGTGGTACAGTGGTACATTGTCATTTTGTTGCACACTGAAGAAGGCACATGCCAAAACGTGTCTGTGCAAACATAAATAATATATGCATAGTGCGGCCTCTTTTCCATTTTATACGAGCAGTGAAAGACCAATGAGGCTCAGATGAAGCCTGACGCCGGTTTCATGTTTTAAAGGGACTGAAGCGATCACGATATAGTGTAGCTACAGTTAATCACATTTGTGGCACCCATACTACACACACTGCGTTAAGTGGGTGACACCATTGTTTTAACGTCAATCAAGTAGTTAGCAGAACATTTTACATATAGCCTAGGCTATGGATTTGGTTTGCAGGGGAACCGCTTTGAAACAATTATGTCACCCACCTTAACCAGTTGATCCGGATGAAAAGCGTAAATGCGCACTCAATCGAGTGCTAAAAGACGCCCTTAACAAATAGTTTCATTCGCTTTACGCTGCAGACAATATCACAATAATATCAAAGATCATAATAAAAAAAAACTATAAATATCATTAGATAACTTACATTACTTGATGTCATCAGTAAAACAAGATTGGAGGGTATGTATGTATATATATAGGCCTATATCATGTAGGCTATGTCTGAGTTGCGTGCATGACAAAGTCGCCATGCAAGCAAAGCTTATGAGTTACATTATGAGCTCATAATAGAGATTGAGCTGTATGATGTTTGAGTTTTCACATATGCACAATGATACCATAAACAGTCACCAATTACTGTGCTCATTTCAATATTTCAGGTTAGAAGCCAACGGGAAGAATTTCCATCGGAGTAACCCCATCCACAGCTGACTCAGACCACACACACACACACACACACACACACACACACACACACACACACACACACACACACACACACACACACACACACACACACACACACACACACACACACACACACACACACACACACACCACACACACACACACACACACACACACCTTTAGGCTACAATTGTTCAGTTAAATAAATATACTTTGTTCCTTACAATTTCTCACGTGTCTGTTTTCTTTGGCTTGCCGAAAAGTAAAATAAAACAAATTAAGTGAAAGTCCCCTAAACGTCCTGAATGGTCGCTGAATGTCCTGTGAACGTCATCTTGACATCAAGCAGACCCTACACGGGAACATTCGCACAGGCCATTTAGGGGCCTTTTTTTGTTTCCCGGGGTCAATGTTCCCTCTAATTTTTTTTTCTTGCTGAGCAAAACTTTTTTCTATTGGGCGGACGTTTTTCACCACCTGAGCAAAAATATTCTTTATAACTGATATTTTTTATACATGCTATAAATAGTAATCTAATCTCCCTGAAACTCCCACACACACAAAAACTAAAAATTATTACCGTTTTGTGTCCATCAACCGTTATTTCCACCACTTTAATCAAACCACTCTTCTTTAAAACATTATAATGTGATTTTATTTCACAAGTCTTTGCGTTTCTCGTTGCCTCTCGTATTGAGCTATTTGGTCCGCACACAAGACTCACTGCCAATCACACACATGCTCACATCATTCTCTTTCTATGAAACCTGTAAACTGCATTCACCAGTTTTTACTCTATAGCGGTTGACCAGAGCCCTGAAATTATTTCTCACTTAAACTACAATCAAATGGATTTCCCCACATGTTTCTCATCAGTCCATTTTATTATTTCCTGTGCGGCTGCGGCTTCAGAAGTGCGCGACCGCGCATTTTAGAGGGAACATTGCCCAAATACGTCTCTGCGGAACAAGAAGAAGGTGTTTCCCAATTATTGGGCGTTTTCAAACCGGTCTAGGCATTTTCCAACCATCCAATCAAAACCGTACGGATTTGGAAGCCCCTCAGAAAGCGGAAATGCTTTATATTATTTATCTGTTTTTTTTCTTGATTTTTACTATTACGTCTGTATCGCGACAACATTAGTGCTGCCACTAACAACTAATCTTTCGACAAATTTTTCGATTAGTCGACTAATCTAAACGACTAATTAAAATTAAAACATTGTTTGTCATTCCGTTGTGTCCATTTTATTTTGAACTCAACTGAAGGGCCAAAATATAAAATGTCACCTGTTGAAAAACATTATGCATTAACAATCTAAGCATAAGTATCTGCATTTCCATTAGGCTATACCATGTCAGAGTCCTAATCTAATCCTCTATTAACAAACATGCATGTATTCATTACTTAAATTAGCTCTTTGTTCTGCCTTAAATTTGAATACATTAGCTTACTGTACATTTTTATATGTACATTTCTGAAATGCATAACTGATAACATCACTCTGAATTGTAGGCTAAAGTAGATGCAATGCATGGTTTTAGGTAAAGCTGCTTTGAAACAATATGTATTGTGAAAAGCGCTATACAAATAAATTGTAATTGAATTGAAAGAGTCTGGATTACGTATTTAGTTAAATAAAACACATGTAAGGGATGATAGTGTTGATGATTTACCTTGGATACGGCGAGAGCGAGTCTGCAGTGTATTCGCGCGCGCGTGGAATCAGGGCACCAAATTTGGAAAAGAGTCTCCTCAAAAGAGTCCGTTTGCAAGCAGCAGAAGGCCACCTTATGCGACACACATGCGACATATATATATTTATAGCCATGAACGCCTGCAACACCTCTTTGCCCTCTTCCTCTGTAGCCTTCGCCACAGTCTTTGTATGTAGTCTCACAATGGAGACATCTGGATAGACTGTATGTAACCCTGTTCAGGTTTCTGAAATTTTCACTGAATGCCCTCCAGGTCACGACACCTGAAAAAAAAAAAAAAGAAAAAGAAGTTGTCAGCTGACCTCATCATTGTCTTAATATTCAACCATACATAATGAGAAAAAAACAGAGAGAGAGCTGTGATTAACCAAACAGTGTTAGGGTTGTGAGATATAATATAAATAACAAAATTATAAATATTACATTAAAATTGACATTAAAACTTTCTCGCTTTATCACTCATATCTGATGAGAAAAGCGTATTCAAGTAGGAATCGCCCACTCAAGTTTTAGCAAACCAGGCAGAGAGGTTGTAAAACGCCTACCCGGTTGGAAAACGCCCCAAAATGAGTCTCTGCAGAGACCTCCTTCTCACATTGCCTCGGGTATTGATACACAGCCAGCAATGAAACCATGAAACCAATACAGATTTATAACAGATGTATGTTATTGTGTAAGATAATGTTTATGTCCATTTAGATTGTTTCTTCTTGGACTGATCAACTTCACTGCTTTTGAAAAAAAAATATCTCAAAAGGCACAGAAGATGCAGTGATCCAATCATTTTTTTTTGTTTGCTAGTTTGCTGAGAAATTATAAGGTTTGTTCATGATTTCTCCACCAAACTAATTGTTATTGGGTTATTGTTTTAATCTTTATTTTTTTTTATTGTCAATGTGAACTGTATTATTAACTTACCAATGTGTTATTAAATGTATTTCACCAATACATTCAGCTCTGAATTTTTTCATGTTTTATATATTTTTGTCTACGCACATTTCCATGCACTTTTGTGATTTTAACCAGCAGCGTGAGAACAGGACTTTTAATTTGGTGTCCACGTGTGACGTCATACGGCGGCGCCCCTCTCCCGCATCTGTTGTGATTCGGCTGAAGAAAGGTTTGTGTTTTAAGCATTTAAGATGTTTAACGCGATATAAGCCGTTTAATCGTCTTCTAAGGTTTACAAGCGACGCATAATGAATTAGGCATCATTCATTACGTGTAACATTGCATTGCTTTATCTAACATTTATTAACGTAGTGAGCAAAGAAACAATGACAACTCACTCAAATCGGTCGCTGGTGAGCAGTGAATCAAATACTTTTTCAAAATGATTCATTGATTCGAAGCGTTATATTTCTCTTTATTATATCTCTATTTCTATATATCTCTATATTTCTACAAACTATATGAAGTGTCTTTATCATTTGCATTCTTTACATTGACTCTTATATTAGTTTGCTGAACTACTGAACTAGAGCTGATTGAGATGCACACAGAGATTTAGTTTGGATTGATTTTTCTTTCTGTTAATTATTCTCATTTTAAACAGGACAAATATACAGGAAAGTGACTGAGGTCCACGTGACACTATTATAAAGATGGCGTTTATTAAAGAGGAGAGTGAAGAAATGAGGATTGAAGAAACATTAAGAGTGAAACAAGAAGAAACTGAGGAACAAACAAATATGGCGTTTATTAAAGAGAGTGAAGACATGAAGATTGAAGAAACATTGACAGTGAAACATGAAGAAACTGAGGAACAAACAGGTTAGTTTCATTCTCAAAGCTGAACTCAGCTGATCCCTATTAAAATGTCCATCTCTTCAGAAATAAATTATATTTCTTAGGGGTGCGCCGATCCGATACTTGGTATAATTTTTTGCTGGTTCGGTCATCGGTCAGACGAGACAGATCCTAGGTTGAGAATTTGCTTGTGGTGTTGGGCTGTGTTTTGAGCAGGTTGAGAATAAACTAGTCAAACAATAGAGAAAATACTTAATATCAAATGCATATTATACATAAATTCATAAAAGTACACTACAAGCATGAACAAATATTTTTATAATGAAATCTTCAGTTTTCTAAAACTTTACAAAGTTGACATTTTCTGTCTGAGCAATGAATTTTTCTCTGCTTGCCTGTATAGATAGGCTTCAGGGCAGGTCCGTAAAGCCTTAAGCAAAATGTTCTCCTTGAAATTTATTTCACATGTCAGTTTTTATCTGAAATAGAAACCAAACTTGCATAACCATGTTTGGAAGATAGGACAAGAGAAAATGAACTGACGATTCGGTACCGTGCGCTTTCTGAGGAGCGCTTCTGTTGTGTGTCATTCAGAGCGAGACCACATTGAGTTATTTATTCACAACTTAATGGGCAAAATAACGTGATAAACACTTTTTGAAGAGTCTCATTAACTGTAACAGGCTTCTTTGACTTCTCCGCGTCTATATCCCGCCTTCACAAACCGCAAGTTATCGATAGCGAACTGTGATTGGATGATCTTTTTTTTTTTCTCGCGTGACCGAAACTACTAGGCCTACTCGCTTTTATATGATAACCTAGCAAAGAC